>OU342745.1:181528208-181898861 GCA_910589775.1 Avena eriantha | reverse complement strand
ACTGATTGGCTGTGGCAACTACGCTGGGCCTACGTCCTTGCCTTTATCCCCTTAACCTCGGGGCCGAAAATCAGATCATATTCCTTCATCACCATGGAGAGGGAGAGGCCCAAACTCAGCTTGCACGAGGCTCAGATTTTCGCCCACTACGACATACTCACGTCGCCGTTAGCGAGGCTTCCGGCCGGCTTCGAGCTTAGCTACGCAGGGGTTCCTGTCGCGCCGCTCTTGCGTGACAATGCGTTGGCGAGGTAGATCGAGGAGCGCATACTGGCGAAAGCTATTCAAGAAGGAGCAGGCTGCGTTAATTGCGCAGTGTGGAACCCACCGGCGGGGGATCCACCCAGATCTGCGCAACCCCGAAGGGAAGCAGCGCTTCTGGGCAGTGCCTGGGCGTACGAACTCCACCGTTATCTATGCAGCGCGCCGTGAAGAATCCATGAGGAGGAGGAACGCTGCCGGGAATGTCGACATCGATTCCGATGCGGAGGAGGCTGGCGGCGACGCGGACAACATCGTCAATGATGGAGACTACAGGAGCATTATAGTCGATTAGGCCACTTAAGCATAAATTAAATGGGAAAATTTGCTGCAAGACACCGTTATTTTCTGTCATTTGCTGCAACACACCGTCCGATTGTGTCTTTGCTAGGTACCATTACAATTGAGCGGTGTGTTTTAGCAAACGCCAGAAAATAACGGTGTCTTGTAGCAAATTTTCCCAAATTAAATCTATGTACGGTATCTTAATGTGCTCTTTGGATCTGGGTCACCTGAGTCATGGTCGATTATCGTCATAATCTATATATGTTGGCCATGTTTTAGTTGTCTTTGTCTTTGAAACTAGTCCATCGAAACTCGTCCGATCCTGAAAATAAAGTTCACGCGTTCCCTGGCATATCTGATGGGACAATACGCTGACTCTGCTCCCTGCACTTGATGGCACAGCCGTAATTTGGAGTGCGCCTGAGGAGAAGGGATCGAGCGTGTTGTAATAGTGTACTACTCCTGTCTAGATATAACTGACTTAGTTTTTTTTAGATATTTAATAAATGTGTCTATACCCAAAACATGTCTAGATACATGTTTTAGGTTTCTCTATCTTTCAAACTAATCAAAAGTCGTCAAATTCTGAACAAACAAAGTCATTGCGTTCACACCTGATGGGACAATACGCTGACTCTGCTACTTGATGACATAGCTATAATTCTGGAGTGCGCCAGAGGAGATGGGAATGCAAGGGAGATGAGAACTAGTAGCCACGTCCAAACGCAGGTAAAAAATTAATGTAATAATATTTAAAAAATGTAATCTGGTCCACATGACCCCATCACAGACACGTTGCACGCGCCAGATAAAATAAAGACGACACGGCTAGTTTAGTTTCAATGATACAATTCAACATAGGACGTTACTGTGCCCGCATCTTTCTACTCCTCTTATTAGTCTGCTAGCCCACGCTGCATTAAACATTAGTTGATGAGGATAAAAAAAATGATAAAATGGCAAATAAAACAATTTTTAAGCTTACCTTTCATCTGGAGAATCGTACAAAGATGAAATTGGCAGGGATTTATCATTTCTCCTGTAGTTAGCCGAAAGATCCTCAAGAACATCCTCAATCACCCCTGCAACTTCTTCATATTCTAATACACCACCATTATTTGCCCTTTCCTCCCTATTCCGCTTACCCTTTTGTTTCTTTTCACACCCTTTTCTCTCCGGCACCTCCACTTCTTCATAAATTGGCTGCTTACGTATGTTTTCCTCCGAGTTCTCATCACCGTCTTCTCGCTGCTCTTCCGCCAGTTCTGGCTGAGAAGCCTCATTTTTTGCCACCGGGGTGTGAACAGGGACAATAGCATGTGTAACTGGGTTTTTGCACAACCTCTTGATATGGCCGAATCCACCACAACGTCCGCATTTCCTTTTCCTAGCACCAAGCCTTGGACCTTTACCGGTGGAGGCTATGATCCTTAGCTTTCTAGGCCTCCCAGGTGGCCTCCTAAGAACTGGTGGTTGAAGTTTGAACCCTGGATCGACAATCTCCCAATTTTTCATCAGCCATAGGTGGTACGTTTTCTGCATAAGCTGCATCAAACTTGTCCACGGAGAAATAGTTGTCGACATAGTTCTCTATTTCAGCTCCGTTACCTCTAAGCTTTAAGATGATGTAAATTGCATGGTGACATGGCATACCAGTAATCTGCCACTGCCTGCATGAACAAGTCTTGTTTCCAATGTCTACAGTGTACCTCCGTTCACTTCCACGCATGTATTCTGCATAAACCTCAGCCAATGTTCTGGAACTTCTGACCACCCTCATCTTTATCATTCTCATTGCCCTGGTTCTTGCGTTCAGTAACATAACCACCTTTGGAACTATTTTATGGCCTAAAAATTTTCTTGCACAAATTCTTTGCCTTAAATCTATCTTCACCATTATGCACTGTCTTATTGCATCCAACAAAATAACAATTCCAAGTGTCTTCATGCCCGAAATCTTATCATTGAAACTCTCTGTAAAATTATTGCATACAAAATCCACCTTTCTTAACTCACCAAACTTGCTTCTGGCCCATAGCTTGGTGTGATGTTCCTCAAGGTGTTTTTTCACCTTTGGAACTACATACATGTTCTGCAAGTAAGTAGCATGCGTGCTTGGGATGTATGTGTATGCTGATCGCCACAAGTCCTCTTCAAAGATCTTTCCTTCGAACTTATTCGTGAAGTTAGTAGCGAGGTGCCGCATGCATTCCCTATGCTCAACCCCAGGAAACACAGCATCAACAGCATTCTCAAGACCCTCAGATGGACCGGTCTGTATCACCAAGCCTTCAGGGTGACCAATTACTTCCCGTAGTCTCTGCATGAACCATGTCCAGCTTTCATTTGATTCACCCTCAAGAACAGCATAAGCTACAGGTAGAAGCCAATTATGCGCGTCCAAAGCACAAGTAGAAGCAACATGTCCCCTGAACTTCCCTGTTAAAGAAGTTGCGCCTATTGCCAAGTATGGCCTGCAACCGTCTAGGAACCCCTTCCAGCATGCCTTCAGGCAGACAAAACATCTCCTGAAGCATATCTTATCTTCCTGCTTATACTTGACCCCCCTCAAGACCTTTTCTCTCCCTTTCACAACCTCGTAATCGATGTCAACAACACTACCAGGTGATGTTTTCTCTACCTGAGCTTTGAAACTATACAACATATGAAAACTGTCATTCCACTTGCCTTGAATGAAGTCTAGAGCCATCTCCTTCCCATCAAAGACTCTGTGATAAGGAATCAGAACGTTTAACTTTTTGCTAATCTGTGCTCTAAGTTCAGCTGGTCCAATGTTATTATCTTGCCTCACCCAGTCAAGTACAGTAGCAGCAATCCACTTGGTAGTCGTCGGTCTAATTTTACCACTTAAAGAAGTATTAGGGCAGTTGTGTTCCTTTGTGTTTACTTTGATCTGCATTCGATAAGAATCCAAATAATTCAGAGCTAGTTATCAGCAGAATAAATATGAGAAAGACTGAAACTAAATGTAGCTATTGCAACCTGAAATGGGTGTCCACCCCGCATTGGAGATGCATGTAATCTCCATTTACACACATTACTTTCCCTACAGTGCACCCTCAATCTCTTTTGGTCACTCTTTTCAATGATAAATTCGAACCCAACTCTGAT
This sequence comes from Avena eriantha, assembly GCA_910589775.1. Lineage (NCBI taxonomy): Eukaryota > Viridiplantae > Streptophyta > Magnoliopsida > Poales > Poaceae > Avena > Avena eriantha. Next base: position 181,895,183 of record OU342745.1, on the reverse strand, counting down.
TGCATAGGTTGCAACTGCATATATGTAGTCCTCCACATTATCAAAGACAATCCCCTCATCAATTGTAGGATTGTCCCTGTCAAAGTGTATCACTGGCCTGTCCACGTCTTCATCGTCATATCTACATCCCATTTCCACATCTTCACATTCCTCTTCCTCATCAGTCCCATAGTCAGGCTCAAAGTTCGAATCAACCAAATATTCCCTACTCTCCATCCTATCAGGGTCAGCAACCACGTCTGGATATGCTTTCTCATCATCATCCGCACCGCCACACGTTTCAGTGCCTTCATGCTTGCTTGACAAATCATCATGCTCAAGGACAAGCTGTACAGACGTCCTGCGGTTACCAACCCATATCCTTGGCATCACCATGGGATTATAAACGCTAATTGGGGTATGCAGATAAGGAATCACAGTTCTTACCTTTCAATGTGGACGCACGACACCTTCTTCGGGCTCCATACCTCCAAAGCTCTGCACCCCGCTACCTCTCCCCCCGTTTTGTTGTCCTATGTGCTCTCCAGACTTGAAGGAGATTCCGTGCTCTCCAGCCGCGTAGGAACCATATCCGTGCTCTCAAGCCTCACATGATCCATCTCTGAGCGGGATCCGGATCACCAGCGTCGTTGGGCCCCTAACCTAACGGCCGACTCTCGGTTTTCGTTTCCAGACGCGCCTGGGCGATGGGCGACGACAAGGAGACAGGGTAGGGAGGGGAGGGGAGGGGCGGGAGGACGACGGCCCAAGGGGACGACGAGAGCGGTGCATGACTGAGCAGAGTGGCGGCGGCAGGAGTAGAGGAGAGGAGCGGAGCGGAGCTGGTTGCGACAAAGCATGGAAAATTGCACAATAATGTGTTGGTGGGCGGCACCAGCCCTCGAACCTGGGACGCGCGCCGTCGTAGGTGGAGGAGGCGGGCCCACCTGTCAGAAAACATGCCACCTGTCAGCGCACTATGCACGGGGAGCACTTCACGGAATTTTTAGTAGGTCCCACAAGTCTGTCTGTTTGATCAAAACATGCATGCTGTGCATGGCTGGTCCACACGCTAGTTCCGGAAAAAAGCCCATTGATCCAAACTTGAATTGGCAGTTCCGCTTCTTCTCCCCTGTCTCATCGTCTCCTCGCAGTGGCAGTTCCGCTTCGTCTCCCTCGTCTGTTATCCTCTTCTTCTTCTCCTCGCAGTGGTAGTTCTTCTTTCTTCATCGATCAAAACATTCCCGCACGTAAGCCATGGCCAGTAGCCGGGTGAAGAGGAACTGGGCCGATCTCCCGGCCGACCCACTTCTAAAGACCGCCGACTATTTGCTGGAGAAAGAGGAGTACGTCGACACCTATGCTGCTTGTCGGGAAGTCTGCACCGATTGACGCCGCACTTTAAAGGTGCCCGAATTCCATCTCAACAACTGGATCATGATAGATAACACACTTCCAGACGTTGGCGACTTCACCTTCCTCAACCTCGCCACTGGTCGTTGCTTCAGGACAAATCTAATGGATGTCCATCGCAGGTTCACGTTCACATCCGATATTTATTGGTATTTTCCATTGTAAACATCTTAGTGCTAACTGATGCCCTCTTCTTCCAAAAGATTCTACTTCGTCGGTGTTTCTCGTGGCGTCATCGTGCTTGCTCAGAGGGTGGAGCCGTACCAGATTCGGCTTCTGAACCCAATCACTCATTAGTCTAACACTGAGTTTCAAGCACACATACCATCTGATCTTCTGGAATCTGTCGTCGTGACGAAGTCCCCGACGATGGTGTTCGTTTGCACTAATTATCTAGATCATATTGTGGGACAATGAGAGCACCCCAACGGGGCAAATCAATGGATCATTTGGAGAAGGATTGTATTCGCCACCTCCTGATACGCTTCTGGTCTGCATGACGGCATTCCGAGGGGAAGTATATGCATTACTTGAGAATGGAGACATCTTGTCGACCAACATCTACTTAGAGCAGCGCGTGAGCACTGTCACGATGGCCAAAATAATTTCGGCCCCAGTCTTTGAACAGGTACATGGAACCTACAATTTTTACCTTGTGGAGTCAGATGGTGATCTGCTTCTTGTGTTGAAAGGGTATTTCGCCAAAGGGCAACCGGTGTTGTACCGGGTGGACACGGAGAACCGCTCTCTCGAGGCCGTCAGAGACATTGGAAGTCGTGCCCTCTTTGTTGGTTACAATTGGTCTATCTCCATTGACACCAGGTTACAACCCACAGTCAAACCCGGTTGCATATACTACATGAATTACATTAGACTGTACGATCATGAGATTCAAGCCTGGGAAGAGGAACCAACAATTGTAATGTATGGCTTAAGTCTGGAACATACACCGAGGCCTTACCCTCTGTACGAGATACTGGTAGCACACTGCAGAAGGAGAGAGTTCTCTGAACATGTGTTGCAGCACGCGGGAGCCGCCGACGACGAAATATATAGGGGAGAATGAATCATATATTCATCCTAGGTTATTTGCTAGCATTTTTAGGTCTATTTTCCGAAGTAGAAATTTGTACTGTATTTATATTATTTCGATGATCAGAATGTGTATTACCTTTCAGACAAAATTGTAATGTATTTAAATTTAGTACTTCCAGAATTCAAAGTATTTATTTTTAGTAGCTTCTTTCAGAATTCAATGTGTTCGACACGGGCATCAGCTCAGTGCTGGAATTCAGGTCCCACATGGAAAATTGCACAATAATGTGTTGGTGGGCGGCACCACCCCTCGAACCTGGGATGCGCACCATCGAAGGTGGAGGGGCGGGCCCGCCAGTCAGAAAACATGCCACGTCGGCATCCCCTGTTTCTGATGCCCTTTAAAAAATAAAACACGCCACGTCGTTATCCCCTGTTTCTGATGGTGTTGCTACACTCGACGGTACATGGTGGCATATAAATAATATCGTATAAACATAAGGGCACAGTCGTCAACATTTCTAAAATGAAACTCGGCCCCGTCTCCTACCTGTCCTGATACATTGCCCGATGAGGTGGATAGCCACGACCGATCTTTTTAATATGTTCGTACTCTTATGCTGAGAAGGGAAATAAAGATTGAGCTGTTAATGCAACGAGTGTCGAATTATTACCCTCTAAGGAAATGGGAAATGGTTATTTTCACGCGTGCCCATAGTCCAAACCTACTGTCAATCTTTCACTCCCCTTCTCGGACTAACCACAGTTCACCTTGCGCAGCTCCTCCGTGCCGTACCAACTAGGGTAACATGGCCCCGCCTAAGCCGCCGCCGCGACAGCCGCCCAAACTGGGGTATTTAGCCCCTCTAAGGCAGGCCATGAAGCTCTACTTCAAGGTCGGTCTCCCATTGCCCTGCCAGACAGATGATTTCCCTGAATGTGCCGAATCGGCCGCGGCGGTGACTGCGCCATTGTTAGCGCCAGATGCGGCAAGAAGGGCCAAGAGAGCGATGTGGAGAAATCGCGCGGCGGCATTATGACATCCTCTAGGAAATGGGAACAAGGTACGTATCAAATCGTTCATGAGAGCATGCCGCCGCCGAGGGTACACACCCTCGAATAGGGCAGCGCCAAGGTCTAGGAACTCTCGCGTCTTCAGCACGGACTACCTTACCTCAGTGGGGTAGGCTAGGAGCACGCCGTCTGCGGCAAAGACGCTCCATCCTACGCACCGTCGAAGGCCGTACCGTGGCGGCGAGCAAGCGTCTACACTCAACATGCTGGATTGTCTGACAACCGGAGCCGGCGGCGGGCATTAGCTCAGCCCCGGAATTCAGGTTCGAGTTCACACGGACCTACGATCCTGAGAAGGAGATGTCGAATTTCAGTTTCGAAGAAATCGTTGCGGCGACACGGATGGTCCAACTAAACCGGGACTGGCGCGCGCAAATCGCTCGTGCATGAACGATGCAGATTTCTTGTAGTTTGGCGGGAAGGCAATAAATCAGTTTGGGTTAAATGATCAAAGAACTTATGTCCTCTCAAGGCAATTGGCCAGCCAACTTTTCTGGTGGAGATCTGTAGTTTCTTCAGTGTAGAATAGTTAAGTTCAGGCTGAAGAATGGCTTTTGTAGATGAAATGCTAACGAATTGTTCTATAAACTAGTAGGAAGTTTAGCCCACTTTTGTGCAGGTATAAGACCCTTTTGTATGGAAGTACTATTGTTGTAAGCAAATACTATCAAGTACCTATTTCCTTCAATTATTAGTCGTGGTTCAATCTAGTTAACTGGCATCTTTTTATCCCAGACTATAGATTTTGCGTCTGCTGTCTGTGCTGTAAACCATTTTTTTCCTTTGTCTTGTGTTGCCTGCAAAATGGTCCTGCAGTTCAACGTGTTACAAATGTAGCTACCTTGTACTCCCTCCGTTTCAAAATATAAGATGTTTTAGCTTTGTGAATGAAGTGTATCTAGTCCCCTTTTAGTATGTAGGTCCATCTAGGTTTAGAAAGCACCATCACTAAAAGATGTCTAGATACGCTTCATTCACAAAGCTAAAACATCTTATATTTTGAAATGGAGGGAGTACTTGAAGAGGAGATGGACTACTTCCTGGCATCCACAGAATTGACATTGCTCATTGCTAGACCACCCTCTTTTCATGAGGTTGTCCTTGGTTATTCACAGAAATTATAAAGCACGGTGTTCAACTACATCGATTCAAACTATTACACGCACACAAACTACATCAAATTCATTAACCACACATACTACATCGATTCAAACTATTACACACATACTACTTCAAACTGTTACACACACGTACTACATCGATTCAAACTATTACACATTTTTAGTCGATGCTAACTTCCTGCTACGCTCTCCATACTACAAGTTCATTATCCACACATACCATGGCAATTCACTAGAGCTCTATCTTCACTCGAGGGAAATCAGAACCACCAGCTCGTCCAAGCCCGGTCCCCCCACCGAAACTGTGTGCCCCGTTGCGAAACGGTGGCGGTCCTGTGCCATCGATCCTTCCAGGCCAACACTGTAGGCGACGAGGGAGTTTTCTGGCAGCCTCTTCAGGGCCCTGAATGCCATGTACCGAGTCTATAACCTCCTCCAGGTGGATGATGACCGGGTGCTTCCAGCAAAGCTGTCGCCCTGCCCTGCTTGGAATCTACACCTCGTACATCTTAGGAACGGCATCATGATCTTTCAGCCACGCCTTTACCTCGATGACCCATCTGTCGCTCGGTGGCACGATTTCCACCAGCTTGCCGCCAAGGCTACTGACGACCTGCTTGAGGGCCTCTGACTCCCAAGCATCGTGAGGCCGTCAAAGCCGAGTTTGGAGAAGAAACGAAGCTGCCCCAAGCGATCGTCCCACCCACAGGCGCGATGCCAACGCATGAAGCTCATTTTCTCCCCGCAGCACTCGAAAGAACGGGAAGAATGCAGAACGCGCTCGGTGTCTAAGTTGTGCTCGAACTGGACGAAAAAATCGAATGGCGGCGCGCATACCTCAATGTTGACCTCATTTCGTCTGATCCCAAAAGGAGACCTGAAAGCCGACAACAACTCTGCCGGCGACACGGCGGGACGTACGCCCAACACGGTGGCCATGAGAGCGTGGTCGTCGAACTGCTGTGCCAGGGCTACCATGCCTAGGGTGCGCGGCAGCACGCAACTTCCCGAGGCCGGTCGCCGGCCTGGATCGCCCGACGCGACGCGCTCCGCCGTGCGGGAAGGACTAGCCAGAGGTGAGATATTAGTCCGGGGATGCGAAGCTCCGATACGGTGGACGATGCAACAACGACGGCTGCAAGCTTCGATTAGAGGCGTGGGAGTTTGACCGGACATGGCGGAGACGCAAATTAGAGCAAGTGCGAGCTCCGATCTGAGACGAGCAGCCGGAGCTGAGCAAATATTATGGGGAGGGGAGCAGGGGAGAAGACCAGAGCAGAGCAAAGAAATAGATCTCATCAACTCAGGGATCTGGTCCACGCAGGGGTAAGCTAGTCCATGGCCGCAAAAGATAACGAGGAATACTGACATGGCGGGCCGAGAAGAGTTGACCTAACGGTGGTATTTGAGTTCAACCGTTTTTCGTTTGGTTCAAACGACCGTTTGGCCGTTAGATTTGTATTCCCCCATTTGGCCCTTCTGGACAATTGGCGAATCTACTATGGCCCCTCCGCGCGATTGATGGCAACTCGGGTACTGCGGTGTGCTCACCCACCAAGTTTGGTACCGCAAACGAACATTCCCTGCAATGACACTGGTGGATCCATGTGTGGTATGTGAGAGGAACATACATGCAATGACACTGGGTGTGGTTTATGAGAAGAACACACATGCAATGACACCAGTGTATCCTTATGTGGTTTGTGAGAAGAACACACATGTAATGACTCTAGCTGTGGTTCATGAGAAGAACACACATGCAATGACACTGGTGTATCCTTATGTGGTTTGTGAGAAGAACACACATGCAATGACTCTAGCTGTGGTTCATGAAAATAACACACATCCTATGACTCTAGCTGTGGGTCATGAGAAGAACACACATGCAATGGCACTGGTGGATCCATGTGTGGTCTGTGAGAGGAACAAACATGCAATGACACTGGGTGTGGTTCATGAAAAGAACACACATCCAATGACACTGGTGGATCCTTATGTGGTTTGTGAGAACAACACACATGCAATGACACTGGTGGATCCATGTGTGGTTCATGAGAAGAACACACATGCAATGACACTGGTGGATTCATGTGTGGTCTGTGAGAGGAACACACATCCAATGATATTGGGTGTGGTTAATGAAAAGAACACCCATCCAATGACACTGCTGGATCCTTATGTGGTTTTTGAGAAGAACACACATGCAATGACACTGGTGGATCCTTATGTGGTTCATGAGAAGAACACACATGCAATGAAACTGGTGGATCCATGTGTGGTCTGTGAGAGGATCACACATGCAATGACTCTAACTGTGGTTCATGAAAAGAGCAGACATGCAATGACACTGGTGGATCCATGTGTGGTCTGTGGGAGGAACACACATCCAATGACACTAGTGGATCCATATGTGGTTTGTGAGAAGAACACACATGCAATGACACTGGTGGATCCATGTGTGGTCTGTGGGAAGAACACACATGCAATGACTCTAGATTTGGTTCATGAAAAGAGCAGACATGCAATGACACCGGTGGATCCATGTGTGGTCTATGAGAGGAACACACATTCAATGACACCGGTGGATCCTTATGTGGTTTGTGAGAAGAACATACATGCAATGACACTGGTGATATGTGGTCTATGGAAAGAACACACATGCAATGACACTGGTGGATCCATACGTTTGTTTGTGAAAAGAACAGACATGCAATCACACTGGGTGGATCCATGTGTGGTTCATGAGAAGAACACACATGCAATGACACTGGTGATATGTGGTTGGTGAAAAGAATAGACATGCAGTGAACTCTAGTGGATCTATCTTGGCATAATTTGATGTATGCCATGATGTATTTCATTGTACAAGACACTCGCTTTCTATTTTTATACTACTCAGTTTTCCCCCTCTCTCTATCTTTCGTAGAAGCCCAAACCTGTGCTCACCCTGTCTGCTACTCCCTGATTGGTTGTCACAGTTGTCACGCGGATCGTGCGCACCAACCATTGATTCTGTGCGGTCCAACGATGATCGTTGCACACGTCGTGCCCTTCATAGTACAACGTGAGACAACGTAGACGTCTCCCTCAATGAGACTTCTACAAGAAGGAACACGATGCCGTCCATGGAAAAAGTCATCGAGCGGTCATGTCATGTTTAATCAAGTCTGAAAAGCCTACTACTGCTACTACTGCGCCACAACACATGCGTCATCGAGTGCACGATCGTTGATGGACAGCTGCAATTTATTGCCACTTGATTTTAATAAGACATATCCCATTTTTACACAACGACTCTCAATATCACTTCCAACTGGGCCCGACCATAAGAAGCTTGCACGCGCTAGTCGGAGACCGAAGAGCTGAGCTCGACGAGACCTAACGTCTCCGCCTTCATCAACACATCCCTCTACCCGATCTAGCACAACCCCACAAATCTCGCCGTAGAGCCACTTACCTTCCCATCTACATTTCCACTTTTAACTATCGCCAATTTTAGGGCCGTGTCAAACTTCGTACATAGAAATTATGTATGTGCCCTTTGCGTGCGGCTCAATACAGAACTGCCATGCATGGCCCAGGAAAGAAACGTGACGTACCGTGTGTGTGTCGCGGTGCACGGTGTAGTAGACTGCACGGCGCGTTGCATGGTGGTGCAACGAAATGTGCCTTGCTTGCATCCACCTTAACTATAGAGCCCCTATCCGCACACCCACTCCCACTCTCGCTCACTGTCCCCACGCAACCCTCTCCACTGTCCCACCAGCATCCGCAAACTCCTGAGAATCCCCGTCCGCGCCGGTGATGGCCGAGGAGAATAAGGTGGCCATCGTCGCCTTCGTGGCCGCCAGCGAGGAGGGCCCCGTCTCCTCGCCGGTCCCCCTCGACGCATTGAAAGCAGTTGCCGTCCCTGTCCAGGCCCTAGTCGAGGCATCGATGGCAGCGGCCGTTCTCGTCCAGGCCCCCGTCCCCGCTATCGATGGTGCCGCTGAAGAGGAGGCCCCCGCCGGTCACAAGCAGATTAAGAACTTCTTGGGCACCTATGATCTAGATAAATACATCGCTCTGGTAAAGCCCTATGACACCGGCATCGACGACCCATGGTCGGAGGTAACTAGGGTTTGCTCCCCTCCCTTGGTTCTTCTACCGTTCCCATCATTGGATGCTAGATCTTATTGGTTTATTAGGATTCGCTTGTTCGCATTTTGATTTCTTGATCTTCTTACATCATCTACTCCCCCATTTTCCTTTTCTTCTAATAGGTTTCCGGCAGCAAGGTCTACAGCGATGACGAGTCGATACACACCAAGACTCGTCAGGTGCTGAGGAGGCTGCGGGCCGGCCAGTACGACGCCTTCTTTAGGGGCAGCCCCTGGCGCTGCCCCTTCCACAAGGGGATCAACTTCTGCTGTGTGACTCTCGCCGGCGGCACTGACTTCATCTCCTTAATGAAGCATGCAGAGGCCGCGGGCTCCGGCATCAACAAAGGCGGCGAGCGCGAGATTGTGAAAATCAACGCCTACATCGCTGAACACCGGGCTCTCGGCATTCACCTCTGAAACCTCCAGCGGTTGGCCATCAAAGAGGGTCGCATTCCTCCAATCAGGCCCAAGGCCCCCAAGATCAGGGGACTGGGCAACAAGAAGTGGCGGAGGCGCTGGCGAATGAACGTATCGGATGTCTCCCTGAATGTACCTGCTGCTGCTGCGGCTGCTACTGCTAAGCAGCTTCTTTTGATTTTCTATATTTTGCTTGCATCCTATTTCTGGCTGAATGCATCGAACCTCGTTAAGCAACCTACTTTCTATCGCTATATCATATTTAGTTGCGCACAACTATATATATACATTTGTTTTGTTTTCTGAATGAATGTATTCTGCCTGGTGTGATTTGCTACCTGATCGGAGGCAAAAAGAGGTCCAAAAGGGAACGAATTATCGAAGAGAGAATCTTCTCTTGCTACCAATTTGGGCAAAATGAAACATATCTGTTTAGCGAGAAAGGAGAAGGGTACTCTTTCAAACTGCCAGTTAACGAGCTACCATCTTGACGAGGCCCCATCTTGACGTCTCCCTCTACAAGAAGGAACACGACGCCGTCCATGGAAAAAGTTGTCGAGCGGTCATGTCATGTTTAATCAAGTCTGAAAAGCCTGCTACTGCTACTATGTGGCATCCTGCTAAAACCACTACCAGAAAATCGCTCGTTGTTTCTACTTTGTGCATCATCATGACATCATCATGCATGTTTGCTCATAAAAGTACTTTGCAAAAACCCTATTTTCTTTTCTAAGTAGCCCTCCTTTAATTTCAAATCATAAAACCAGGTCTTCCTGGATATTTTATTTGTCTAAAAACTATTTATAAAAATATCATAAAAGTTAAATAAAAATAAAAGTATTTTTTTAGGGGGAGGCAGCCGGCCAGGCCAAAGGCCCAGCCAGCCAGCCTACAACCCCACCTAATCTAGCCAGCCCCACCAACCCAGCCGCCTACCCCATCCGCCTCCACCCTGGCACCCCTCCACCTCACTCCATCCACTCCCTGCCTGCCACCTCCTCACCTCCTGGCCCACCCGCCTGCCACGCAGACACACACATAACACGCACACACAGCCCCGCTCTAACCACCCCACGCGTCCCACCCCCCCACCGACAGCCCCCCACCTGGACAAGCACGCCCCCACGCGACCCAGCCCCACCTCGCACGCTCCCGCCTACCTCGCCAGCCCACCCCGCCTCGGGATCTCCGCCTGTCCCCTGGCCCCACCATCCACCGACGCGCCTCGTGTCCGCCTTCTCCCCTCGAGCCCCGTGCCCCTCTCGCTATCCCTTCTCCCCCGTCTCAATCCACCGACCCCGCCGCCAGGTCCGCTCCCTCCCGCCGCGCTTGACCACCACCACCACCGCAGCCGACCTCGTCCTCCTCTCCACCGACCTCGAGGCCGACCCTCATCTTCTCTGACTTGGCGCGCCGCCGTGGGAGCCCTCCTCCGCTCGGGCTCTCCTTCTTCGCCGCCAGCGCCGTGCTCAGCCCACAGAGCACCGCCGCCGACCCCGCAAGCTCCTCCCGAGCCCGCCGGCCTCGCCTTCCTCCTCACGGAGCTCGAGCTGCCGAGCCACCCTCCGCTGCCAAGCTCCGCGGGTCCCGCCGCCCCGGTCGCCTCCACCGCTCGGCCGCTGCTTCCCCGCCGACCAACGCCGTCGTCACCTAGATCTCCTCTGGCCAGTGCCCTCCTCGGCTCTCCCTTGCTGGGTCCCTACAGCGCGACCCCCTCCAGGAGCCGCCACCACCTCCCGCTCTCCTCCGGCAACGCCGTGTGCACCCTCTCCAAGACCGTGCCCAGCTCGTCGTTTCCCGAGCACGTCTGCCTCGTCATCAATGTTTTACTGCAGTACCAGGTCAGGTTGGCGTTGTCCTGGTGGCATATAGATACTCTGTTATGGTTGTTGGATAAGTGGCGTTGCTCCCGGGTGATTCGGTTCATCCACCGCCACTTGCCGATGTTGTTCGAGAGACACCCCTACTCGAGACGAGGACTCGGAGATCCGCACAAGGTCACCGGTGCCTAATTCAAGTTCTCCATCGACAACGGAACCGGAACGCCATGATCCTCTACACGTAACCCGAAGACCGATCCTGGAGTTCGAGGCCCGTACCCGATGAACCCTCGACGCTGAACCCTCGGAACAACAAGTTCTCCATCCTAGGATGCCATGCCTCCTCCGAGGATCCGATACCACCGGTGCGACAAGATCTACCTCTCGGGACATCGATTTCGCCATCACAGATGACGAACAATCCTGCATGGAACCGAAGACACGGAAACCACAAGACCTTCTTCTGGAGCGCCGAGTTCTCCTTTCCGGAACGACAAGCACTTCACCGCGGAACACCGAGGTCGTAGACGCAGAACACCAAGTTCTTCATCCCGCATGCCAAGACCGACCCGATACGCGGACCTGACAAGATCTTCGCGACGACAAGATCGACACCGACCAGGGCGAATCCAATGCGCCCCCGACGCCAAACCAAGTCCTTCTTCCCGGAACGCCAAGATCTACTCCATTGTCGGAGAATGTTCCCGCCGAGACCTATCCCCGTCGAACCCTGAGACCGGACCTCAGACTCCCGGATCCAAGATCTTCTGAACCCAGATGTGTGACCCTAAGCCCCTATTTTTTATAATATGACATTACCAACTGTCGCATATTAAATTGTTCATGCATGCATACTTGTCTGTGGTTTGGAGGCATTATGCCGATTCACCTCATACTTAAATATGGAGTGTTTATGCGGGATATTGTTTTCTTATTCCGGACTCCATTTAATTTGTGTAGCGAACCGATGCCATATTTTGCCTTGCTCATACAACATTTAAATTGCGGGGTTTCTAAATAACTTGAACCATATAATTAATTGTCGGGACCCCGGTTCCGCTTAATATTGCCTAATTGCACCGCATCTTTGTCATGACATGCATCATATCATAAGCATGCCGAATCTTCTGTCGTAGTATTAAATATTGCATCCGGTGTTTCTGCTAGTGTTTGATTCTTCGCGGATTAGGCCGATGATTTGATGCGAGTATCGACAAGTTCTCCTGATATGATCCCTCGGCAGTGTTTCCCAGGTGAGCAATCTCCCTCTTTCTACCTATTTTGCATTTACAGTCTTTATTTCCTCCTGTTGATCTATTGCTATTCGTGTCGCGATGCTTTAGTTTCCGTACACCAGTTATATCCCGTGCAGCCTCTATATTGTCTTGGACACCTCCTATTACCTGTGTTTGGTAGATAGTTGGCCTTGCGAGTCGTAGTTGCTTGCTCAGGTGCGATCTCGTGTAGTTAAGCACCACAGTTGTTGGAATGCTGGCAGATGCTTAATGGTGAAGATGATCATGACTTTAAATACAACTATTAAATTGCTGGGATAACTAATGAAAGAGGCACCGGTGGGCAACATATGCTATTTGGTTTTTATGTCCACTTGTGTCCCGTAGGTCCCGAGTACTTGATACCTGTTCCTTGACTATTCGCACTATCCACATCCGGGAGACCCTATGGGATCCCCCTAAGCCAGAGCTTGATTCATTTCTATTTCTTGGGGCCACAAACTAGTTTGGGGTTTTATTACTATCCTGTACTTATGCCATGCTTTACTGCTTTATTTACGATTGTGCGTGGAGCACCTGTACTATTTTGGATCGCGCCATGTTTTCGCCGTATCGACAAGCCCAGTCACACTTTCGGGTTCCCAATCGTTTACAGCCGTCGTCGCAAACCCTGGGTCCGTTCCGGAGCCGACCAACTTCGTTGCGGGTAGCTTAGTGGGGTGGCCCCCTGAAATATTTTATGAATCCTGTGATTGCTTTGTCGTGAAAGCCTCGTTGGGTTTTGAGTTGTTGTTTCCGAGGTTGATCGAGTGTGTGTTGCTATTTGTGCACCCCTGCAGGGTAAATCTTTCTGAAAGCCGTGTCCGCGGTTATGGACGACTTGGAGCACAGTATCTTGATCATAGACAAGCATAACTAAAGTAGTGCTATAAATTTGACTTAATATGTGACTAGTAATCAGATGCAACTATAACGGAATGGATATTAAAAATGCCAACAACTGGTGGATCTGGGTTGTTTTGTGACATGCTATACCTGCCTAGTAAGTATTACAACTCCAATGGAATGTGATAAAAGTGCCAACAACTACTAGGTTTTTGGGATTCCTCAGGACAATTATATCTGACTAGTAATGTTCTGACTATAACAGAATGGTAATTAAAACTGCCCACTACTTTTGCTTCAGGATGACTCATGATATCTATATCTGACTAGTAAGTGCTTCAACTATAATCGAATGAATAAAACTGCCAACTGTGTGAGTTCCTTGGTTTGACTTCCTCGTTTGGTCTCGAGGGGGAATACCAGGATGGGTATGTTTGGTGTTACTATCAGGTTGGATCCGGATAGGACTTTCTTATCCCTCTCTAATAGCCGATAGTTGTATTGAGTCTCTATAGGTTGTTTAGTGCATGCTTCACTGCCGCTTCAGTCCACCATACCTATGTAGGCGAGAGCCGCCGAATTCTAGCCTCGCCGTGTACTGGCCTCAGTACTGACGCTCCTCTTTTTCCTTTGCCCTTTGTCGACACCCCTTTTGTTTTAGCAGGTTTGAGATCGACGTCGTTAGCAGGGTTACCCTTCCGGCTTGGCCTGGGAGGGTTATGGATGCCATTGGTTATTATTCAGGGCTCTTAGCCCCATTTTCATCTTGTCCGTACTCGGACGCTGTATCGTTTTCAAGGTGATTTGGATCTTTGTAGTGTATATCTGTATTCTTGACTCTTGGAGTCGTGCTGTATATATATATCTGCTCCGTGGGTCCCATCGAGGACTGTTGTGTAATGGTATTACTTTGTTTTCCACCCGCACGAAAGTGCCTGGTGGGCATCCTTGAATCGTTTCTATGCGGGTTTGGCGAAAAGGGCTAAAACTTGCATATGGACGATTCGAGGGTGTTACATACTACAACACATGCACAGGGCAATGGGGTCATCGAGTGCACGGTTGTCGACGAGACGCTGCAATTTATTGCCACTTGATTTTAATAAGAGATGTCCCATTTTTACGCAGCGCTCTCAATCTCACTTCCAACTGGGCCCTACCGCTAGTAACTTCCATGAGTCAAGGCCCCCCCTCGAGTAGATCTAACGTTGCTAGAAATTGGTTCCACGCCACTTGCATGTAGTGGAATCGAGGTCTGCCATGAGCGTGTTTTGAATGTAGCTCTAAAGTGGAGATTGTGGCTGTTTCAAAAAAAAGGGAACCCTCCAAAAAAGGTGGAGATCGTGGTAGCCCCCCACCCCCGCCCACCACACGTGTCCACTCAAGGACTACGAACGGTCCGGTGTTTATAACCCCCCTCGACCTTCTTCTTCCATGTGCTCGTGTCATTTCCCCCAGTCTGTCTAGTCCCAAGACCCCAATCTACACCTATCATGCGCGCCGAAGCTCTCTCGCTTGCACTACCTCATTCCCTTGGTGCGCCATGAAGCGTACGCGTGGAGAGGAGCTGGAGGTGAAGCTAGTTGAACGCACAGCAGCAGATGGCTCGGTCGTCGCCAAGCAGGCGAAGGCGTCTTCTCTGGGCACGAACGTCTCTCGTCGCCGCGCCGTCGAGGGTGCAAGCTCATCAGTCCAGCCAGTAGCCGTCGCCACCGAGCAGCAGGTAGTAGCCGTCACCGCCGAGCAGCAGGTGGAGCGTCAGATCTGGATGGGGGCATCGTCAGGTGGAGGCAATCCGGTGCTCCATATCAACGACCCCATCGCCGTCCAAGAAATCTTCGACGCAATCGCGGAAAATGACAAGTTCGAGGAGGAGGTCCCTAATGAGGAGTCTGAGGTACTACATTGCTAGCTTCTCTAGTTGCAGCCGCAAATTTCACTGTTCATACATAGAATTTGCTCAATCGTGTACAGATTCTTTTGCTCTTGAAGTAGGGTAGTATATATATGGTTCGAACGATCGATTGATGCATCTACCATCTAGTCACAAAACCCCAATCCGTCTAGTCACAAAACCCCAATCTGCTCATCTGCCATCTAGTTGAGTTTGCTAGTTGAGTGTTGATTTCGATACACAACATGCCTATAACATTACATTTCTATTCCTTACCGATCCCAATGATTCAATTTTCCCCCAAAATAGTGCAAGGGCATCTGATGGTGTCGTTTTCTTAGGGATGGTTAGTGAACCTGAGGCAGCAATGCACATAAACAATATAGGTTATGCTGTTAGTATTTTGGTTCTCCGACTCCATCGCTGAAAAAAATGAGGCCCTAATTTTTTTCTCATATGGAACCTATATATATAATCTTTATATTGTTTCTGATCTATGAATGCGTTGTATGATGCACATGTATATCCCTGAATATTATTTTGTACGATTACATTTAAAATTCTTATTGTGGCCAATGATTCAAATTTCCCCAAAGTGAGGCAGACACATTGGTGTCAGATTTTTCCAGGGATGAGTTAGCGAACCTGGGGCCATGTACAAGATCAATATAAGCTGTGCAATTGTTACTTTGTTCGCTTATGCCATCCCTGTAGAAACTTATGAGGCCGCAATCTTTATTCTACATTCATAGAACTATGATATTTGAATTATCTATTCCATGCATTCATAGTGTATAAGAATTACATTTTAGTTTGTCACCGAGGCCGATGATTGAAATTTGCCCCAAAAAAGTTCAAGGGGAGACACATATGATGGTGTCGTGTTTTTGGGATGGGTTGGTGAGCCTGAGGCAGCAATGCACACAAACAATATAGGTTGTGCTGTTGGTACTTTGGTTCTCCAACTCCATCTTTGAAACAAATTATGAGGCCCTTGATTTATATTCATATGGAACTACATATATGATCCTTGATTTGTTTCTGATCTTTTAATGATTGGTATGATGCATATGTATATGAATGGTTTTGATCATAAGTATTTGTAACATGTACCTGAAGATTAATGGTTTGGTTTTTTATTTATAATTACAATATTTAGGTTTGTTTTTGTACCTGACTATGTATATCCCTGAATATTGTTTTGTACGATTACATTTCAATTTCTTATTGTGGCCAATGATTTAAATTTGCCCCAAAGAGAGGCATACACATTGGTGTCAGATTTTTTTAGGGATGAGTTAGCGAACCTCGGACCATGTACAAGATCAATATAAGTTGTGCAATTGTTACTTGGTTCACTTATGCCATCCCTGTAGAAACTTATGAGGCCACACTCTTTATTCTACATTCATAGAACTATGATATTTGAATTATCTATTCCATGCATTCATAGTGTATAAGAATTACATTTCAGTTTGTCACCGAGGCCGATGATTGAAATTTGCCCCAAAAGAGTTCAAGGGGAGACACATAGGATGGTGTCGTGTTTTCGGGATGGGTTGGTGAACCTGAGGCAGCAATGCACACAAACAATATGGGTTGTGCTGTTGGTACTTTGGTTCACCAACTCCACCTCTGAAACAAATTATGAGGCCCTAGATTTATTCTCATATGGAACTACATATATAATCCTTGAATTGTTTCTGATCTTTTAATGATTGGTATGATGCATATGTACATGAATGGTTTTGATCATAAGTATTTTTAACATGTACCTGAAGATCAATTGTTTGGTTTTTTATTTATAATTACAATATTTAGGCTTGTTTTTGTACTTGACTATGTATATCGCTGAATATTGTTTTGTATGATTACATTTCAATTTCTTGAGTTGTAATACAATTCAATCATATGTATGAGTTCTAAGTTATGTTCTTAAAAATCAACAGGAGGATGATGATGAAGTGGACGATA
Organism: Avena eriantha; assembly: GCA_910589775.1. Lineage (NCBI taxonomy): Eukaryota > Viridiplantae > Streptophyta > Magnoliopsida > Poales > Poaceae > Avena > Avena eriantha. The sequence goes on along the minus strand of OU342745.1, from coordinate 181,878,194 downwards.
GCAAGGTATCCAGGGACAACAAGAGCCGCTACATGCTGAGGCGGTTACGGTGTGGGCTAATCCATTTCCACCGTAGGGGAAACTGTTTTGCCCATTCTGTGGCAGCGCAATCAATGTTGACCTCGACAGCATGATCCAGCATGCGGATGGTGTTGCCACAGGGGGAGGCAGAAGCCATAGGCCGATCACCTTGGTGCGGCACACAACCTTTGGAAAATTCATCCGGGATTATGTTAGGACTGACCTACATCCCATCTACTAGGTTGTCCCTGCCTCCTGCTAATGCCCCTGCCCTGCTAGGCGTCCCCATGTCACGGCCTCTTGCTGCCGCCCCTGCTTTTATTTTGTTCTAGTTAATTATTACCTGTGTGTGGCATGTAAGAAAATATATCCGTGGTGTCTCTAGTGAACCTTCTATATTAATCTACTCCTTTATATGGAGTGCCTTAAATTTTCTAGAGTTTAATTATATTTACTGATCATGCTCATGCACGCTACAAAATATTTCTAGTGCTCGATTATATTATAATTTTCAAGAAATACATCAACAAGTTAAATTGGTCAAAATTTTGTATTGAAGTAACTAAATGTATCAAACACATATTAAACTAGAAACTAAAATCTAATTCAAACACATAATGTATCACCACCACTTGTTGTCGTCCTTAACTTGCTTCCCCTTCAACCGCTTGATGTCGCCACCGTCCCAAGATCCCTGCTTGTCCTGAAACCGCTTTCTGTCCTCCTCATGCTTCTTCTCCTGGGCTAGCTTGCAACCAGGGCATAGCTCTCTCGTGAAAACCCCCGCCTTAACCATCCCATCTTTCATGGTAATGAGCTTACTGTACAACTCGTACGCTATGTAGGCGTCTCTGGTTGCATACTCGAGGCGCACCTGGCTCATCGGCTTCCACTCCCAATAGTCGTGATCGATTCGCTTCAATTTCTTCAGTTTTTCATAGGATTTATCGATGATTTCCACTGCCGGATCACCATGCCATCCTTTGCTAGGTATGGTTTGATCTTGTAAAGATTTTGGATGTCGATGTGGTGCCCATCTAGGATTTTTATCAATGCACGAGAAAGCATAATTGTGTCATTTGTGATATCCACGCTAGTGAAAGTTATCCCTTTCCTACACAAGAACTCGACCAGAGCCGGACAATGCATCTCAGTTGGTTTACTCCTACACTTAGATGGTTTTAGGGATGTAAGGGAACAATGGATGCAGAAGTGGTGATCTCAAATTTAAATTTCACATACCTGCAGAAGTGGTAAACAAGGACCTCCTCATGTATGGCGATTTGCACGACAACGATCTCTTTTGGAGGATTTTTTTCGCTTATTTGCACGAGTGTACTCCAAGTGTAGTCCCACAAACTTGTGCTTCTCTTTCTCAAGAAATTGCTCAAACTTGGCGAGAGTTGTCTCCACAGTCGCTTCATCATTTGCATACACCACTGTCAAAGTCGTGGTGCCATGGGCAGGGACCAAGTGGGTCTTTGTTGTGCGTTTCCCATCGTCCATGCCTGCAAGGAAATGGGTGAAAGGAAATTCCTGCAAGGAACTGCCTGCGAGAGGAAGAAGAAGATGAATCGGCGGTTCTAGAACAGAGGAAGAAGAAGCGCCCAGGAAAAACTACAGAGGAATGACTGAGGAAGAGGAATGACTGCAGAAGAAACGTGGTAACTGCAACTTTCGGTTCGAGAACTCACCGTGGTTACGTGAAGATCGTGGCAGTGCCACCGGTTCAACAAGTGGGACCAGTTCCTGCGAGAATATGGAATTAGCTGTTTCCCTTTTTTTATGTAAGAAATTAAGAGAAATCATTTATATTTTGTATTTCATAATTAAACACAATGAAGTTGGTACAACCCAAGAGATTTGAACAAAAGAGATTTGATAGTTTAACATACAACAACACAAAAGTTTCTGAGCATGTATTTTCGAAATTTAAATTCTGATGATTTATTCAGAAGTTCTGAAACCGACATTACAGAGCCAACGCTCTCGTCTTCGTCCTCCTCGTGCTGCTCGTCATTGTCGTCTTCCGCATCCTCTTGTGTCCTCTCTGTCGGACCGGTGACCACCTCAATAATTAGCTTGATATAGTGCCTCATCACCTTGACCTGGACGACGAGCAGATCATCAAGGAAAATTCTATTTTTAGAACATAATTCAGCCCAGAGGTTAGTGAACTCAATGCAATCGTCATATACTTCCGATATGCGATATCGCCCCAAGATTTCAGGCCTTTGTTACAATTATTCTTCATGCAAACACAATAGAACCCTTACAGGTCCAACATGGCAGAACTTGCGCTACCACAGAGACCTCGATAGAGGTGGCAAAATTGGTGCGGGTGCAACCACGGTGACAACAAGCTCGGATTCTAGAGGAGGAAAACAGAACTGAGCATGGTCGACACGGTGATAGATCTCACCGGGAACCAAGTCTCATCCCTGCACCGTGCCATGGGTGCATCCATGGTGAGGGCGAGCTCTATCTCGGGATGGGGAGGAGAGCGGGGCCGAGCAGCTTCATCACGTCCCAGCTCTGCGTCATGGCCGCGACCACAGATTGCTGCTCCCGGGAAGAAGACGCGTAATGGATGCATGCGCCAACGTTGCAAGCCTACAGGGAGGAGAGCTGGGCCGAGCAGGTTCGTCCATGTCCCAGCTCCGTGCCATGGCTGCGATGCCCCACAGATTGCCGCTCCGGGGAAGAAGAAGACGCGTGATAGATGCAGGCGCCAATGCTGCAAGCCTAGTTGACACCTAAGCGACGGGAGCGACATGAGTGACATAACAGCGAGAACTGACGGGGGGCCCAACTTGACGGCCGTTAGCCTGATTTTTTGTATTGAAACGTAAAGTTGAATTCGTGCCAAAAAAGACCCTCTGAGTATTTGGCACAGCAACTGTAGTCATGGCGGCTGATTTCAGGGAACTTGGGTACCGCGTTGCCTGGGCGACCCAACTTTCAGGCCGCAAAATGATATTCTCCCAATAAAAGTGATCATCTAGCATGATCAATGTCTTCTGATGCCCAAAGTGACCCATCAAACCACCAGCATGTGATTCCTGCACTAAGAACAAACGCAACGACAATTCTTGAATACATAGTTGTTAGCTCTAAACAAATATCCATGATGTATATGATACTTATCCCATGCATTTTGAAGATCACACAAACGATATGGTTCAGCAAAACCACGGTCAGTTGCATAAAATGCACAAATACTTTCTAATCTAGGAATTTTAACATCAAGATTGGTTAATAGCATGTTTTTCCTAGACAAAGCATTAGCAACTACATTCTTTTTTCCATTCTTATACTTAATGATGTAAGGAAAAGATTCAATAAACTCAACCCATTTAGCTAATCTTCTATGCAAGTTTGATTGAGCTTTCAAATACTTCAATGCTTCATGATCAGAATGTATGATAAATTCCTTTGGCCACAAATAATGTTGCCAGACTTCAAGTACTCTAACAAGTGCATACAATTCTTTATCATAAATAGGACAGTTTAGTCTAGCACCAGTAAGTTTCTCAAAAAAATATGCTATAGGGCGACCCTCTTGCATCAAAACGCCACGAATACCTATACCACTAGCATCACATTCAACTTCAAATTGCTTCAAAAAATCAGGTAATGCAAGTAATGGTGCAGAAGTAAGCAAACATTTTAATGTATCAAATACAATATCTTGGGCTGCGCCCCACACAAATGGCACACCTTTCTTAGTCAAATCATTCAATGGTGTAGCAATAGTGCTAAAATCCTTCACAAAGCACCCATAGAAACTAGCTAAGCCATGGAAACTACACGCTTGACTCACATTCATGGGAATAGCCCAATTCTGAATTGATTCAATTTTAGATTGATCTACTTCTACCTCATGCTTAGATACAACAAATCCCAAAAATATAACCTTGTCTTTTGCAAATGTGCACTTCTCAAGATTAGCATAGAGTTTATTATCACGCAACACTTGAAAAACTTGTCGGATATGACTATAATGTTCAGTTTCGTTGTGGCTATAGATAAGTATATCATCAAAATAAACAACCACAAAACGACCAATAAATTCTCTCAAAACATGATTCATTAATCTCATGAATGTACTAGGTGCATTAGTAAGACCAAACGACATAACTAACCACTCATACAAACCAAATTTTGTTTTCAAAGCAGTTTTCCATTCATCCCCTTCTTTCATCCTAATTTGATGATAACCACTATGCAAATCAATCTTAGAGAAAATAGCAGCACCACTCAATTCATCTAGCATATCCTCTAAGCGTGGAATAGGATGACGATATCGAATAGTGATGTTATTAATAGCTCTACAATCTACGCACATGTGCCATGTACCATCTTTCTTAGGCACTAAAATAACAGGAACAACACAAGGGCTAAGAGAAACACGAATGTACCCTTTATCAAGCAACACCTGTACTTGTTTCTGTATCTCCTTTGTTTCTTCAGGGTTGGTCTTGTAGGGTGCATGGTTTGGTAATGTGGCGCCAGGGATCAAGTCGAACTCAATGCCACGCAATGGAGGCAATCCTGCTGGTACATTGTCTAGAAACACATCGCCAAAATCCTGCAAAACAGTAGATACACCAAGAGAAATAGGGGTCATGTCGTTAGAAACTAATACCTCACCCTTATACATGAGAACAAGTGGCATGGCTGTAGGATCCTCACGAAACTCTCTCATATCTTCCTTGGTGGCTAATATCACTAGACTAGGCACTCTCTCACTTTTTGTTATATCACTCTTTTTGGGCTCTATTACATCATGTACAGCCGCAACACTATCTCGCCTATCTATAGATTCTTCCTTCAAGTTCACTTCGATCTTTTGACGAGACTCATTCACAATCTAATGTGGTGTCATTGGCTGCAAATTAATCTTCTTGCCCTTGAACTCCAAGTGATATGTATTGTCATGGCCATTGTGTTGCACATGGCGACCATAAAGCCAAGGCCGATCCAATAATAGATGGCAAACAGTCATAGGAACCACATCAAAATCAATAGAATCCTTGTATGGCCCTATTTCAAAATTCACACGTACCATATGGTTTACCTTCATCTCACCATTGTCACTCAACCATTGTATGTAGTATGGCTTGGGATGAGGTAAATAAGTCAAATTCAGCTTGGCACATAACTCCTTACTTGTAAGATTTCTGCAGCTACCTCCATCAATGATTACCTTGCAAGCCTTGTTAGGTCCAAGGAGTGCTTTGGTTTGGAACAAGTTGCAGCGCTGAGAATCAACAATAGGCTGCACACTAAGTATACGTGGAGAGACCACTATGGTAGGCGCATGCTCAGGGAAGGCATCCATACCGTCCTCGCTATCATAACCATCGTCGTCATGAGGATCAACATCATCTCCACTCTCATACTCTCCTTGTTCATTGACAAACATCACCTTGCGGTTTGGACAATCTCTCTTGTAGTGTCCTCTACCTCCCCAAGTATGGCAGTCCACATCGCGCGTACACGCAGTTGACATATTGGAAACCGAGCTAGCAGCAGGAGCAATGGGTTTCCGAGCATTGGAACCATAAGAATATGTGGGAGCAGGCTTGGTCGATGGTGAAGGATGACTAGCAGCCGCTGCAGGTGGCACCATGGGTGGTGGCGGTGTAGACCTGGCCACCAAACGACTGGTAGACGGAAACCTCGCACGTGACTTAGCTCCTTCAGCTAACTGTGATTCGGCCTCTCTAGCATGGTGCAACAGTTCATTCATAGTCTCACACTTGTGATGATGAACAACGCTCTTGATTGTTAGCTTCAAATTGTTGAGAAATCGCTGCATAGTCATCTCAAGAGATTCACGGACACTAGCACGTTGGATAAGCATCTCCATCTCCATGTAGTACTCATCAACTGACATGGTCCCCTGCCTCAATTGTGTCAACTTATCAAAAACGGATTGCAAGTAGTTGGTGGGTACAAAACGATCCTTCATAATGCGCTTCATCTCGCGCCAATCCATCACAGGAAGTTCATTGTCCTCCCTTCTATTCTGCACAATAGCATCCCACCAGCGCCAAAGAATATCCATGAAATTTTGACACTGCAAGCTTGACCTTCTTGTCTTCTGGATAGTCAAATAATCGCCAGAGCTTCTCAATCTTCAACTCCCATGTGAGGTAATCTTTAGGATCAAGTGAGCCATCAAACTTGGGAATCAAATTTTTTGGCTTGCCCAAACCATCATCAGCAGCTTGGTTTGGAACACGTTGAGCACGTCCAAGAGGAGCAAAACCACGAGCATAAGCAGGTGCAGCAGCAGGCGCAGGCGCAGGGGGATTGGCACGTCCCCTGCCAAGATGTGGGGCAGCATCAACCACACTACCCTTATCATTGTCATCAAAAACATCGTCATGTGGGTGTTCCTGCAATTGCTGAATTGCTACTGTTAAGGAATCAATGGAACGCTACAAAGTTGCAACATTGGTATTAAGTGGGGTCACTTATGTTTGAATGTTAGTGACTGCACCGACATTATGGTCCACAGCCACTTGCACGTCCTGGATATTCTTGTTAATGGCATCTGTTGTGTGAGTAAACACACGCGTCAAGTGAGATTTCAACGCCTCATATTCGTGCCAAGTAACAAGTTCCTCATCCTTCTATTTCTGCGACACAACATCATCATCACTAAAAGACATGATTAGTAGGTTAGTGCAAAAATCAAAATTTGTTTGGTGGCACACTCACAACTCACTCACACCTGACAAGAAAGCAGATCTTACCATTCCAAAGTGAATAGAGATGCTTTACCAAAACGAAATCAAAGACTGATGCACTAATGTGATGAAGTGAATATCAAGGGTATAGAGAACGATCACAGGACACACATGTTATTTATGGTGGATCTCTAGGTATGGTATCCTAACTACACCACAAACAAGTCCTAGTGCTGATCGTATAAAAAACCCAAGAAACACACACGGTGGAGATAAACGTGGCAAATCAACTTATTTAAAGGAATATTGCAATGCACAAGAGAGACGCTAATAAAAACTCAAAGTAAATAGGCACAAGATTGCTCAATCTACAAGTTCTATGATCAACTAGGCCTCCAACAATGCACATTCATGTCTACGCACGCTTCTATTCTTGTAGACAGTGTTGGGCCTCCAAATGCAGAGGTTTGTAGAACAGCACCAATTTTCCCTTAAGTGGATCACCCAAGGTTTATTGAACTCAGGGAGGAAGTGGACAAAGGTATCCCTCTCAAGCAACCCTGCAATCAAGATACAAGAAGTCTCTTGTGTCCCCAACACACGTAATACACTTGTGAGGTGTATAGGTGCACTAGTTCGGCGAAGAGATAGTGAAATACAAGTAATATGGATGATTATAAGTGGTAATTGCAATCTGAAATAAGAGTGGCAACAAGCAAACATGTAACATGACTGATTGTAAACGGTGTTTCAATGCTTAGAAACAAGGCCTAGGGATCATACTTTCACTAGTGGACACTCTCATATAAATATCTTCTCTTCATGATGCTATCTTGAACTACTCTCCGGTTGTACGATGTATTGCTATAACAACACACCTTAAAGTTCGCATTCCCCATCTAGATAACCCCTCACTATCACCATGAGCGCTAGATGGTTCCAACAAACACCACAATCTCATAGAGACATCCAACTCAAATTATACTCATGATAAGTATTTATGTAACCTTAGCCAAAGTTCCACACGATGTGCACACTGTCAACTTCACACACGTGGGGATAAGCAGAGATTAATTAAAGCACTTGAGTAGCCGAATAGATCTATAGATTACAAAGCTTATGATCTCATAAGATCACATATAGAGAGAGATGAACACATAGCTACCGGTAGAGCCCTTAGCCTCGAGAGAGAACTACTCCCTCCTCATCATGGGAGTTAGCAACGGCGATGGAGATGGCGGTGGAGTCGATGGAGATGGCTCCGAGGGCACTTCCCCGTCCTGGCAGGGTGCCGGAACAAAGACTTCTGTCCCCCAAACCTCCTCTTCGGTGGCGGCGGCGCTACGGAACTTTTCGTGGATTTCTGATCTGGTACTTAGGGTTTTCGTCCCGGGGTGAATATATAGGCGAAGGGGCAAGGTCGGTGGAGGTCCGAGGGGCCCACATCACCTGGTGGCGTGGCCAGGGGGTACCCGCGCCACCATAGGGTGTGGCCAGCCCCTGACCCTCCTTCGGCTGCCCTCCAGACTCCATGTTCCTCCGCGGAGGATGTCTAGGCAGGAGAGGAACTCACCGCGGGGTGGTTGGCGGCGGCGGATCGGCTTGGGGCGCAGCAGGGCGACGACGAGGCTGGCAGCCGACGAGATTAGGGTTTTGGCGACGTCGTGGAACTGCGGCGGACGTGGGGCTTCTCCTCCTCGCTGGCGCGTCCAGGGTGAAGCAGGGGATCCCTCTCGGCCTCCTCGACCACCTCCACGTCAACCACGATCGCTGGAATGAGGGAGCAGCGACGGTACTGGCGGTGACCGGCGAGAGGGGAGACGGCGTCGGTGGAGAAGAAGGAGGGGAGAGGCAGGGCCCTGGGTGGATCTGGGAGAGGCAGAGGAGACGTGGGGAAAGAGGAAAGTGGTAGGGGAAGGTGCCGTGGGGAATCAGTAGAGAGGAGAAGAAAAAGGTGGCTCGGGTGCCACCTTTTCTCCTTGTCCTCTCGAGTAGGGGCTCGGCGTGGGAGGCTAGGGCAGGGTAGGTGGAGGCTGCCAGGTGGGCCAGGGCGTGAGGAGAGCTCAGGGTGGGGCTAGCTCGGCAGGAAGAGAGAAAGAGAGAGGAGAGAGGAGGCTCGGGCGAGATAGGGCTAGCCTCGGCTAGGGCTTAGGAGTGGGGGTAGATGGGGTAGCTAGGTGGGGCCTGCATGGCATAGAGAAAGGGAGAGAGGCCGAGAGAGAGGGAGGTGAGGTGAGGTTAGGGGTTAGGGTTTAGAGTAGAACTAGGGTTAGAGAGAATAGAGAGAAAACTAGGGTTAGGGTTTAATTAGGTGTTTAGGTTTTAAAACATGTTTATAAGATCAAACCAAGATGAAAGGTGAGGGTTTTGATTTAGCATAAGATGAGGTGAAGGTGAACCCAAGAAAAAGAGAGAGAAAGAGGTTTATGGAAGAAGGCCTCATTTGAATCATGCATGAAGGGAAGAATGGTGTTGATGAGTACATGGGGATGGTGGAGAGAGATGGAGATGATCCCATAAAGAAAGAACCACTAAAACCAAGAGAAAAACAAATGGGCTAAAGGTGGTGGTACTCTTGCATGGCCCATGCATAATAATTAATGGCCATGTTTATGCTTGTGAAAACAATAATAATAACATGGCATTATTCTTATGCATTCCCAAAATATGGAATAAAGGCCAAGCAAAAAGGAATTAGAATTAGATCCACCCCAACCCACATGAGCTAGAATAAATATCAAAAGAAATAGAATTACTAGCTCATGGGTAAATGGAATGGTGGAATTATAAGGTGGTGACAAAGAAAGGTGGTGGAGTTGAAATAAAAGATATGCCCCCAACTCAACTTGGGCATTAAACAATATATCAAGAACCAAATACAATATATCAAAAGCCAACTACAATTAATACTGCATATGAGAGAAGAACCAAAACAAAAGGGTTTTATATGATGCTCAAATGCAAGGTGGCATGATGACATGAGCATGATATAATTATGATGCAACAAATATATGTAAGGAGTAGTCATTATCTTACTAGACCAAGTAGCATTACCATTGTTAGACAATTGGGATGCTACATAAGTGCAGTAGTACTGGTAGAGCGCGACGAAGAGGGTAAGTCAGTTCAAAGGCCAGTCTATTACCTGAGCGAGGTATTATCAGCATCAAAGCAAAACTATCCTCACTATCAGAAAATGGCATATGGTGTGTATATGGCAGCGAAGAAGCTGAAACACTATTTTGAAGAACACCCAATCAAAGTGATATGTGAAGCCCCTATATCTGAGATAATGGGCAACAAGGATGCGAGCGGCCAGATCGCAAAATGGGCTATCGAGTTAGCCCCTTATGCTCTGCAATACGATAGAAGAGATGCGATCAAGTCTCAGGCTGTGGCCGACTTTTTCGTAGGTTGGACTGAAATGCAATATGAGCCACCGTTACCAGATCCAAACTACTGGAGAATGCATTTTGACGGATCAAAGACAAAAACCGGGTTAGGCGCCAGAGTTGTGCTTACCTCACCCAAAAAGGACCAGCTGAAGTATGTGCCGCAGATCCACTTCGCAAGATCAAACAATGTGGCCGAGTATGAAGCACTTGTGCATGGGCTCAAAGTGGCAAAAGAAATTGGAATATGTCGATCAAATGCTTCGGTGACTCGGATCTGGTAATTGAGCAAGTTTCAGGGCAATGGGATGCTTTGGATGCAAACATGGCATTGTATAGATTTCATGTGCAGAAGATAACGGGATACTTCGAGGGATGCGAGTTCCACCATGTACCTCGGTTGGAAAATGAGGCTGTCGACGTACTGTCAAAGCTCGGATCAACCCGACAAGCGATTCCACTGGGTGTAGCACTAGAGCACCTTAGAAAGCCATCTATCAGGCCGTCCCCAGAATCCGAGTCAATCTACATCCCGGCAGATCCGGAGTCCGGAGTTGTACCCATTGACGTTGATGTGGGAAGTGGTTCAGGAAACCCGGGGACTGCGCAGCGTGATCCGGCCAAGGTTATGTCGGTGGATCAAATGGAAATTGACGAGGATGTGTTTTTGGTGCGAGCTATACTAGCTTGGGCACTGCCCATATTCCAATTCCTGAAGGATGGAACTTTGCCCAATGAAGAGGTGCTTTCTAGGCAAATTCAGAGGCACGCAAAGGCATACACGATTATCAATGCCGAACTATACAAGAGGAGTGTCACGAATGTCCTCCAACGATGTGTTGACCCGGAAGAAGGGCTTGACATCCTCCGAGATATACATCAAGGGGAATGTGGGCATCACGCCTCATCCAGAGCCTTAGTGGCAAAAGCCTTCCGGCATGGGTTCTACTAGCCAAGTGCCTTGGACAAGCAGAAGATCTAGTAAGAAAATGCAATGGTTGTGAGAGGTATGCTACCAAGACACACATGCCAATGTCGGAGCTCAAGACCATACCAATTACCTGGCCATTTGCCATATGGTGTTTGGATATGGTAGGCCCATTTAAACCGGCGACAGGAAATATGACCCATATCTTGGTTATGGTTGACAAGTTTACAAAATGGATTGAGGTAAAGCCGATAAGAAAATGTGATGGAGCTACAGCCGTGACATTCCTCAAAGATATCATTCTGAGATATGGCTATCCTCACAGTATCATAACAAATAACGGCACCAATTTTGCTGAAGGAGCATTTGCGCGATTCTGCCGAGATAAGAAGATCTGGCTGGACGTTGCCTCGGTAACCCACCCCGCATCAAACAAACAAGTGGAGAGATCCAACGGATTAGTATTATCCGGGATAAAACCCCGGCTCATTGAGCCACTGCAAAGATCAGCGGGGTGCTGGATAGAAGAACTACCAGCGGTACTGTGGAGTTTAAGAACAACTCCAAATCGATCAACAGGCTATACGCCATTTTTTCTGATATATGGGGCAGAAGCTGTATTACTAGCCGACATAGAGCATGATTAGCCTAGGGTCACCCAATACACAGAAGCCAAAATGCGAGAAGCCTGGCAAAATGATGTTGATCTGCTGGAAGAAGCGAGAGAATTGGCATTGTCCAGATCTGCCATATATCAGCAAAATCTCCGACTCTATCATAGCCATAAAGTAAACCCCCGAGTCTTCCGGGAAGGTGATCTGGTACTCCGGCTGGTACAACATACTGCTGGCATGCATAAGTTATCCCCCCATGGGAAGGGCCATTCATTGTGAGCAAAGCATTGCACAATGACTCTTATTATCTCATCGATGCAAAACCACAGGAGAAGAATAAGGCGGACAGGTCCGACGAGGAATCTAAGCGTCCTGGAATGTAGCTCTCCTTCGTCCGTTCTACACTTATCAAAGAAGTGTGTGTATCCGAGTCTCTCATACGTCGGTATGTATGCCGACAATAAGTTTATCAATGAAATCGTGGCACCTCGAGCAGTAACTCGAGGACTGCCTTAATAATATTTGTTGTCTTATGTGCTTGTTATTTATTTTTATGTCGGATGGCTTAACTTGCTTCTGCCTAAGACAAATTAGTAGTGTGTGAGCACCAAAAACTCAACTCTTCGACTTGCTGCTGTCCAACAAGATTTGGCTTCATGGCAAGCAAGAGAACAAGTTTGGAATTGCGTAGCACACGAAAAACGACTAAGGAAAAGAACGTAATCGAGCCGACGTTTGTTATTCGGACTAACTTTATGTTTACTACTTTTACTATGCTGGATTATTTTGAGCTAGTCCTAAAGTTTCCAAGTATTGTTAAGTCAATTTTTGAAACGCAGACTCGTCCCAAGTTTCTCCACTTGTGACACTATAGAGGTTAGTAATAGTTGACTCCCAACGTGAGGAAAGCCGAAAGCATCACAAAATTGTTCAAAAGTTATTTCATAAGGCTGCAGGTTCATGGTGAAGCTTACCGTGCATGCATTACATTTCTCCCTATGATCGTCGTAGAAGGAGGTAAGGAACTCATAGGTAAGATCGGCGTAGGTGTCGTGGCTTACGCAGCCAAGTACTGTTATCCCGGCCTTGTTACACATGAGGCCGAAGTCCGCCTTCAACCCCACCGCGGTGAGAAAGCTATGGTCGGCCCAACGTGTGGGCAACACCCTCCTTGATGAAACTGTGGCCAACTTGGGGTTGAGGTCGGTCCTTTGCCCCGAGCTCTCGCCACGTTGGCGTTTGCTCTTGCGAAAAATATTACCGATTTTGTTCATCTTGATGCACTGAAATTTTTCACCATAAAACCTTAGGCATATAGTTTCTACATGAGATATAAACGATTCTACGTGGAAAGTTTTAATCCTAACGTGATAAATTAAGAGGAAAAGTTAAATAAGCTCGAGTTCATCCACTAGATCAATGTGAGAGTTTCAACCATGAAAATTTGAAAATAAAGCATGGATAGGGAGAGAAACATACCGATATGTTGATTTCCCCACTCAAACGAACAAAATCCACAAAGAATCAAGATTTCTAGGTGGGTTTTTAGAGGTTTGGTGAGAGACTATGAGGGAAAAAAGTGAGTAGGGAAGAAAACCTAGCCGCCCCAACGCGATTTGTGGTCGTGCCGAACTATACGGCCGGAACTATACGGGTGGGATATGTTGCTCCGCCCGTATAGTTGCGGTGACGCCGCCAACTAGGATTTTTTATGCGCACCACAGCTATACGGACGCAACTATAAGGTCGGATCATAATGATCCCGCCGGATAGTTGGTTGTCAAACCGTCTGTATCCTCGAGATAAATTTTCTAAAACAGGCATCGATATCTATACGACCGGAACTATACGGCCGGAATTTTTATTCCCGCCGAATAGTTGGTCGTTAAACCGTCAGTACTTTTGAGAAGAAATTGTATGGAGGCATCGATATCTATACGACCGGAGCTATACGGCCAGAATTTTTATTCCTGACGTATAGTTGGTCGTTAAATTCTCTGTGTCCACGCAAGAAAATTTGTTGATGGCAAAGATATCTATACGGCTAAAGTATACGGCTGGAATTTTTATTCTTGCCATATAGTGGGTCGTTAAACCATCAGTACTCATCAAAAAATTCTGTTTCTTCAAGAATACCTTCTTATCCTGAAACTTAGCGAAACACCTTGTTTTTGACAGAAAAATGACAGTTGAAATTATCGACCAAAATAGCAAGTATAGAGCAGAATTTCTAGATGTACCCATCTTCTTCTCCTCAATTGGAGGTTCACTTTTTGATCTTGACTAAAATGATTACGCTAGTTTTTGTAGATAAAACTCAAACTTTTATTTTTATACTTATTCTAAACTTGTTCAATCAATATTTCTACTACTTTTTAATAGCTGCATCTTGACGGGCACACTTCCGCAAAAATGTCTATGAAAAAGTTGTAGGAACGCGATGAACACTATATTCATAGTTTATTTTATTAATGTGATGAGTTGACTCCCATTAAGCATTTTATTAAGGATGGTTGAATAACTCAACCCCTTCTCTGTTCTCGAATTCTTACCTTGGGTTACCCCTTACCAAAGGCACTTACCATATGAACTCGTTTTGTCGGTGGAATATATCTTTCTCCTTCTTCTAGCTTCTTTGGAAAATAGCGGATGTTTTCAGCATCATAAACATTGAAGATTATTTTTCCCTCAGCACAATCAATTGATGCTCCTGCAGTACTAAGGAAAAGTCTTCCAAGTATTATGGATAATTTTTCATCTTCTAGCATCTCAAGAATAATAAAATCAGTGGGAATAACATGCTCATCTATTCTAAGTAGAACATCCTCAATCATACCAATGGGTTGTTTAGTGGACTTGTCAGCCATCTGTAAAGTGATAGTAGTAGGGGAATACTCCCTAATCCTAACCTTTTATAGAGGGAATATGGAATTACACTAACTCCTGCACCTAAATCACACAAGGCACTGTGAATATCCGTTTTTCCAATTGAGCATGAAATAGTTGGTATTCCAGCCTCTTCCGATTTAGATAATAGCTTCCCATTAGCAGGATAACTAGTCACCATGGCAATAGTTTCAGTTATTTCTTTCTACTAAGAATATCACGGAGGAATTTAGAATAGGTGGGAACTTTTATTACATCTGCAAATGGAATCTCTAGACGAAGATCACCAAGTGCTCTTTTGAAAGAATAATAGATTACATGGTCTGGTGCTTTCTTTTTTCGATCTAGATAAGGAAGCTTTTGCTCACCTTTCTTATTTTTGTATTTTACCTTTTGTGAGGGATGTGGAAAAACAAGTGCCCTTTTGTTACTTTCTTTCATTGTTGCTTGTCGCTTTTCTTCTTCTCTACTACAACAACTTCATCTTCATTGCTTGTCTCTTTTCCTTCTCTTGGATCAACCGTCTCTGCATTGGAGTCATAACGGTCATCCCGTGCAACATTTTGGTCCTCCTTGGTTTGATCTTGTGTTTCTTGAGCAGTTTCATCTTGAGGATCCACCAGTGTATCATCTTCTTGGCTTGCTTTGAGCAAGGCTTTTTCTTTTTGCTCTTTCTTAGCTTCATATTTGGGTGGTTGATACGTCCATTTTGCATCACTAATCTATATCATAATTTACTGTTATTCATTAATATATTGCATATTAAGAGATGATACTTATGTAATTTCATCTGTTTTGGCATGGTTGATGACTTTTGGAGCATGGACCGCTGTAGTTAGGATTCTGATGGAAGAGGTGATGTTTGGAGGCGAAATTCGCGAAGATCGGAAAATTCGGGAAAATACATGGAAAATTCTATTTTTTCGAGAAAACGAAAATTGCCAGAAGGGGGAGTGGAGATGGGCCACAGGGGTCCCACACCACCCCCTTGCGCGGGACCCCAGGCCGTACCACCAGGTGGTGTGGCCACCCTGGTCCACTCCTAGCTCTCCCCTCTAGCGTATATTATCCTCCCGAAACCCTAAGACTCGGGGAGCGACCACAGAAAGATTCTGCCGCCTCTGGAAGGTGGAAAATACCGAGAGAGAAAGATCTCTTCGGCAGATAGAATTCTGCCGAGGGAATTCCTTCCCAGAGAGGGGAGATCGTCGCCATCAACACCACCATCAAGCTCGACTTCATTGGGATCATCATCATCATTATCACCACCATCATCTTCACCAGCACCATCATCACCATTATCACACCGCTGTAACAATTGGGTTGAATCTTGCATAGTTCTTAGGGGAAACTTTCCCGGTGTTGATTACTCTTTATAGTTGATGCTATTGAGTGAAACCATTTAATTATTGTTACATTCAGATTGTTACTTATCATTATTTTAGATCTGATCTTGATCCATATGATGTCTTGTGAGTAGTTCGTTTAGTTCTTGAGGACATGGGAGAAGTCATGTTGTGAGTAGTGGAATTGTGTTGAGAAAGATCCAATGATTTGTTAATTAAGTTGTGGTGTACTTCTTCTAGTGGTGTCATGTGAACGTCGACTACATGACACTTCACCTATATGGGCCTAGGGGAATGCATTGTGTATCTGGCTACTAATCGTAGGGGTTGCCGGAGTGACAGAAACCTGAACCCCCGTTAGGAAACCTTTGCACAAGGGACGTCAGGGTCTTAGAGTTTAAAGATGTGGTTAGGTTTGTACCTTAATTACTTTCTTGTACTTGCAGATGCTTGCAAGGGGTATAATCTCAATTATGTATTAGTCCTAGGAAGGTCGGTACATTAGCACAGGTTCACCCACATAACACTTAGCTAGCTAAAGAAGATTAATCAACTATATGAAGCGAAAGCACTTGACGATATTCCCATGTGTCCTCGAGAACGTTTGGTCATCTTAAGTAATACAACCGGCCTGTCCTTTGCTAAAGAAAGGATTGTGCCACTTGCTGCATTTATTCTTATTGTCTTTTATTTACTCGTACTTTATTTACCTGCATTATCAAAAACCCCTAAAAATCCATTTGGTAAGTATTTGCAGAGAATTCCTGATCCATACCACTCATCAACACCTTCTGCTCCTCGTTGGGTTCGACACTCTTACTTATCGAAAATACTGCAATACACCCCCAATACTTGTGGGTCATCAAGACTATTTTCTAGCACCATTGTCGGGGAGTGAAGCACTATTGGAGAGTGGAACTGGTAAAGGAAACTTCTACTGTGAGTATTGTTTTCTTCTGTTAGTTGCTTTATTTTCAATATGGATAGTTCGTTGAGTTTATTATTTCGTAATGCTACTACCACTTCTAAGGTAGTAGATGAACAACCACCTGCCGAGAATGATACTTTTAAGATACCTACAAGAATTTATGATCGTTTTATGGATAACTATTATGTTGGAGATGGAACTGTCCATCCCGGTGATCATTTGCTATTTATACACAAATTATGCGAGTTGTTCAAGTGTGCAGGTATTACAACAGATCAAGTCAAGAAGAAGTTATTCTTATTATCACTAAAAGGAAGAGCTGAGGAATGGTATAAGCTGCTGAAGAATGGTCAAGCTCTTGAATGGGACGAAGTAGTACCTCTCTTTTATTCAAAGTTTTATCCTCCTAGTGAGATTCATAAAGATCGGAATCAAATATACATCTTTTGGCCTCTTAATGGAGAGAGTACAGCTCAAGCTTGGGGGAGATTGAAGTTACTAATGCTCAAATGTCCCATTCATGAGCTCCCCAACAATATTATTATCAATAACTTTTATGCAAGGCTTTCTCTTCATGATAAGGATTTATTGGATGCTTCTTGTGCTGGATCATTCACTCGCATGGAAGAAGAAGCTAAATAGGATCTTCTAGACTATATTCAAGACAATGCTAAAGCATGGGAGAATGACAAAGGAAGAAAGTCAGGTATAAATTATGATTATGAATGCATTGAATCTTTTATGGGAACTGATCACTTTCAAAATATTAAAAATGCTTATGGTCTAGACTCTCAAGCTATTGCAAATTATTTTAAGGCCGTGCCTAAAAAGAAGTGGAATAAGTATCATGAACCATATAAAGATGTTGCTAAGAGTGTTCCTGCAAGAAATACTGAAGTTTATACTACTAATCATGTTTTACCTGAACCTTATATTGAGAAAATGCCTTTCCCAGTTAAGATAAAGGAACATTTTATGATAGCTAGTATGGTTAATGAAAGTACAAATAAAGCTGCCGAACCTGATAAACAAATGGATGATGAACCTATAATATAAAATGTGAAAGACTTTGTCACTAAATATGTAGAAGAAGGACACACTATCCTTTGTAAGGATACTTCTGAAACTGCTTCACAAAGTAGTGTATAAGAACTAGCATTCTTGTGTTTTCTGTTAGAATAAGTGATCATTGCTACGATGGTTCTTATGATAGTTATATCATTAAATTTATGCATGATACTGAAAGTTATTATGAGAGAGGGAAAAGTGTTCTTATGCATCTCAATAATATTAAGTTTCCTCATTTTATGCTAAAAATCTTTATGTTGCACTTGTTTTCCTTCCTATGCTAGCAGCCTCTGGTTTCAACAATTTGTTTGCTTACAAAATTCCCTTGCATAGGAAGAGGGTTAGACTTAAACATGTGTATTTTTTCTTCTTGATGCTCTCTTTTTCTTCAATTCATATTCTTATGTGAGCATTATTGAAATTGTCATGCCCATCTTAATGGCTTTAAAGAAAGAGCTTTTTGGGAGACAGCCCAACATATTTGTGCTTTCAGTTTGTTTTCGTTTGTTTGAGTCTTGGAAGTTATTACCTCGGTAATAATCTATCCTTATCCTTTTTTTTGGTTTTTATATCAAGATCAACCTCTAATGAAAGAGAAGTAAGATTTGGGGAAGTTGCTGTCTTGAAACAGATTTTTGTACTTCACCGTAAAAATTCATGAGAGATTTCTGTACGTCGGATTGAGCTGTAATTGTTTGTGCTTTTGCCCCAAGTTGTTATTTAACTTTCGTTATTTTTTGTACTTTTTGATTTGATCAACAGAATATTTTCTAAAAAATTCATCTTTGCTTGCTGGTTTGTTTTGACAGATTTTGACCGCTCTTACATTTGCCTCTTAAATCGATTTCCTTTTTGAATTCTTTTGGACTTTCGGAAGGAGTTGTTTCAGTAGCTTATGTTTTGATGGATTTCAGTTGAAATTGAACTTAAAAGGTTTATTACCTTGCTTATACTAATGTTGCTAATGAGAATTGTGTGGAGTTTTGAGTGAAAGAAATTTCCAAGTTAGTGGAGAAAATTGTGTCATAAGAAAGTGAAAGGTTTCATGACTCAAGCAATATGAGTATGAAGATGAAGATATTGATGTTATTCAAGCGGTGACTCTGGAAGAATTTACTAAAGACCAAGTCCAGAGACCTGCAGAGTCCGTTTTCGAATAGGTAACAATTCTGGTAAGAAAAGTTCCACGAAAATTTAGTCTAGTTATATTTTTGCAGTTTTTATTCAACTAGGAAAGCAACAAAGAGAAAGAGGGAGGGAAACGGAGCCAGGGTGGCTCACACCACCCCCTGGCGCGGGCCCCCTGGCCGTGCCAATAGGTGGTTTGGCCGCCCCGGACTCCGTCTCCGACCCGTTTTCTCCCAGTACCTTCCTTTTATTGTAAAACTTCGTAATATATAATCCCCAGATCCCTCGAGGTTCGTATATCATCTTCTTGTCGTGTTTTTGTTTCAAGCTATTTCTACCAGGAACTATTCTTAAAGTTTAGAAGCACAATGGTCTCCGCCAAGGATAAGGGTAAGGAGCCTATGGAGGAGGATCCTCAAGACCCTGGCCAGGAGAAGGAGATCAAGAGTGAAGATGAAGAGAAGGCAAAGGGAAGCCAGCATCCACACACCGACACTACCATTGCAAGCATTGGGCGTTGGCAAACCCTGCCAAAATCAAAATGATTGCACGGATGTCAACTGGAGGGAAGCCTCCGCGTCACTGTTTGGCTCCATGGTCACTTCCTCCACGCACCAAGAATCCCTTCCATAACCTTATCATGAGCATCAAGAATATGCCCAAGGAGAAACTACCCTCCAATTGGGATTTGCCTCGTTCTAACCATACAGGAAAAGAAGACTTCAAGGAGGAAGAGTGTGGAAAGAACCACAAGAGCTAGAATTCGCAACCCGACATGATCATGAGCCGTATTGAGCAAAACTCGGAGTTGAGTCGTACTCTCACCTTCGAGATTGAGGACTTGGGGTAATTAATCAAAAGGCTCATCGAGAGAGTACCACCACCACCGAAGGAGTAATTCGTCATCAGGTTTTGGCATCCCCTTGGTTTGTTCCAAGCTTGGGGGAGTGCCGCGGTATCACATCACTATCTTCTATCTTTTTACCTTTTTAGTAGAGTCATATCATGAATAGAGAAGTTATCGTATAGGATGGTTTGCATTGTGGAAGTGTCCCCTCTCTCGTTAGATATGTATCCCTTGGTGTGATTTGCCGTTATGTAATATTAATGAGAAGTTCTATCATTTACTCTTTTGCATATCTTATATTAGTTTTCAATTGCTATTATCTGATTGATCTTGTTGTTAGTATTGGTATCACTTCGGAATCATTGAATTAATTTAGTTGGTTTTGGCAAACCTGGCTCGGTCAGTAGCAACACTATTTTTGAGAGTTGAATGAAAAAGATAAAAAGTACTCTAAAGAAATATAATTTCATCATCTTTCTTTCTTGATTGGCTCATAAGCTTAGTATTCTCTAGTTAAGACCTTTTGTGCTTCCAAGGAAGATTGTATGTTTGTTTTTATCACTTGTATGTTTGTTTGTTTCCTTCAACTCTTATACTTGCTACCCAGCGTTGCTAGCCAAAAACCTGTACTGAGAGGGAATTCTTCTCGTGCATCCAATCCTTAAACCAAAACTTATGCTAGTTGTATCCACCATACCTACCTATTAGCATTATTGCTATTCCAAGTAAATTCATTTTTTATCTACCTTCTGAATTAAACTTGTTATGTGAAAATTAGTGATTAAAGCTCCCACGAACTTGATGGCACACTTAACTTTCTAGCACTTAATAAACTTGAACCATTGTGCCCATCTATGTTGCGTATATGCTTGCACTTTGTAAGTTGTGAATTAGCATAACCATGCTGTCATGGGGAATGCTTTCAACATTGCACTGGTACATTGTACCTAGTTGATATCATGCTCTTTTGTCTATGGATGTCGTCGGTGTGAAATGAAAGGGGAGCTTGTAAGTCCATGGAGTTATGTATGTGTGTTAGAGAAACGCCTGGGCCGCCGGTCTAATACATGCCTAATCATGGTGAAAACCTGCAACGTAACCATAATGAGCATCTATGAAGCATTCTTCTTATAAAAAAAGAGCCAGAGATTGAGAAAAAAGGAGAAAAAGAAAAAAAGATATGAGAAAAGAGGAAAGAGAGAAAAAAGCACCATTTTCCCATGGTAAATAAGAAGATTGCTGAGATGCTTGTTGTCTGCGTGCCTTGTCATTTTGATATGGGGATTCTTCCGTATCATCGGGCAAGGGGTACCCCGTTGGCGGTTCTCTATGATACACATGTACTTACTATGACAATAACTTACAAGTAACTAAACTTGAGTAGCATGAGGACCGGCCCTTGTATTCAAGGGTCATGAGATTTTAAACTTACAACTTGTCAAGCATATCTTCATATTTGATCGCTTTAACCTTAATCACCTAAAGATGCCTAGGATAGGGGCAATGAGAGATGAAAGCTAATAAGTACCATAATTTTTGGAAGCTCTTTATGAAACTTGAAATCCCTGCTTCCCTCTGCAAAGGGCCTTTCTTTTTACTTTTATTTGAGTCAGTAAACCTATTCCCTTCTATCTCAGCAAGTATTTTGAGTTGTTGTGTTTCATTCATTCATATGATGATTTATTCAATCATGTTTCTTATGTTCCTTGTTTTGCACTTTGCTCTTATCTTAGTGTTTATTACTTTGAAAGCTATCATTGAAAACCCTTTATTTGTGAACTCCTGCAAAATTGTCAACTATTCTTCGACCAAGAGCTAAGTTTGCCATTACAAATTATGATTTACTTTATGCATCTTTATTGTGTTTCCTTTACCTATTGCAAGTTAAGTTGTATAATGGTGAGTTGTCTTCTATTATGATTTATGTATTGATGAATGTGATGCTTCTTGTCCGTATTCTTTTATTGACTCTTCACTCCGTAAACCTGAGGTCATGTTTATTGAGCTCAGTTTTGCTTGGGGACAAGCGAAATCTAAGCTTCGGGGGAGTTGATACGTCCATTTTGCATCACTATTCTATATCATAATTTACTGTTATTCATTGATATATTGTATATTAAGAGATGATACTTATGTAATTTCATCTGTTTTTGCATGGTTGATGACTTTTGGAGCATGGACCGCTGCAGTCAAGATTCTGATGGAAAAGGTGCTGTTTGGAGGCAAAATTCATGAAGATCAGAAAATCCGGGAAAATACATGGAAAATTCTATTTTTCCAGAAGATGAACGTTGCCAGAAGGGGCAGTGGAGATGGTCCACAGGGGGCCCACACCACCCCCTGGCGCGGGCCACCCCAGGCCGCGCCACTAGGTGGTGTGGCCACCCTGGTCCACTCCTGGCTCTCCCATCTAGCGGATATTATCCTCCATAAACCCTAAGACTCGGGGAGCGACCACAGAAATATTCCGCCGCCTCTGCGGGGCAGAAAACACCGAGAGAGAAAGATCTCTCTGGCAGACAGAATTCTGCCGTGGGAATTCCTTCCCGGAGAGGGGAGATCGTCGCCATCAACACCACCATCAATCTGGACTTCATCGGGATCATCATCATCATCACCACCATCATCTTCACAAGCACCATGATCACCATCATCATACCGCTATAACAATTGGGTTGAATCTTGCATAGTTCTTAGGGGAAACTTTCCCGGTGTTGATTACTCTTTGTAGTTGATGCTATTGAGTGAAACCATTGAATTATTGTTATGTTCAGATTGTTACGTATCATTATTTCATCTTTGATCTTGATCCATATGATGTCTTGTGAGTAGTTCGTTTAGTTCTTGAGGACATGTGAGAAGTCATGTTGTTAGTAGGAGAATTGTGTTGACAAAGATTCAATGTTTGTTAAGTTGTGGTGTACTTCTTCTAGTGGTGTCATGTGAATGTCGACTACATGACACTTCACCTATATGGGCATAGGGGAATGCATTGTGTATTTGGCTACTAATCGTAGGGGTTGCCGGAGTGACAGAAACCTGAACCCCCATTAGGAAACCTTTGCACAAGGGACGTTGGGGTCTTAGAGTTTAAAGATGTGGTTAGGTTTCTATCTTAATTACTTTCTTGCACTTGAAGATGCTTGCAAGGGGTATAATCACAAGTATGTATTATTCCTAGGAAGGTCGGTACATTAGCACAGGTTCACCCACACAACACTTAGCTAGCTAAAGAAAATTAATCAACTATATGAAGCAAAAGCACTTGATGATATTCCCATGTGCCCTCGAGAACGTTTGGTCATCTTAAGTAATACAACTGGCTTGTCCTTTGCTAAAGAAAGGATTGGGGCACTTGCTTCATTTATTCTTATTGTCTTTTATATACTCGTACTTTATTTACCTACATTATCAAAAACCCCTAAAAATCCGTTTGCTAAGTATTTGCAGAGAATTCCCGATTCATACCACACATCAACACCTTCTGCTCCTCGTCGGGTTCGACACTCTTACTTATAGAAAATACTGCGATACACCCCCTATACTTGTGGGTCATCAGTGGTCTTAATGGTCCTATAACAACAACACCTCTTCTTGTAACAACATTAGTAGAAATAGGAATACCTATATCATCTTGAAGAAAAATTTGATAACGATATGCTATTTGTTTGCATTGAGTTTCAATCATACTAAGATACTTGTGAAATAATTTTATTTCTTGGAAAATCTCATCATAATTTTCCGTGAGTTCTTCCAAGATCTTTTTATGCTTTTGAAAATGTTTATGTAGGTTATTGTGAGATTTTGCTTGTCGATGTTTTAATTCTTGAAAAACTTTTCTAGTCTCATCTTCTTCAGTAAAAACCTGTAACAAGTCTACTTTGTTTTCCTTAACAAGTTCAAAAGGTATACCTTTTTATTTCATGGTTTTACGTACTTCAGGCATAAGATCAGGAGTTATCAGAAGTATCCCTTTTTCTAGCTTAGTGCCAAAATCAAGATTATATAAAGAATCATTCTTAGCCCTAGTAGACATTAATTCCAAACATTCTTTATTAGTTAAAGTATTTATCGATCCTCTTGCTGAGAAGTCAAGCAACTCTCTACATTGAGTACTAAGACCGTGGTAAAATAAATGGCAAATAGTTGATTCAGAATAGCCATGATTAGGAATACTATTGATCATTCCAAAAAATCTATCCTAGGCTTGTGGGTAGTTTTCTCCCAAGTTCTGACAAAAATTACCTATATTCTTTCTTAGTTCAGTTACCTTTTTGAAAGGATTAAACCTGTTTATGAATTTAACAATGCAGTTTTTCCAACATTTAATGTAATGGTGAGGGAGAGAATATAACCAGTCTAGAGCCTTACCTTTAAGAGACCAACAAAATAATTTTAGACGAGAGAAATATCTTGGCAAACCTTTTGCTCCAAGTGATGTTATCACATTGTCGAACTCTCTAAGATGTCTTCCTAGGTCTTCATCTTCCCTTCCACTAAAAGATTTTTCCTGCAAAATTTTAATAATTCCACCATCAAATCTATATTCTCTAACTCCATGATTACGGAATACTATTGGTTGTTTAAGGAATTCAGAACTTAGAGCACTGTATTCTTTGAGAGTTTTCTATAGCACCCCAATTGTCTAACAATTGTAATGCTACTTGTCCTAGTAAGATATTGGCTACTTCATAGATATTATTGCTGCACCATAATTATATCATGCTCATGTCATCATGCCACCTTGCATTTGAGCATCATATAAAACTCCTTTTCTTTTGGTTCTTCTATCACATGCATTATTAATTGTATTTGCTTCTTGATATTGTATTTGGTTATTGATATATTTTTTAAATGCCCAAGTTGAGTTGGGGGCATATCTTTTATTTCCATTCCACCACCTTTCTGTCACCACTTTATAATCCCACCATCCCATTAACCATGAGCTTGTTTATCTTTCTTTTGCTATTCTTGTTCTAGCTCATGTGGGTTGGGGTGGATCAAACCTTCCCAATTCCTTGCTTGGCTCTTTTCCACTTCTTGGAAATGCATAAGATTAATGCCATAAAATTCATATTGTCTTCACATAATAAATCATGGCATTATTATTTTTGCATGGGCCATGCACATTTCTTCACCACCTTTTTACTCCATTGGATTTTCTTTGATTTAATGGAGCCTAGCTTGGGAGGCCATCTACCACCATTACACCATTCTCATATTCTCATCCATATCATATTCTGTATTATTATTCTCCATGCATGTACCATATGAGACCTATCCCATACTTCTTTTCTTTTTCTTTTCTTGGAATTCTTTTTCACCTCCACCTCATGTTAATTCAAGCATTACCATGTTCCACTTGAGTTGGTCTTCCCCACATTCTTTTATTTTATTTTTCTTTATCTACATGTATGATCACATGAGAACTTTTCCACCTACTCACTTCCTTCTTCTTTCTTTCTTGTTTCTCTTCCATTAGCTCAAGCAAGATCAAGCCCCATGTGCCTTCTTGGTTGGGCTTCATAAACAAGATAAAAATCTAAATATCTAATTAAAACCTAAACTAGCTATCTTCTCTCTCTCTCTAAATTATCCTAACCTTAATTGTCCTAAACCCTAGCTACCCCTTACCTCTCTCTCTCACACCCCTCTCTCTCTAGCTTGACCACCTGGCCACCCTCCCCCTGGCCCACAACCAGCCACCCTAAACCTAGAGAAAACCCTAACCCTAGCCATGTCTACCTAGCCCGAGCTAGCCCCTCCCTCTCTTCTCTCTCCCTCGTGCCAGCCCCACCCTGCAGCTGTGCTACACCAAGCCCCAACTGCAGTCCCTCCTGCCGCCGTCCAGCCCCCAGGACGAGCCCCAGCCTGGCCGAGCACGTGCTCGAGGGAAAAAGGGCAAAGCCCGAGCCCCCTTTTCCCTGCCGTGCACGCCTCCCTCTCCTCCTCCCTCTCCCTTCTTTTCCTCCCTCCCCACGGCTCTCAGGGCTCACCCAGATCCGCCCCAGAGCACCCCCTCCTTCCCCTTCTTCTCCTCCGACCTCACCACCCGCCTCGCCGGTCGCCGCCAGCTACACCGCGCCCCGTCGTTCCTGTCCGCGAGCTTGACGTGGAAGAGGCCTGGGAGCCCGAGGACATCTCCCTGCTTCGCCCCGTACACGCCGTCGCAAAGGAGGAGCCCTAGAACCGCCGGAGCCAGCGCCGCCCGACACGAAACCCTAATCGCCGGAGCGCCTGCTTCACCGACGATCCGCCGCTCCTCGCTCCGATCCGACCACACCAGCGAGCCCGCGGTGAGCCTCCCTCTCTCCCTGACATGCTCCACCTCGCCGTCGATGTCTAGCGCCGGCGAACGTTTCATCGAACAGTCACCGTGCGCCGTAGCTCGCCGTCTTCTGCAGCCTTTCCCACGCCACGCTCGCCCTATCTAGCCCAAGCCCACCTCCCTGACAGCTCCCCTAGCACGCCGCACTGGTTAGCCACCCCAGCACGCACGCCCTCGTCCCCGGTTCGAGTCCCCGCCCCGCGTCGCGCGCCGGATTTGCGTCAGACGCGAGAGGAAGAGAAACAGTACCCGGGGTCGTGGACATCTTGCAAAAATCCCCCCACCTTTTTAAGTCTCGCAACCCGCGCTCCTAGTGCCCCACCGGTCAGTCGCCCAGGTCATCTTGCAGAAAAACCCTCAGCCTTTCTCAGCCGCAACCCGCGCTCCAACCCCCGGCCCACCTGTCAGCCCCTGTCTCGCTCTCCGCTGACACGCGGGCCTACGCTAGATGGCCCACCCCGCAGCCTCAGTGGCTAGGCGAGCCCGCGGTGACAAAAGATTTTCTGCGCGCGTTGCCCATTCAGCACCAGGCCCACCCGTCAGTGGCCGTGGCTAGAATTGCCTGGGTATAAAACGTAATTCCCTGAGTCTGCTTTTATTCAAATCTTTTTCAAATTAATTTAAATTCAAATTCTTTTCAGAATTAAGTAAATTTTAGAATACAAATCCAAATTTTGCATATAATATATGTTTTGGAATCAGAAAAATGTGAGGAATCCAAATATGCACTTCAAAATATATTTGGCACACTTTAATTTTCGAGATGATTAAAATTACAAGAAAATGCCCTTTTCCTTATTTAATTAATAACTTTTGTTTTATAACTCCAAATTTGACAAATAATATGTCTAAATCGATCAGCGCGACGAGCCCGTTCTATTTATGCAATCCTTGTTCTGAATTGAAGCATGCATCATGTCAACTTTTAAATTCTGAACTGTTTATGACAATAAAACTTGGGCAAATAAATAATAAAGTGCTTTATTTATAGTATCCACACCTCACCTTTGCCATGCTACTTAAATGCCATGCAAATTGTGCATCATTCATCATGGCATGCTTGGTTGCTTGTTGCATTTCAATTTATATGCTTGCGCACTTTATTTATGTTGGCCCTTGTTTGTTTGGTTCTTCTTCGAATAGACGCCCAGCAGGAGAATTACCAGGAATCACAGGAGTATTACCCAGATCCATCTCTCGCTTCAACTGAGCTGCCAGGCAAGCACTACCACATGCTTGCATACATACAGTACCTATTGCCTCTATCTTCTTCTTGCATCATTGAGTCGTGATTGCATTAAATTGAATCCCAAGTACTGCATAGCCTTTACTTTTAAACCACATTAAGCCTGTTCCGGTCCCATGCGCCATTACTACAGGAGTTGTTTGAGCCATGCGAGTCGTAGAAAAGCATGAGTAGGGTATGTGAGTGTCTGATGGATAATGAGGTACCTAAACAACATAACCTGAGTAGTAATGGGATAACTAATGAAAGAGGCACCGGTGAGCAATATCTGCTATTTGGTTTTTCCTGCTCACTTGTGTCCCGTAGGACCCCGAGTACTTGATTCCTGTTCCTTGTTTATTCGCACTATCCACATCCGGGAGGCCTTATGGACCCCCCCTGAGCCAGAGCTTGATTCATTCTTATTTCTTGGGGCCACAAGTAGTTTGGGGCTTTATTACTATTCTGTACTTATGCCATGTTACTGCTTTATTTAAGATTGTGCGTGGAGCACCTGTACTGTTTTGGATCGTGGAATGTTTTCGCGGTATGGACAAGCCCAGTCACAATTTCGGATTCCCAGTCGTTTACAGCCATTGACACAAACCTTGGGTCCGTCTCGGAGCCGGCCAACTTCGTTGCGGGTAGCTTAATGGGGTGGCCCCCTGAAATATTTCTGAATCCTGTGATTGCTTTGTCGTGAATGCCTCGTTGGGTTTTGATTTGGTTTTTCCGAGGTTGATCGAGTGTGTGTTGCTATTCGTGCACCCCTGCAGGGTAAATCTTTCTGAAAGCCGTGTCCGCGGTTATGGACGACTTGGAGCACAGTTTCTCGATCATAGACAAGTATAACTAAAGTACCGCTTTTAAATTGACTAAGTACTTGACTAGTAAATAGTGCAATACTCATGGAATGGTTAATAAAAACTGCCAACGGATGATGGGGGTTGTTCGTCCGCTTCCTCGTTGGTAAGCGAGGAGGAGGATGGATCTGTTAATTATACTGTTATAACTGTTGTTCTTAATTCACGGACTTCCGTCTATCATTGGTTAGGCGGAAGGTTAGCGAGTCTCTATAGAATTGTTAGGTATTATCTTTTGCTGCAATTGCGTCACCCCAGGTTGTGTCCCCTTTAGTGGCATAAAGACTTGCTGAGTACCCCTAGGGTCTCACACGATAAATTGTTTGATTCAGATGAACAGGTGTACCCGCAAGATGGATACTGGGTGGAAGAGACAGATGATGTTGGCAACGATCATTCGGTGTAGAGATTCCAGGAACGGGGATCCGTGTGATCTGTGGGCGGGATGTGTTTATTTATGGGGCATCTTATGCCAATTTGCTTCTTATCCGTACTCGGATCTTGTTTTCCGCTTCCGCCTGATACTCTGATGTGTGATGTATGAGGAGCTATCCTAAATTATTATATCTATCTAGGATGTTTGGATCTTGCCGGATGGCGTTGCACTATTTCTATTTCTTTTAGATGGAATGGCTCTGATGTACTGTTGTATGTGGCTTGCATACATACTCACTTGTGTATGTAGTTGATCCCTTCGCCTGCCGATTACGCCGCTCGTTCTTGTCCCGTTATCTGAAAGTGGTTAGGACGGCCGAAAGGTCTACCGTGGGTGGCCCTGGGCCCCACCGTACTATTTTAACCACTTTCGTTCATCCAGGCATTAACTAAGAGCGTAATTCACCGAGGTAGTTACATTTTCTCAGGTTTCTTGGGAGTTGTCTTGTAAATAGACATGATTTCCATAATATCACTCAGGTTTTCAACTTCAACTTTATTTGATCTTAAAAGTTTTTCAATAATTTCCTCGCGCCTCTGAGCAGGCACACGCTCAATATAATCTAGTAAATAGGTCCTACTAGAGCGTGTAGACCCTTTGTCTCCTAGGGAGAACATCTTGTAGTAGTAACACCTGAGATGTAAAGAGACAAACACTTAGCGCTTAGCTCCCCGGCAACGGCCCCAGAAAATAGCTTGATGTATGCAAGTGCACAGATCGTTTGTAGCTAGTTTCGAAGTATAGATGTCGATCCCACAAGGAGCCCAAAGGTAAGTGTTTATGGGTGAAGTCTCTATCACACTCAAAGTTGTCACATGTCTTCGAGTCAATTGACTACAAGTGTGAAATAAAAATGAGAACTTCAGAAATAAAACTTCAGAAATGATGGAAAAGGCATAAAAGTAAAGAACGATTCAGTTGTTTGTTGTTTTCTACAGATGACGGAAAAGGCGCGGGGAGATACAGTTGATGGTGATAGTGACTATGCTAGGTGCACGAGTGATAAGTGTAACAATTATAATCTCTACTACTTATAAAGAAGCAAACATGATTTTCACTAGATACACCCCCCACAACACACACGGACGGACTACAGACGTGCGATCGGGCCCAGTAAAGATAATCTAACAGCTAGAGATAGCCTAATTAGATCTCGGCGTGCATGTAGCAATTTACAACAACGGACCGATCACTTATCCTGTAGATCAATATACGAACCCCTACCCCGTATCCTCAACCCTCACCCTGATCACAGGCCTGAACAGCGACCTTGCCGAGATGGTGTCATCGCTGACGACGACCTCCCCGCGTTCTTGGACGGCTGTAACGACGCTCTCGCCACATTCATGGATGGCTCGCTCTCCACGTCCCTAGACGGCGCCCTCACCACCTTCCTGGACCATCATCTAGCAGTCCTCAGTCGCATGCTCTGTCGTCCTCATTGCCACAACATCCTGTAACCAATGGAGACCAGTCAATTCCCACAACAAAGTGCCCAGGTATCAATATAATTTCTTTTATACTGAAAGTTTTATATGTGTATATTTCAAACCTCAAATATACTATAGTTTGCCCCAAACTCTTAGCGAGCGGGCTGGTGACTGGACTGCTTGTTGGGCCGGATGGCAGGCTGCTGCGTGCTGCTCTGTGCGGCAGAGAAGGGTATGGTTGGCTCACGCACAGGCGGTGGATGGCAATGGCCAGAAGACATTGCTTCCTCCCATCCACAAAAGCCGGACGGGAGTGACCACCCCACATCACTGCGAGCACTGTGGAGGGAGATGGCCTAGGTCATCGTCTAGGGATCTGGAGTACCCTCCGAGGCGAGAACGCTCTCCCAACTTAGGGTTTGGGTAGCTGCCTCGGATTCCCAAAGATGCCTCCTCCCATCCCTCGCATACTCACCAAGGACATCTCACAACCCACAGGGTGCTGGCGGTCCAGAAATCACCAGCCATCGACATTCCCTACTCACGAACAATTGGACTACTAGGGGCACCCCCGAGTGGTGCCACGATACATCCTCCGTCTCTAGTGCCACAAACTAGGTAGCGCCCTGACTAGAAGTAGTGAGGAGATGCCTCTCGAGGCATCGCTGATGACCCTAGCCTAGCACCGAGATGGGGGATACCCTATAGGCTCCCAAGAGAGCTTGGGAACTCCCCCGGATGCCTGAAAGCACCTCTCCCTACCCTACCAGGGCCCAATTTCTAGTCATCAATAGGATCACACCCACAAGCGACTGGCTTGGTAGGAGGGCCCTCGAGTGGTGCCCCTGATCCGACCCGTGTCTATGACTTCTCCAACCCAGGTGAAGCCTGGTTAGGAATAGCGAGGAGATGCCTCTCGAGATATTGCTAATGGCCCCGACCTAGTGCCAAGCTGGGGGATGCCCTATAGACTCCGTAGGAAGGCTAGGAATGCCCCCAAATGCCTAAAAGAGCCTCTCGCTACCTCGACCAGGCCGCAAAGAGAAGGTCCTTGACATTGGCCCTAAGGTATCGCCCGGGAACCCCCCAAGGATGCACAAGCAGACATAAAGGCCGTAGTCGAGCGGCCCCACATCTAGCAGAGCCATGGAGGGAGATGGCCATTGTGTCATCGCCCCCTAGTGTAAATACCAAGCCTATCCTCCTTTCCTTGAATCTAGGAGTCGGGAAAGCAGGCTAGGATGCCCGACGGTGCCTCATCCTGGACGTTACCACCGTGCGAGCGGGGGAGCCCTTGAACACCCCCCCCCCCCCCCGACACTCGCTTCATGGCATCACCTCATGAAACACTTTCAAAAGAAGTAGATTAAGGGGCACCCCCGTAGAAATGTGCCCTCTCTCCTGGTGCCAGAATTATGTGTTGTACCCGTCGCTGACCGCTAACCCGGGGGATCCCGACCAAAGGCCTCGGTTAGTACGAGACACACCCTCGACAAACTCAGGCATTCCTCGAGATCATCATCGATAGAGTCGGTGTAGCACCCTGGTAATTCACCAATTAGAATTTGCTTCTTCTTTTACTTTATTGCATCACCATGATATCATGCTCATGTCATCATGCCACATTGCATTTGAGCATCATATTAAAACACTTGTATTTGGTTCTTATCATAATGCTTGCATTATATTTGCCTCATATTTAAATATAGTTGCTTCTTGATAAATTGTATTTGCATCTTGATTATTCTTACATGCCCAATATGAGTTGCGGGCATCTCTTTTAAAATCCTTCCACCTACTAACTTGATATACCAAACTCCTTTTGATATCATCTACCTC
This sequence comes from Avena eriantha, assembly GCA_910589775.1. Classification (NCBI taxonomy): domain Eukaryota; kingdom Viridiplantae; phylum Streptophyta; class Magnoliopsida; order Poales; family Poaceae; genus Avena; species Avena eriantha. The sequence continues at coordinate 181,846,214 of OU342745.1, read as the reverse complement.
TACTATATCTTCTATATGTGGGCATTGTACTTTTCTCTTAGCGTTTAATTCTTAGCTCACATATAGATTCATATGTATCTTCTTTTCATCAACATGGTCATATAGGTTTTATCCAAACCATTGTCTACTTCTAAAAACCCTTATTATTTTTGGCAACGTCTTTTATTCCTCCTCCAAGTGGCACATTCTTGCTTTCAGAAAATGCCCCGCATGCACGTGTTGGTGCACTTGCATGGCATGTGCAATATGAAAGCCACATTCCTCTTCTATTTCTAATGGAGTTGTTTTATTTCAATATTTTGAACTTGGCTTTTGGAATTGAAATAGATCAAACTTAATCAGACCTAGCTAAACCTATCTACTTTACATCTAACCACGACCCCACCTAAACCCCCCTCCTTACCTTTTTCGTGGGCACACCCCACAACCATGTGGTTATCATGGCACCCATGTATGGTATGCATCCACATCCCCCATACCTCCCTTGCTTTTGCAAGCACTTGACGAGCACCCCACCACGAGCTGGCCACCATCCTTTGGTCCCCTCCTCCCTCTTTTTGAGCTACAGGACAAGGAAAGGGAGAGAAACCCTACCCCTTCTTTTCTTATTTCACAAGAGAAAAGCAACCAAAACCTCATGTGACCACCCTAGCCATATCTCCCCACCTAATCCAGATTTCTTGATCGAGATCCAACCCCTAGCTCTCCCTCTCCCCTCTCTTCTTCCCCAAACGAGCCATGGCTCTCTCCATGCAACCATAATCCCTAGCCTCGGCCATATGTTCTCCTTGTTGACTTGTGGTTCCCTAGGTCCATGAAAATGCACTGCAGGATACCCTTGCAACCCCTACTTTTCCCTGAACCATCGAAACCTGCTGGATCTCGGTGAGATCGCCGCTACACCGCCATGTGTGTGCGTCCAACTGAAGCTCCTAGAGCGTGAGCCTCGCACGCGATCACTTGCAACATCGCCACAACACCTACGTCGACCTTTGTGGTGAGCACCCACCTACCCCTCCGACATGGTCCCCTGCCCTGTCTTGAACTATAGCGCCACCGCCGATCGTCGAACAACCTTTGTGCACCACCACGAGCACCCTCAACCTTGCAGATACCTCATCATTGGTCACCCTGTGTGCACCTAATCTTGTGTGGATCCACGTGACCACAACATCACCTAAAACCAGCCCTACATTCCAACCCTCACCGGAGCTTCGGTGTCTGACCTTGCACCGCTGCCTGCCGCTGATGTCAAATTCATGATATTCCGGCAACTTTGCGACAAGCTCGTTTCACACAGTGCGTCCCATCAGCTGATACTGATGCGTGGTTGAACCTTGAGGTCCAAGCTTTCCAACAAGCCATAGCACACTGATTTTGGTCTAGAGGCACTACCAGAATCATCCCTACAAGTCACACGCCACACCATTTTCTCTGTCGACTATCAGTGTTCGCGCTGGCATTTTTCCTTCAGAGAAACATGTAGCCACCTTGGGTCTTATGCAAGCGAGCATGTACCTAATGCAAACCTACCAGCGGCTCATCTTGTCACCTCGACGAATCATATAGGCAGTATCACGAGGTTCTCAGGTTCGAACCCTAGTTTCCCACAATCTTTTTATTTTAAACTAGCCACCGATCTGTCCCCACATGTAAGCCACATCTCTGCTACCTCAACTCAAACCCTGCCTAGTCAGCACTTGACCCCACCGATCAGTTCCAATGGCTAGATGGAGCCTGGTAACAGAAGACAAACAATTTCAAACTCCAGATTTAAACCTATATTTCAAAAGTCAAATTCAACCAAAACTTTGACCAAGTGTTTAAAATGTTTTGAAATGAATTTGACAAAAGTAAAAACATGAAACTTGCTTGTTATTAAATGCTGAACATGGAAATGCCCTATTTTTATTTTGTCAAAATTTGCATTCTAATAAATATTTTGCTATTATTAATAAATGTTTTAATAATCATTAAATGGTAACTGTTTATTAATAATTGAAAAAGGGAAAAATAATATGTGTTTTGAGATCAGCCAAAATAATGTTTCAAAAGTTAAAATTTCCAAATTATGTAAATGCCATTAAAAGGCCTTTTCTTAATAAATTCATATCTTTAAATCCATAAATCGGAATTCGACAAATAATATGTCTAAATCGACCAGCGGGACACGCCCCTTCTAACTATGCTAGTTATACATATTTTTGCATTCTGTTTAATGCATTAATAATATTTTACTGTAAGGAAATTTATTAATAAAATGGACAAATCAAATTGAAATTAATTCCTTATTGTTACAAATGCCTCACTAATGTTGTATCATCATCTTACTATGATAATGACATCATTTCAACATGTTTTGCATCATTAAATTGCCATGTGATGCATCATATCATGATCATGTTGGTTCTTCCACATTAGTTGTAATTGTTGCATCACTTATTCCTTTTAGTGCTTTGCTTCTTCATGGATAGGACGATGAGATGTTGTGATCTTTGACAAGTTCTTTGGATATGTACCTTCGGCAATGTTTCTGATGAGGACATCCCTACAGTTACACCTACCCCAATTGCTAATGAAGATGTTCTTATTGCAAAGAAGGATCAGTCCAATGAGATTGTGATTGGACCAATCACAAGAGCTCGTGCTAAGCTACTAGAACAACAGGTGAACTTGTTTCTTAATGAACCTGGTGTTTTAATTAATGAGAATTTTATACTACCTAAGTCTTTGAATAATTGTATGATCAGGTACTTAGGAGAAGAAGGCGTAGCGAGGAGCGAGGAGCTGAAGGAACATGGTGTGTTGATCAATGAAGAATGCGCGAGGGAGGAGAGGGAGGAAGCGCAAGATGCTGTTCAATACAAAGATCAACGAAGAGGGCAAGTTCTCTTCCGCGGAAAGGTTCCCCCTTAGTCTGCACCCCTGAACTCATAAATAGAAGGGGGCGCCGTAGTTAGGGTTTTAGACCATGTTATAATATTTTGGAGTTGTTTCTTTCATAGAACCTCTGGAATTACCCTGTGTTGAATTCTACAACGATAATTGAGTGTGATATGTTGTTCCACTGGGAATTAGTAGATTGCATACTACCGTTCGTGGTCACGGCTACGTGCGCAAGAGTGTGTTGTGAATATCCTACAAGGTTCGAGGTCTGTTGCACTAGCATCAGGAATCGAGCGGGAGAGATCATAGCTATGCACTAGTTATCTATCATCCACCATATCATCGACAAGAGCTTGCTGAGAAGATCGGGCCACCCCTTATCATCTTGGTATCAGATTTCCTCGTTGCCTTGGTAAGCAATCCGCAATCCACCCATAGATTAGAGAGTGTTTTCGTCCTATACAGAAAATAACTCCACAAAAAGATTCGCCATAGCCTAGATTACATCATAGACAAGTAACAGTTGCTGGTCGTGTCTTCCTTTAGTCTAGATCTAATTTTACTTTTCGTTGTTTTCTTCTTGTTCTAGTCGAATCCATCACCTTGTTCTTCCGCCGCCTCTAGCAGATCCGATCTACCAAAGAGTCCCTGTGGTTTACTACTGGCCGAGTCGGTTTGTAATAATTAAAAAAAAATTCCTTATCGATTCTGCCGCGGCATGGAAATAGCTGTTTTTTTCCTGCCACGAAACCGAGTCCGCTAGAGACTCTGCCGCGACACACTTTTTCTGACGCGCGCGTGCCTGGCTGCCACTGCTCTGCCACGACACAGATTTGCTGTCGCGCGCTGCCGCCGCTCTGCCGCGCATGTTTTCCGCCTGTTTTGCTGCCGCCGCTTTGCCACAGCAGGATTTCTGCTTATTTTTCTGCCACGGCAGGATTTGTTCTGCCATGAAAGGATTTTGAGCAGTTTTCTGCCACGACACCATAATTACAAAGTGTGACAAAATTTGCACTTTACCTTAACCTTAGCCACAACCAATCTACTACATAGGTGTAGGAACTTGCCTCTTGAGACTGGTTTCCGCTCCTACAGGCTACTCTGAGGATTTTGGTGATGTACTTTGTAATTGGTCATGTGTGATCTATAAAATCAAAAAAAAGAGGAAAAAAGCAATATAGCAAAAGAAAAAGCACAAAGAGCTATACAAAAGAAATAGAAAAATAGTGAAAAAGAGAAATTGAGAAAGAGGCCTAGTGATATCTTTGTGCACCGATGATTGAGAAATCTTGTGCATGTTTACCTTGAACTTTGCTAGTGTCTCTCCAGAGTAGTGCAACACCCTTCATAGTTGCATTGCCACGTTTTTCTCCACGTGTGTGTTTCTTGGGTATTTGTACGATCAACACTAGGACTTGTCTGCGGTATAGATAGGATACCATACCTATAGCTCCACCATAAATAACCAGTGTGCCCTGCGATCATTCTCTATACCTTTGATATTCACTTCATCACATCAGTGCATCAGTCTTTGATTTCATTTGGTAGAGCATCTCTATTCACTTTGGAACGGTAAGATCTCCTTTTTTATCAGTTGTGAGTGCGTTGTGAGAGTTTCCACTATACAGATTTTGATTTTTGCACTAACCTACTAATCATGTCTTCTAGTGATGATGATGTTGTGTTGCAAAAAAAGAAGGATGAGGAGCTTGTCAATTGGCGTGAATATGAGGCTTAGAAGTCCCACTTGTCACGTGTGTTTACTAACACGACAGATGGCATTGACAAGAATCTCCATGATATGAATTTGCGGTTGGATCAGAATGTTTGAGCAGTCGATACCATACAAACACAAATGGCTACACTCAATGTCAATGTTGCCACTTTGCAGCGTTCTATTGAGGCCTTGACAACCGCCATACATAGAAGGCAGGATCCTCAACATGATGATGCCCTTGATAACTTTGATGAGGGTAGCGCTGTTGATGCTGCTCCACATGTTGGCAGGGGACGTGCTATTCCCCCTGTACATGCACCTGCTCATGGCCGTGGGCTTGCCCCTCTTGGGCGTGCTCAACGTGTTCCCAACCAAGCTGTTGATGCTGGTTTGGGAAGCCAAAATTATCAATTCCCAAGTTTGATGGTTCCATTGATCCTGAAGATTACCTCACATGGGAATTGAAGATTGAGAAGCTCTAGCGCTTATTTGACTATCCATAAGACAAGAAGGTTAAGCTTGCAGCATCTGAATTTGATGGTTATGCTTTGCGTTGGTGGGATGCACTTGTGCAGCATAGAAGGGAGGACAATGAACTTCCTGTGATGGATTGGCGTGAGATGAAGCAAATCATGAAGGCTCGTTTCGTACGAACCAACAACTTGTGATCAGTTTTTGATAAATTGACGCAATTGAAGCAAGGCACAATGATAGTTGATGAGTACTACATGGAGATGGGGATGCTTATGCAGCGTGCTAGAATTCGTGAGTCCATTGAGATGACCATGCAACGATTCCTAAACAATCTGAAGTTACCAATCAAGAGCATAGTTCGTCATCACAAGTATGAGACCATGAATGAGTTATTGCACCATGCTAGAGAGGCTGAATCCCAGTTGGCAGAAGAGGCTAAGTCACGTGCTCGTTTTCCATCCTCCAGCAGATTTCCGGCCAGGTCTACTCCTCCTATAGTCACGCCACCAGCTGCTGCTCCTTTTACACCATCGGCCAAACCAGCAAGTACACCTTCGTTTGGGTCTAGTGCTCGAAAACCCGCTGCTCCTGCAGCTAGCTCAGGTTCCACCATGTCCACTACACGTACTCGTGATGTGGTGTGCCATACTTGTGGAGGTAGAGGGCACTACAAGAAAGATTTTCCAAACAGCAAGGTTATGTTTCTTAACGAACAAGGCGAAGTAGAGAGTGGAGATGAAGCTTCTGATGATGATGTTGATGATACCGAGGATGGTGCTAATGCGTATCCTGAGTGTGCTCCAACTATTGTCATATCTTCACGTATACTTAGTGTGCAACCAGTTGAGGAATCCCAGCGTTGCAACTTGTTCCAAACAAAATCTCTAGTTAGACCTAACAAGGCTTGCAAGGTCATTATTGATGAAGGTAGCTGCAGAAATCATGCAAGTAAGGAACTATGTGCGAAACTGAATTTGACATACTTACCTCATCCCAAGCCATACTACATACAATGGTTGAGCAACAATGGTGAGATGAAGGTAAATCATATGATACATGTGAATTTTCAAATAGGGCCATACAAAGATACTATTGATTTTGATGTGGTTCCTATGGCTGTTTGTCACCTACTATTGGGTCGGCCTTGGCTTTATGATCGCCATGTGCAACACAATGGCCGAGCCAATACATATCACTTGGAATTGAAAGGGAAGAAGATTATTATGTAGCAAATTACACCACAAGATATTGTGAATGATTCTCAACAGAAGATAGAGGTGAACTTGAAGGAAGATCCTACAACTCGGCGAGACTGTGTGACAGTAGTTCCTGATGTATTTGAGCCTAAATTGAGTGATATAACGAAAAGTGAGAGAGTGCATGGTTTATTGATACTAGCCACCAAGGAAGGTATGAGAGAATTTCGTGAGGATCCTACAGCCATGCCACTTGTGCTCATGTATAAGGGCGAGGTATTGGTTTCTAACGACATGACCCCTATTTCTCTTGGTGTCTCTTCTGTTTTGTAGGACTTTGGGGATGTGTTTCCAGAAGATGGACCCGCAGGCTTACCTCCATTGCATGGTATAGAACATCAAGTGGACCTGATTCCTGGCGCCACACTTCCCAACCATGCACCCTATAGGACTAATCCCAAAGAAACTAAGGAAATTCAGAAGCAAGTATAAGCATTGTTGGATAAAGGGTACACTCGTGTTTCTCTTAGCCCTTGTGTTGTTCCTGTTATTTTGGTTCCTAAGAAAGATGGTACCTGGCGCATGTGTGTTGATTGTAGAGCGATTAATAACATCACTATTCGATATCGTCATCCTATTCCACGCTTAGAGGATATGCTAGATGAATGGAGTGGTGCTGCCGTTTTCTCTAAAATTGACTTCTGTAATGGTTATCATCAAATTAGGATGAAAGAAGGGGATGAATGGAAAACTGCTTTCAAAACTAAATTCGGCTTGTATGAGTGGTTAGTCACGTCGTTTGGTCTTACTAATGCACCTAATACTTTCATGCGTTTGATGAATCATGTTTTGAGAGAGTTTATTGGTTGTTTTGTGGTTGTTTACTTTGATGATATACTTATATACAGCCACACCGAATCTGAACATTGCACTCATATTCGACAAGTTTTGCAAGTGTTGCGTGATAATAAATTATATGCTAATCTTGAGAAGTGCACATTTGCAAAAGATAAGGTCATCTTCCTAGGATTTGTTGTATCTAATAATGAAGTAGAGGTAGATCAATCTAAAATTGAATCAATTCAGAATTGGCCTACTCCCATGAATGTAAGTCAAGTGCGTAGTGTCCACGGTTTAGCTAGTTTCTATAGGCGCTTTGTGAAAGATTTTAGCACCATTGCTGCACCTTTGAATGATTTGACAAAGAAAGGTGTTCCTTTTGTATGGGGCGCGACCCAAGACATTGCATTTGATACATTGAAATGTTTGCTTACTTCTGCACCATTAATTGCATTACCTGATTTTTCGAAGCAATTTGAAGTTGAATGTGATGCTAGTGGTATAGGTATATGTGGCGTTTTGGTGCAAGAGGGTCAGCCTATAGGTTATTTTTCTGAGAAATTGACTGGTGCTCGTTTGAATTATTCAATCTATGATAAAGAATTGCATGCACTTGTTAGAGTACTTGAGGTTTGGCAACATTATTTGTGGCCAAAGGAATTCATCATACATTCTGATCATGAAGCATTGAAATACTTGAAAGCTCAATCAAACTTGCATAGACGATTAGCTAAATGGGTTGAGTTCATTTAGTCTTTTCCTTACATCATTAATTATAAGAAGGGAAACGAGAATGTTGTTGATGATGCTCTATCTAGGAAGAATATGCTATTAACCAATGTTGATGTTAAAATCCCTAGATTAGAAGCTATTTGTGCAATTTATGCAACTGACCATGATTTTCATGAACCATATCATTTGTGTGCTCTTAGAAACGCATGTGATAAGTATCATATACATGATGGCTATTTGTTCCGAGCTAACAAACTATGTATTCCAGAATCATCGTTGCGTTTGTTCTTAGTGCAGGAATCACATGCTGGTGGTTTGATGGGTCACTTTGGGCGTGAGAAGACGTTGCTCATGCTTACTGATCACATTTATTGGCCAAAGATGAAGCGTGATGTGTACAGATTTGTGAGCCGATGCATTACTTGCCACAAGCCGAAATCCAAGCTGAAGCCTCACGGTTTGTATACACCTCTCTCTGCACCTACTACTCCATGGGAAGACATTAGTATGGATTTTATGCTAGGTCTACCTAAAACGCAGAGAGGTCATGATTCTATATTTGTGGTAGTGGATAGGTTCTCTAAGATGGCTCATTTTATAGCCTGCCACAAAAGCGATGATGTGTCGCATGTTGCTAACCTATTTTTCAGGGACATCGTGAGATTACATGGAGTACCAAAGACGATTGTTTCTGACCGTGATGTGAAGTTCATGAGCTATTTTTGGAAGACCTTATGGGGGGAAGCTAGGAATGAAGCTGTTGTTCAGTACTACATGTCATCCCCCAACAGATGGTCAAACGGAGGTGGTGAATAGAACATTGTCACAGCTGCTAAGGACAATGATTAAAAATAATCCGCGGGAGTGGGAAGAGTGTTTGCCACATGTTGAGTTTGCTTACAATAGGGATGTGCATTCAACTACTCAGCTTTGTCCTTTTGAGGTGGTGTATGGTTTCAAGCAATGACGCCACTTGATATGTTACCTCTGCCATTACATTAGAGAGTTGATATGGAGGCATCAAAACATGCTGATTATGTGAAGAAAATACATGATAAGACTAGAGAGGCTATTGAGAAGAAAGGCAAGAACATTGCTGCTGCAAGGAATCAAGCAAGGAAAGAAGTGTTGTTTGAGCCTAGAGATATAGTTTGGGTGCATCTGCGCAAGGACAGATTTCCACTACTTCGCAAGTCCAAATTGAAGCCACGTGGTGCTGGTCCTTACAAAGTGCTAGCCAAAATTAATAATAATGCCTACTCAGTTGATATACCTATTGAGGAGTTTGGTGGTGCTAGCAATAGCTTCAACGTTGCTGATTTGTCACCATATGCTAGAGAAGACCTTGGAGCATCGAGGTCGATGCCTTTTGAAGGGGGGGAGATGATGAGGATATCCCTACAATTACACTTACCCCAATTGCTAATGAAGATGTTCCTATTGAAAAGAAGGATCAATCCAATGAGATAAGGATTAGAACAACCACAAGAGCTCGTGCTAAGCTACTAGAACAACAGGTGAACTTGTTTCTTAATGAACCTGGTGTTTTAATTAATGAGAATTTTATACTACCTAAGTCTTTGAATTATTGAATGATCAGGTACTTAGGAGAAGCAGGCGTAGCACGGAGTGAGGAGCTGAAGGAACATGGTGTGTTGATCAATGTAGAATGCGCGAGGGAGGAGTGGGAGGAAGCACAAGAGGCTGTTCAAGACAAAGATCAACCAAGAGGGCAAGTTCTTTGTCGTGGCAGAGAAACGCACCAGTTCTCTGCCACGGCAGAAAAACCGTGTGAAAGTCTGCCACGGCAGAACATGTGGCCGGTTTGTATCCAGGTTGGGTGGAACCAACTCGGGTTCCCCCTTAGTCCGCACCCCTGAACTCATAAATAGAGGGGGCGCCGTAGTTAGGGTTTCAGACCACGTTAAAATATTTTGGAGTTGTTTCTTTCATAGAACCTCTGGAATTACCCTGTGTTCGAATTCTACAACGATAGTTGAGTGTGATCTGTTGTTCCATTGGGAATTAGTAGATTGCATACTACCGTTCGTGGTCACGGCTGCGTGCGCAAGAGTGTGGTGTTGTGAATATCCTACAAGGTTCGAGATCTGTTGCACTGGCATCAGGAATCAAGCGGGAGAGATCATAGCTACGCACTAGTTATCTATCATCCACCATATCATCGACAAGAGCTTGCTGAGAAGATCGGGCCACCCCATATTAGTTTCCTAGGCGAGCATCCTCCCCCTTCCACCTATTTTCGCTTTATCACTTTAGTCCTCTCTATTGCTATACGTGTTGCGATGCTTTAGTTTCCATACCATTTATATTCCTTGACGCCTATATTGCCTTGGGCACTCCTGTTGCCAGATGTTTTGGTAGATAGTTGGCCTTGCGAGTCATAGTTGCTTTCTCAGGTGTTGGTTCGAGTCGTCGAGTTCCACAGTTGTTGGGAGGTTGTCACATGCTTAATGGTGGAGATGACCATGGTTCTAATTGTACCTTGATAAATAAAATGTTGGGAATAGATATAACTAATAAAGCGGCACTAGTGGGCAATAGTTAAGATTTGGCTTTTATCCCGCCCACTTGTGTCCACCTAGGACCCGAGTACTTAATGCATGTTCCTTGACTATCGCACAATCCACATGTGGGCCCATGGATCCCCTTGGTATGAGCTTGATTCACATCTTATTTCTTGGGGCCAGAAACTAGTTTGGGGATTTACTACTATCCTGTACTTATGCCACGCTTTACTGCTTTATTTACTACGAGTGCTTGAGGAGTGGTTTACTACTATATTGTTTAGTTCTTGTCTCATGTTTCCGTGGTATCGACAAGCCCAGTCACACTTTCGGGTTCCTAGTCATTTACAGCCATCGCCACACACTCTGGGTCCATCTTGGACCCCGACCGACTTTGTTTTGGGTAGATTAGTGGGGTGCCCCCCTAAAATTATTTTTGAATCTGGTGAATGCTTTGTCACGATGCCTCGTTGCTTTTCATTTGGTTTTTTCCCGAGATTGATCGTGCGTGTCTTTCTATTTGTGCACCCCTGCAGGGTAAATATTTTCGAAAAGTTGTGTCCGCAGTTATGGACTACTTGGAGCATAGTGTCTCGACCATAGACAACTCAAACTAAAGTAGTGCTATAAATTTGACTTTGGCATGACTAGTAATTAACTCCACTACAAAGGAATGGTTAATTGAAAGTGCCAACAACTCATGATATTGAGATGTCTTATGCTATATATATCTGACAGGTAAGTTGTGCAACTTCAATAGAATGCTTAAATAAAACTGCCAACTGTTTGAGTTCCTCAGAAGGACTTCGTTGTTTAGTCTCGAGTGGGAAACTCCAGGATGGGTTATGTTTGGTGTTAGTGTCAGGTTCGTTGCAAATAGGTCTGTCTGATCACTCTCTAATAGCTGATAGTTGTATCGAGTCTCTATAGGTTATTTAGTGCATGCTTTGCTACCACTTCAGTCCACCATACCCATGTAGGCGAGAACTGCCGAATTCTAATAATAATCATGTACTGGCCTCAGTAGTTAGTACTGACCGTTCCCTTCTTTGTTTGCCCTTTGTCGACACCCCTTTTGCTTTGACAGGTATGAGTTCGACGATGTTAGTAAGGTTACCCTTCTGGCTTGGCATTTTCAGTATGGTTTGGATCTTGGTAATGTATACTTGTATTCTTGACTCGTTGAGTTGTTGTATATATATATATTGTGTAATGGAATTGTGTAATGGTATTACTTCGCTTCCACCCACAGGCAAGTGCTTGGTGGGCATCGTCAAATCGTTTCTATGCGGGTTTGGCTAGGATAGCTAAAGTCTGCATAGGCCGATCAGAGGGTGTTACAGCCGAGGAGGGAACCTAACTCGAACCAGATCCATACTAAGAAGCCAAGACCGTGAGGGGTTAGCGACAGAAGGCCAAGGGCTCCCCTCACCTCGCAAGACATCAAGCCATGAGGGTCATAGGGTGCGGAAACGTTCACTGTGTCCCCCTACCGATACTACAACCCACGTTCGTCGAATGAAGGCACTAGAAGACTGAAATTTTGAAGGGCCTCCGCATCCCGGGGAACCCTTCACACATGAGTGCTTGGCTCTTACCAAGTGCTGGCGGAACCATCTCGAAAAAAGATAGAAACTACCTGCCCCCCTTACCTGAATGGGCTGGTGAGGGGGCGTAGGGGGTAAGGTAGTTTGCCACGGGTGATCCCTGAGGCGGGTAGCATACCTCTCCCTAGAAACTGGGTGTGGACCGCCCGGGAAGGTGAAGGGCGTGTCCGCCTTAGGACTCCAGAAAAAGTCGTCATGACCCGACTCTGGGCAGGGCGCTGACGGAAGGTCAGGTTTATCTTGAAGAAGCGCCTAGCGTAGTGGCCCTCGGTCACTCCGTGAAAGTGTATCCGGGCTTGCCCGCAGTTGGACTCAAGATATGGGTGGAAGCCCCTCGTGAAACTGTTGTTGAATACAGATGAGTTGATGTATCGCGGGCTCATCTTGGTTATCGTTTCATCCGGGCTGCTTCTGATGCATCCTGTCCTAGGGACGCTTCTACATCTACACCAACAAGTCCCCCAAGTGGACCCATGACTCGTGCCCGAGCCAAACTCCTCCAAGCTAAGGTGAACTCGCTCCTCTTCTCGTGCCAATTTGATACCTCCTTGGATGGAGTGCTACTTCATGTAACTACCCTAGGCATCATTGGGTACGAAGCTTCGACACATCACCAAGCACCCAAGGATGGAGAACAAGCAGCAGAACATGAAGCAAACGCCGCTGGAGCTGCTCAGACCGGAGTCTCTGGTCTGCGCACAACGGAGTCTCCGGCCTGCCAAAGTCTCCGGCCTGAAGACACCGGAGACTCCGGCCCTATGTAAATTGCAGGAAGCTACCACAATTCGGGCTGTCAGAACCAGTCAGTGCCAACATTCCTAATTTTTGCACGTCAGTACCATCTTTCAGACAGACCTTCTCAAATCGCGCTGATTCCTGTCTGATGCCTGTCTGATACCGTTTCTGACAGCAAGACCCCACTGTCGGGCAAACGGCCGTTGCTGCGCCGTCTGGACTGCTTTGGCTAAGACAGCCCCCGTCCACGCACCGGTCAACACCACACTCCTCACTCCACTCCTCCCGTTCGCCGCACAGCAGCTCAGTTGCCGTCGCCGCCACCACCTCTGGGCCGTCTCTGTCGTTCGAGGCAGCTCGCCGTGGCCAGCATGCCTAGCTGGGACGATGGGGAGAGTTCTAGCCCTTCTCTCTCCATGCTTGGAGTTGGGGTAAGCTCATCCTCTAGGGTTAGGTTATTTTTGGGAGATTGGGGAATTTTTCATGTACCTCATTTATCTTTGCACTTTTCTGCTTGATTAGGACCTGACAGACCTAGATTATGCTCCTGCATTTGTTGAGGATCCAACATTTTGTCGGATAGCACCTGATTGCACCCTGGTTTGTAGCAAGCACAAAATGTCGCCGCGGCAGTGCGTTGCTTTTGAAGGGAGCAACACTGGACGTAGATTTTATCTGTGCCTTGTGGAAAAGTGAGTTTCATTCCCAAATTAATTTCAGTAAATTGTTCAATCCCTAGTTGTTTTGCTCACTTAGTTTTATTCTTAGAAATTTCAATAGTTTTATTCCCTTACAGATATTATATGAAATCCCTAGTTTTTTTTGTTAGTTTAATCCATGTATTATATGAAATCTGTTGTGTCTCATGTGGTTTTATTTATTTGTAATAGCAAGTGATGAACTGTGGGTTTGTTGCATGGAAAGATGAAGAGTGGCCTGATCATTTGAGCAATGCAATAGTTAGTTTGTGGGCAATGTACCATGAAAGTAATGATGCTAGATTAGATGAAAGGGTGGAAAATGGTAAGGTGGTTAGTCAACTTGTTGAAGAAAAAGCCAAGTTGGAGAGGAAGCATGCCACCCTCCTTGCTGATGTCAAACATTTCATGGAGTCCACTCAGAAGAAGGTTATAGTGGAAAATTTGGCTAAGATGAATGCTGAGAATGCAGATGAAGTGATGGAAGAAAGTGAGATGGAGAGGAATAGGCTGAAGAAAGAAGTGGAGGTTTTAAAGAATGAAATTTCCATGCTTAAACAGGTTCAGATATCACAAGATGATGTTCTTAGGGTTGGGAAGAAGGAATGGGCTGAAGAAAAGCAAGCTATGAAGGAAGAAAAAGATGTTGTCAAGGCAGAAAAGGAAAAAGCTGGAGTATTTGCTTTTTGATCTTTTTAAAGCAAATAGTGACAACAAGGATAAACTGAAGAAGATTGCTGAAATCTGTGCTGAGTGAGATGTGAGTTGCCAGGCTATCATGTTTCAGATATATGTGTTGTGTATGCTATGTTGAACCATTTGTTCTATGTTCTGTGTTATGGAAGGCTGTGTTGAACCATTTGCTGAAATTTGTCTAATGTAGCCCCCTTTGTGTAATGTTGAACCATTTGTGTAATGTTGAACCATTTGAGATATGTTGAACCATTTGTGATGTGTTATGTTGAACCATTTCATGGAGTTTATTTGTGGTAATGGTGCACAAATCACAGAAGAACAACATAATAGAACATGTCCATCTTGACCATCATCTTTAGCAAGACATTCAGTTTTAGTACATCACCAAAAGTAGCAGCTAATGTAAGCTACATCACTAGTAGTTTTAGCAACATATTCATCACCAAAAGAACTGGAGTAAGGCAAGAATGTACTACATGTCCATTACAATAGCTTTTGCACACAGAATTACTAGTACATGTCTTTTTCAATGGTTCGATGACCCAGCTCCTCCATCACCATCACCTCCAACATAACCACAATTGAAATATCCCCAGGTCTTGCTCTTCTTGTATCCAGGAACAAAACCCCCATCATCTTCTCTCTCTCTTGTTGTTCTTCTTGGAGGAACAAAGGAAGTAGCTGCTGGGGGTGCCCTTGTAGCTGCTAGGGGTGCCCTTGTAGCTGTTGTTGTTCTAGCTGGAGGTGGTGCCCTTGTAGCTTGTGTAGAACCTGACCTTCTAGCTGGAGGTGGTGTAGGTGATGTTGTTCATGCTGGAGGTGGTGCATCTGCTGATGTGTTGGGCTGGCAAGAAACAACAGGAAACACCATTAGATGACAGAAAACACATAACATACTATGAATAAACTCACTATAAATAAACTCGCCACATGCTTGTTCTTTCTAATCACCAGATCAGGCCTCAAAGACTGTGTGCAACTAGTGTATCTATGGCCCTGCAGCTTACAGTTAGAGCATGTTATGGTTCCCATTCTTGATGTCTGTTTAGGTTTTGGCACCTCAAACCTCCCCTTTCTCCTCTTTTCTTGCTTTCTCCCTTTCTTGATGTGGAAGACAGGTGGAATGATGTGAGCTGTCCCTGTCTTGGGCCAGCCATGCTGTCCAGGGACTGGGTAAATTATGGGCTTGAATGCTCTAACATACATCTCTTTCCTGAAGAAGTGGCTAACAAAGGACTCTGGTCTTTTCTTGGATTTGATGATAGCAGAGCATGCATGACTACAAGGCAGGCCTGTGACATCCCACTTTCTACATCCACGTCATGTCCACCAGGTTGACAGCATATGTTGCATCACCCCTTGCATTAGTCACTTGCCACAAACCTACATCTGCAATCCTTGGTGTGCAGAATCTAGAGTTCTTCTTGGATATTTCAAGTTGCTCACTAAAGTGGGGAGTGATTTCCCATCTAGCAATACCAACACCTATCCTCTTCTCATGATTCCTCACCATCATCTTGTCTTTTATCCCTTCTATCATTGTTCTTATTGGTTTCTTCCTAACATCAAGGATGTATCTATTGAATACCTCACTCAAGTTGTTTACCACAAGGTCAGTCTTGTAGGTAGTGTCAAATGCATGCCTGGCCCATGTGTGCACATGGATTTCACTTAGCCACTTCCAAGCAGCCTCACTTTCCTTTTTCAAATTCTCCATGGCAAGATCATGGTGGTGCTTTTGATAAGCATAGGCAGCAGAATACATTATCTTTTTCAGGTCTTCACCCCTAAACCCAACAGTTTGGAAGTTGGCATATATATGCCTTAAGCAGAATCTTTGTGGGCTTTGAGGGAAAACTATGTTGATGGCTGAAATGAGTCCCTACGTTGATAAGACAAACTAGTTAACTACTGCAAGAAAAACTACTTAACTATTGCACAGTAAAAAGTACTTAACTATCACAAGATAAGCACAAACCTTTTGTCTATCAGACATGAATGTGTATCTACCAAACTGCCCCTCTTCTCCACCAAGTATATATTTCAACTGAGTTAGGAACCAACACCAATTGGCTTTGTCCTCTTTGGGTACAACAGCAAAGGCAATAGGGTACATGTTGTTATTGCCATCCCTTCCTGTTGCAGCCGGAATTTGTGCACCAGTGCACAGCTTCACAAAGCAACCATCAAGCCCTGCAGACAAAAAAGTAGAGTTACACCAGGGAAAGATAAGTGGGTGCACAGTAAAAATAATATGAAACTAGTGATCACCTATGAATGGCCTGTAACCATTAAGAAAACCCTCCCTGGCTCCATTGATACAAAATAAGAAACCATGGAATGTTGGGCCAGGATGGGGGTTTTCTACTGTAGGTGCTGGTGTCACAGTTGTCACAACCACCCTGCTACCAGGGTTAGTATCAATGATACTTTGGGCAAAATCTCTAAGCCTTACATACTGCTCCCTGTGATCACCTAACATAGCATCTAGAGCCAAATTTTTTGCCCTGTAGGCCATATCCTTGCTGACTTCCACACCATGCTGTTGCCTTGCTGCATCTATGAGTGACTGAATTCCTGTATTTGGATCTGACCTAAGCATTCTTTCATATGTGTGAGCTAACCATTTAGCACTAACTCTGGTACTTTCAGTAGTAGTATCACAAGTGTGTTGTAGTCTCATCTTCCTAATGACAAAGGTTTTCTCACCTTTTATCACAGATGCCACCATAAGGAAGGGACAACCCTCGTTGATGCAATGAACAATGACTCTAACATTAGAGTTCCTCCAATACTTGAAATTCCTACTTTGAGCAATGTGCAAATCTATCAAAGCATCCCTGAATTGTTGCACATTGACAAAGCACATTTTCAAGCATAGTTGCTCATGTGGCTGCAGCCTTGTATCATCATACCACTTCCTCTCTGGTCTTTTCTTTGCTCTACTCTTTCTGCCTTTTGGTGGCACCATTGATAATGGTTGAAATTCATCCTCCTCATCCTCCTCCTACTCAAAGAAACAAGTGTCTTTGTCTTCATCTGATGATGGTATGTAGTCTGGTTCCTCTTGTATCTGCACTTCTGAATGACACCTCAAAGTGGGGCCCCTTTTTACAGGCAATTTCTTCTTATTTACTGAAACAGTTGCTGGTACCAACTGATGTCCAACTTCTTCTTCTGCAGTCACAAATAAATCTTCAATATCTGTGTCCCCTTCACAGTGCAGCAGGGGATCCTCTCTCTTACTCCTCATCTCCCTAATCCTGTCAGCCAGTTCTCTCATTTCCTTCTTCCTCATTTCTTCCAAATGTGCAAAATCAACTTGTCCACTGGCAATGTCCCACCAGGAATCATCAAGGTCATGGTCTGAACCCATGCTGCCATCAGTATCAGCATCATCACCTTCTTCCTCATTTTGTATTGCTTTACCCTTATCCACAATCTGACTCTCTTGAGATGGAAGATAGTGGTCTTTACTAGTAGGTGCACATTCATCACCTAAGACAGTGCTACCAGTCTGACTTGTAAAAATGGAACCTTCTCTATCAACAACATAGACACTAGGCTCATTGCAATCATAAGGAGCAGGTGCTTCAAGCAGCACAATAGAAGATTCAGTGGGTTGGCTACACTTGCCTGAATATTTATTCTTCTTCTTCTTTGCAGGCTTGCCCCTCTTAACAACCAAAGACAGCACCCTACTTGACTCAAAATGATTCAATAGTTCATAGATCTTGTAGTTATTCTAAACCAATTCATGTACACCCAACATTGTGTAGTAAATGGAATCCTGAAAACTAAAGCCCTTTTCCTCAATCACTGCAACTATATTCATATATGTAATGTCGTATCTGCATATTCTCCTCTCTAGATTGTCTACACCATCCAACTGCGTTCGGACTTCCCAAATTTCAGGATCCAAACTACAAAAATCAAGAGAAAATGGCAAAATTCAGCAAACCCTAACCCTAAACAGAAAAATTCAGAGAGAAAAAAGGGGAAAAGTGAACACATACTCTACTCCGCCGAGGCTGCTAGTCCACCTATGGCTTTGCGCCGGATTCTCCACCCAGAGCTGCGACAGCGTCGCTACCGCCTTCGATGGTCAAGACGGCCATAGCTCCTCAAGGTCGTCCTGGTCGTCCTGGTCAGCCACTCTGCCTCCGCCTCTTGCGCAGTCTCCGCCGCCAACAGCACTTGAGCTCCCAGTGCCGCCCTCGATGCCGTCGCCGCCTCCAGGACTCACCGGCTCCTCCATCTCCTCCTGGTGAAGCGCGAACGGTAGCAGGAGTGGAGTGAGGAGTGTGGTGTTGACCGTGCGTGGACGGGGCCCTGTCTTAGCCGAAGCGGTCCAGACGGCGCAGCAACGGCCGTTTGCCCGACAGTGGGGTATTTCTGTCAGAAACGGTATCAGACAGGCATCAGACAGGAATCAGCGCGATTTGAGAAGGTCTGTCTGAAAGATGGTACTGACGTGCAAAAATTAGGAATGTTGGCACTGACTGGTTCTGACAGCCCGAATTGTGGTAGCTTCTTGCAATTTACTCTCCGGCCCTCTCTCTGGTCTGACCCCCTACACCAGGCCCTGGGACAATCTAAAGGCCCCTCCGGAGGCTGTTCCGGAGGCTACACTAGAATCTCCGTCCTAGATCGGAGTCTCCGGTCCACCACACCGGAGTCTCCGGTCCGACCGTCACCAGGCATGGAAAAGCCTTTGGGCCTTTGGCCCATGTACCCCTTAGTCCGTCTAGAACTTTTCTTTTATTCCTAAAGTACCCCTGTTTAAGTGGCTGGCCTATATATAGACCCCACCTCCATTGTAAACCCTAGTCATGATATTTGAATTAGTGGAAACCCCTTTGTGGATCTATCTAATTCTTGCCTCATGCTCCTTGACTAAGGAGCACCAATATCCCCAAACCTCATTGGAGTTTGCATCATGCCTCCGTGTTGTACAAGGCCTAGGCATCGTGCCTCCGCGTTGTACAAGGCCTAGGCATCGGAGTCTCCCATCTCACCGTGCCGGTTCGAAAGAGAGTCCTCCGCCCGACGCCGATCCTAGGGATTGCGCTGGACCGGTCACCGCCGGCGTGAGCTGTTGGTGTTTATCGTGGTTTTGCATGTGTGTGTTCATCGCGTTCTTCGTGCATGTGTTCGTCGTGTTCATCCTTCCCTCCTTCCCCACACTCCACCCTCGATTTGAAAGGGAATCGTGAAAGATCGGGCCACCCTAGAGGTTTTCCCTCAACATATTGGTATCAAGAGCTTCTTTGCTCACGATTTCCCCCACAAATTTTTCTTCTATCCACCAAAAATTCGAAAATCCCCTAAAAAAGAGCCCCAAATTTTCCTTTGGATAGATCTCTTGATTTGGAGTGTTATTTGTGGTTTTGATCCGACCAAACCTTGTCTTAGGAGTTGGTCCAGCTTTATCCTGTGCTTTCCCCGCCCAATTTGGCCAATGTTTCACGGATTTGAGGACCCAAGGCATGGATTTCCGCTCAAGAACACGAGCAGTTCGCGATCTGACTCCAGACCGGAGTCTCCGGCCTACACACTGGAGTCTCCGGCCTACACTGGAGTCTCTGGCCTACCCGCACCGGAGTCTCCGGCCTGGACCGGAGTTTCCGGCCTGAAACCCCGGAGTCTCTGGCCTGACGCCTGATTTTGACAGTTTTGCCTCTAATCATTCATTGGCTAATTTCCTCTTATTTGTTTGTGCCCGTGTGCGTGTCGCCAACTAACAGCAAGATTCCGCATCAACAACCCCCGCGCTCATCGACACCACGGCCCACGAACATCATCCCGCACCACCGACACCAAGTTCATCATCAAAGAAGGTATACCTTGCGTCACCTTGTGAACCCCTATCTTCCTTTGTGTGTACCTATCCCATGAGAGTGGCTCATCTTGTGTTTGCTTGAGCATTGTGAATTTGTCCTTGGATAGTGAGAGTGCAATAGCAATATCAAGTGTGACTAGGTAGCATCAAGGGAGAGCAAAAAAAAGAGAAAGAAAAAGATACAAAGAAAAAGCAAAAGAAAAATAGTCTCCTGTTGCAAAAGAGAGTCGCAAAGCTTGTAATCAAGAGAGAAAGAAGAGCGCCCAAGGCAAGTGCACAAATCCATTGCTCATTTTTCCCTCTTTGCAAATGAGCCACGGTCTCTCCTTGCATTGGCATGACAATGATCTTAGTCTTCGTTAGGACATTTTGTTTGCTCATTTTCATAGTCGTGTCAATCCCAACTTTCTCCATGTGTGTGTACATAGTCGTAGGTTCCCATCACCCTTTTGAGTTGTTGACCTTCAACTTTGACTTGAGTTTTGTTGGATTTTACCCACTTTTGACTATCCCTTTTATTTTGGTTGGTTCTTTGGCATTCCACAATCCTAACCTACCACAAAGAAGCTTTTGAGAGTTAGTTCTTTCTTTAGTGTGAGTTTTCTTTGCATTTCCACTTTGCACGCTTTTAGCTCTCACTTGTGGTTTCTAGTTTGGTGCAATCCCTAAGGTGAGGTACAAGGCTAACACCACCATATTTCACTTCCATATACAATACTTGTGTGTTTTGCATGATGGATAGGCACGGTGAGGCGAGCCAACCACCTCCCCACAAAGAAGATCAAGGACCGTACATGACACGCGCAAGTCACTTCATCATTCGACAAGAGTTCCGTGAATGTTGCCAAGCCCTTGAGACGCGACAAGATGAACAATTTGGTGAGACGCAAGCCGAGTGGCCTAGAACGACAAATGCACACAATGCATCACAACTTCGGCCACCAAAATGAAGCGCTCCAACGCACCGTCGCCGAAACAAATGACAATCTTCGACGCCTTGTCGACGGTATGGCAAGACCACATTCACGCGCATCAAGCTCTTCAAGTTCTTCACATCGTCATGCACCTCTCCCACAAGATCTACATCCAAGTGCTACAAGACGCAATGATGCCCCCGTGGTTGAAGATGGAAATTCTTCGAACTATGTACCTTCCCCACGGCATGCCGCAACGTCAAGCTATGATGGTGACCTCTCTTCAAGGCCATGAGCAAGGCAAGAAGCACACCGTCATCATGCAAGGGCATTAGTGCCTCAACAAGAGGAACCACAAGCGGAACCACAAGTGTAATCACAAGTCTACCACCATCAACCACGACACATACTTGACACAACAAGTGATGACTCCAATTTGGAGAATCAAGCTCGTCATCGACGTCAAGCTCTCCAAGATCCTCCTCCTCGTCACCAACGTCATGAACGTCAACAACGACACCATGGTCATCACGAGGTGCCTCCTCCACATCAACAAAACTTGGAGCGTCAAGTGATACAAGTTGAGCGACGCCCACCACGTCAAGAGCCTCACGACCATGATTTTCGCCGTGAGGCCCATGTGCCTAACCAACGTCACCAACCGAGGAACGAGCCTCCTCTTCGTCATCAACCGCGTCAAGAGGCTCCAGACCCTCACCACCATGAATCCCAAGCGCCTCAACCACATCAACATCCGCGCCAAGAGCAAGAGCAAGCTCCTCAACAACAATATCAAGAGCAAGCTCCACAACAAGGATGCAAGAACCAAGTTCCACCTCCCCAACTACAAGATCATCAACAAGGTCACCAAGCTCGTCGCAATGATCGCAATGATGAAGAAACTTTTGGCAAGCTCAAGTTCACAATGCCCAAGTTCACCGGATCCAATGACCCCGAAGAATACCTCTCGTGGGCACTCAAAGTCGACAAGATCTTCCGCATGCACAACTATAGCAACGAGGAGATTGTCGACATGGCTTCGCTTGAGTTTGATGATTACGCCAACCTTTGGTGGGAACAAGTTCAAGTTGTTCGTGATGCAAGACAAGAAACGCCACATGAGATCCCGGTTCGTCCCCGCGCACTACACGCGTGACCTCTTCAACAACCTTCAAGCGCTTCTTCAAGGGACAAAGACCGTGGAAGAGTACTTCAAGGAAATGAAACTCGACTTGATTCGCGCCAACATTGATGAGCGTATGGAGCAAACTATGGTACGTTTCCTTGTTGGATTGAACCACCCCATCAAGCGCATCGTCGAGTTCCAAACATACAACACCATGGTTGAGCTTGTGCACATCGCAACAAAGGCTGAACGTCAAGTGCAAGAGGATATCAAGTACAACAAGTCCAAGACGTACTTCACCTATATGCAAGCTTCAACCGCTACAAGTACCTCCAAGCCTTCCTTCAAGCCCACACTTGACGTACTTCAATGGAAGCTCCTCAAGTACCTCCAAGCCTTCCTTCAAGCCCACACTTCCTCAAGGAAAACTGCCCCCAAGTGGCAAGCAAGCAAAGAGTGATACACCTTTCAACGGTGAATGCTACAAGTGTCGAGGTAAAGGACACAAGTCGGCCGAATGTGGAAACAGGAAAGTCTTGTTCATCCATGACAATGGTGATGAAGAGTACTTGAGTGAAGATGAGTTTGATGCCCGTGTCAAGGAAGCAATGGCAAGTAAAGAGTGGAATATGACCAAGAACTCCTCATGTGTGAACATGACGCAAGTCCATCGCTTGTCGTCACAAGGATCTTGACCACTCAAGCACAAGAGCATGAAGACCAACGCTCCAATATCTTCCAAACACGAGCCGGCATCAATGGCAAATCGGGAGTTGCCACAACCTTGCTAGCACCGAGTTGTGTGAGAAGCTCAACCTCACCCTCGATCCGCACAAGCACCCCTACCACGTGCAATGGCTAAGTGACCAAGGGTCCGTGAAGATCAAGCATACCGTATTGGTCTCCTTCGCCATTGGTCCTTACAAAGATACGGTGGAGTGTGCTGTGGTTCCTATGACAGTTTGCCACATGCTTCTTGGTCGACCATGGCAATTTGACAAGGCTGCTAAACATGATGGTCGCACCAATGTATACACCTTCAAATGGCTCAACAAAACATGTGTTTTGCAACCGATGACTCCTAGCCAAATAATTGCAGATAATGCAAAGGCTTTAGCGAGGGCGCAAAGCACAACACCTACTTGTGAGAAGAGCGGTGAGAGAGAGAACCACCTCATAGTGAGTGAGAGCCATAAGCCAAACTCGAGTGGAAAAAATAAGAGTGTTCTCCTTGCCACCAAAAGTGAGATGAGAGATGTTCGGAACAACCCATCCATCTTGCACTATGTCCTCCTTTGCAAGGGACTAGAGCAAGGAACTAATGAATTAACCAATGTTCCTCCATCTTTGTTGAATGTTTTGCAGGAATTCAAGGATGTGTTTCCCGAAGAGCTTCCACATGGATTACCTCCTCTTCGCGGCATCGAACATCGCATTGACCTCATCCCTGGTGCACCACTTCCCAACCCTGCTGCTTACCGCACGAAAGAGGAGACGAAGGAGATCGAACGTCAAATCAACCAACTTGTCTCCAAAGGTTTGATCCAAGTTAGCACTAGTCCAAGTGTCGTACCCATGGTTCTTGTCCCAAAGACGGATGATACGTTAAGTTTATGCATGGACTATCGTCCAATCAATGTTATCACCGTGCATTATCGACATCCCATACCACGTCTCGATGGCATGCTTGATGAGTTGTGTGGAGCCAATATGTTTTCGAAAATTGATCTTCGTAGTGGTTACCATCAAATACGCATGGCTAAAGGTGATGAGTGGAAAACCGCCTTCAAGACCAAACTTGGTCTCTATGAATGGTTGGTTATGCCCTTTGGTTTATCAAATGCCCCATCCACCTTCATGCGCCTTATGAACCACATCTTGCGTTCTCTCATTGGAAAAAGTGTTGTTGTCTATTTCGCTGATATTCTTGTTTATAGCAAATCACTTGAGGACCATATAACACATGTCAAGGAAGTTTTGCAAATCCTTCGACATGAAAAGCTTTATGCTAATCTTCCCAAGTGCACTTTTCCTAAAGACAAGTTGATTTTTCTTGGATTTGTCGTTTCTTCGAAGGGAATTGAAGTTGATGTTTCCAAGGTAAAGGACATACGAGATTGGCCCATCCCAACAAATGTGAGTGAACTCCGAAGTTTTCATGGGTTGGCTGGTTTCTATCGTCGCTTTGTGAAAGAATTTTCAACCATTGCTTGTCCCCTTAATGAATTGACCAAGAAGAATGTCACCTTCGTGTGGGGTAAAGCACAACAAAAAGCTTTTGATGAACGTAAAAAGAGGCTCACCAAAGCACCTCTTCTTGCTTTACCGGATTTCACAAAAACTTTTGAGATCGAGTGTGATGCTAGTGGTATTGGCATTGGAGGAGTCCTTATGCAAAACGGACGTCCTATAGCCTACCATAGTGGAAACTTGATGGTGCTTGCCTTAACTATCCGATTTATGACAAAGAGCTTTTTGCCTTAGTTCGTGTCCTTCAAGTTTCGCAACACTACCTTTGGCCCAAGGAATTTATCATACGTTCTGACAACGAGTCGTTGAAATATCTCAAAGGCCAAGCTAACTTGAGCAAGAGACACGCTAAGTGGGTTGAGTTCATGGAGTCTTTTCCGTACATTGTCAAGTATAAGGAGGGCAAAGATAATGTAGTTGCAGACGCTTTGTTTCGCAAACACACAAGCCTTCTTACGAGACTTGAAATCAACGTGTTGGGTCTTGAGGAAATAAAATCTTTGTATGCTTCCGACCCATTCTTTGAACCAATCTTCGCAAAGTGCTCCAATGACAAAGGAGTTGATGATTTCTATTTGCATAAGGGCTTTCTATTTAAACAAAACAAACTATGCATTCTGAAGTCGTCACTTCAACTTTTGCTTCTCCAAGAATCGCATGGTGGAGGCCTCATGGGTCACTTTGGCCGTGACAAGACATTGGACATGCTCTCCAATCACTACTTTTGGCCCAAGATGAAGCGTGACGTGGAGCGCTACGTTCAACGATGCACGACATGTGTTCAAGCTAAGTCGCAAGCTAACCCTTATGGTCTTTATATGCCATTGCCTATTCCTCATACCCCTTGGTCCGACATTAGCATGGATTTCGTGTTGGCATTGCCTAGATCTAAGCATGGTCATGATTCTATATTTGTTGTTGTGGATCATTTTTCCAAAATGGCACACTTCATACCGTGCCATAAGACCGACGATGCTTCACATGTTGCAAATCTATTTTTCAGGGAAATCGTCCGTCTTCATGGTGTGCCAAGGACAACCGTCTCTGACCGCGACATCAAATTCATGAGCTGCTTATGGAAGACCCTCATGGCCAAGCTCGGCGTCAAGCTACTCTTCTCATCCGTGTCGCATCCCCAAACTAATGGCCAAACCGAAGTTGTCAACCTAAGACTCGGGACTCTCCTTCATGTGTTGATCAAGAAGAACTTGAAGGATTGGGAGGAATGCATCCCACACGTCGAGTTCGCCTACAACCGTGCCAAGCACTCAACAACCAAGATGAGTCCATTCATGATCGTCTATGGTTTGGAGCCCCTAACTGCGCTCGACATTCTACCACTACCTCTCCATGAGCGCACAAACATGGACGTCAAGAAACGCGCACAAGCTATGAGGAAACTTCATGAAGGAACAAGAGCTACTATCGAGCAACAAGTCCTTCGCCAAGCTTCAAGGTTAAACAAGGACAAGAAGGATATGATCTTTGAAGAAGGTGACCTTGTGTGGATACACCTAAGCAAGGACCGCTTCCCCAAGGAATGTGACTCCAAGCTAAAGCCAAGAGGAGATGGTCCCTTCAAGGTCCTCAAAAGAATCAACAACAACGCCTACATCATCGACATACCGACTTCCAAGTACCTTGCAAGCAATACATTCAATGTCAAGGATCTCTCACCCTACCATGGAGATGTTCAAGATGATATCCATGAAGAGTCGAGGACGACTCTTTCCCAAGGGGGGGAGCTGATGCAGCCCGTCCTTCGGACGCTTCTACATCTACACCAACAAGTCCCGCAAGTGGACCCATGACTCGTGCCCGAGCCAAGCTCCTCCAAGCTAAGGTGAACTCGCTCCTCTCCTCGTGCCAATTTGATACCTCCTTGGATGGTGTGCTACTTCATGCAACTACCCTATGCATCATCAGGTACGAAGCTTCGACACATCACCAAGCACCCAAGGATGGAGAACAAGGAGCAGAATGTGAAGCAAACGCCGCTGGAGCTTCTTAGAATGGAGTCTCCGGTCTACGCACACCGGAGTCTCCGGCCTGCCAAAGTCTCTGGCTGAAGACACCGGAGACTCCGGCCCTCTCTCCGTCTGATCCCTGCACCAGGCCTTGGGACAATCTGAAGGCCCCTCCGGAGGCTGGTCCGGAGGCTACAGCGGAATCTCCGGCCTAGACCGGAGTCTCCGGTCCACCACACCGGAGTCTCCGGTCCGACCGTCGCCAGGCATGAAAAGGCCTTTGGGCCTTCGACCCATGTACCCCTTAGTCCGTCTAGAACTTGTCTTTTATTCCTAAAGTACCGTTGTTTAAGTGGTTGGCCTATATATAGACCCCCACCTCCATTGTAAACCCTAGGCATGATAATGGAATTAGTGGAAACCCCTTTGTGGATCTATCTAATTCTTGCCTCATGCTCCTTGACTAAGGAGCACCAATATCCCCAAACCTCGTTGGAGTTTGCATCGTGCCTCCGCGTTGTACAAGGCCTAGGCATCGGAGTCCCTTTGCCTAGACGTCAAGATATCACCGAGTCTCCCATCTCGTCGTGCCGGTTCGAGTGAGAATCCTCCGCCCGACGCCGATCCTAGGGATTGCGCCGGACCGGTCACCGCTGGCGTGAGCTATTGGTGTTTATTGTGGTTTTGTCTGTGTGTGTTCATCACGTTCTTCATGCGTGTGTTCGTCGTGTTCATCCTTCCCTCCTTCCCCCGCACTCCACCCTCGATTTGATAGGGAATCGTGAAAGATCGGGCCACCCTAGAGGTTTGCCCTCAACAACTTCGTTAATGGAGAGTCACGTTCATATCAGTCTTTCTCGGTATCCCCAAACTACCAAACTGCTCCCGGATGTGAACCGGGGTAGGATGGGGTGCAACTCATACTCAAAACCTCACCAACCTTCCTAGATGCGAATCGGGAGGAGTATGGAGAGAAAATCACTTGAAGCTCGCCAACCTATCTTTGGATGTGAACCAAGAGGTGGGATGGGGAGCTGTTCCGACTCGAAGATCACTGACCAGATCTCGGATGCTAACCGAGTCGTACCCCCACTTGAGCCATGTCTCAGGCAAGGGGGCTCGTCGATGATTTCTACTTCAAAAAAAGAAAGATAAGATCATTCCCTGAGCAAGTTTTCGTGGGCACCAATGATACGTCCAAAATGTATCTACTTTCTCGAACACTTTTGCTATTGTTTCTTCTCTAATTTGTGTGATTTGATACAACTAATGCGGATTAACGCTGTTTAGCAGAATTGCTTTGGTGTCTCGTTTTTGTGCAGGAAATCAACTTTTAGGAAAAATCCCGGAAAATATCTCAAAACTCCTATTTTACTAGAAGACTCAAGGAGCTAGAAGAGGAGACGAAGAAGAGCCACAAGGGGCCCACACCACTTGGTATCGCGGGCCAGGCTAGGCCGCGCGGGCCAGGCCAGGCCGCGCCAGGGGGTGGTGTGGCCGCCTTGGACTCCGCCTCGACCTCTCCTTTTGCCTATGTAAGCCCTTTGACCTAAAAACAGAGGGGGTCGATGTTTTTCCAGATAGAGTTCTGCTACACCGCCACCACCAGAAACCATGATTTGGAACCAGAAACTTCGTTCTGGCACCCTGCCGTGACGGGGAATTGGAGGAGATCATCACCATCATCATCATCGCTTCTCCATTAACCATCCATGATTCCCCCATCCATGAGTGAGTAATCCTCCGCTGTAGGCTATGGGGATGGTAGGGATTGGATGAGATCGTTCATGTAATGGCATCAGATTATTAGGGCATGGTGCCTAGTATCTATTATTAGTACTTTTGACTTTGTTGCAACTTGTTATGCTTAATGCTTGTCAGTAGGGCCTGAGTGCCATGATTTCAGATTTAAACATGTTATTTATTCATGATGATAGTATTGTTTATGATCTTACCTGCAAGTTGTATACACATATTGTTGTCCGGAACCAAAGGCCCCAAAGTGATAAGAGTCGGGATAACCGGAGGGGGTGGCTATGATATGAGGATCACGTGTGTTCACGAAGTGTTAATTCTTTGCTCCGGTGCTCTATTAAAAGGAGCACCTTAATTGCCAGTAGATTCCCTTGAGGCCCCGCTGCGATGGGCTAGCAGGACAAAACATGTTGTGCAAGTTCTCATTGAGAGCACGTATGACTATATATGGAACACATGCCTATGATTATTTAGTATTTGGATGCTTTACCTTATTTATCTGCAAATGCTGATTATCTTGATTTCTATATGAATTGTCTTGTCCATGCAACGCCCGTCCAGCCATCCCTATGCCTATCGCGCTTTAATCCTACTGTTTACTGCAATTGTTACTGCTGTCTTTACTTTTACTACTAATATTACTTTTCTATTACTACTACAAAACTGTTGCTACTGATAAACTGCTGTGAGCAAGATTGTTTCTAGGTGCAGCTGAATTGACAACTCAGTTGTTAAGGCCTATAAATATTCTTTGGCTCCCCTTGTGTCGAATCAATAAATTGGGTTTTACTTCTCTCGAAGACTGTTGCGATCCCCCATACTTGTGGGTCATCAAGACTATTTTCTGGCGCCGTTGCTGGGGAGCATAGCTCTTTTTATCAAGTTCACTTGGAATCACTATTGTTCGCTGCCATCCATTCATCATGGGTAAATCTCGTGATGGAAAGGTTCCTATTTTACCATCCACTATAAGAAGAGGTACGGTTCTGAACACCTCTGTTGCTCTTGATTCACCATCTATGATGCGTAAGATCCTTACACCACCACATACACATGCTACACATACTGCTACTTCTGCTGAGTCTGAAACTTCTGATACTTATGATGCTGCTTCTACTATGCTTGATAAGAGTGGTTCATTTGGTCCTTTCCTAGATGCTACGATTGCTAGAACTATAGCTGGAAATACTGAAACTCCTAATGAAGACACTACTACACCTGTCAGTTCACCTGAGTCTAGCGAGAGGTATGATATTTAAGATGGATATACAGAAATGGCTGATGAATTTATTAAAGAATGTCAAAATACTCATGGTAAAAGTGCTACTAAGGGTCTCCTTGAGAGGCGTACTATAAAACCCAAATTATCTCCTAAAGATAAGTTTGCTACATCTCCCATAAACATCAAAGATAAGGATTATGATTTCTCTCTTGATTTATCTTACATAACCATTGCTGAGAAAGAACCTTTTTGTGGGACTAAGAATGAAAGTGTTGTAGCACATATGACTAAGCTTTCTACCATGAGTGGCCTATTTTCTGATGATATTAAGATGTGCACCTACTTTGTTGCTAAAATTTTCCCTTTTTCACTGAAAGGGGAAGCTAAAGCTTGGTTTAATAATTTACCTCCTGGATCTATTGATAGCCCTGATTGCTTGATTAGTACTTTCTTTCAGAAATATTTCCCTCCTAGTGCTAGACATGCCATTTTGGAGGGACTTTTTGATTTTAAACAGGGAGAAAAGGAGATATTGCCTGAATCATGGGCAATGTTTTGTGCTTTGATTCACGCATAGCCCGGATGTCCATTACCTAAAAATGAGCTTCTTGATATATATTATAATGGACTAACTAAAGAATCTAGGACATACCTGGATAGTTGTGGTAATTGTGTTTTCAGGAAGAGACCTCCTAAAGAAGTTGAGGAATTAATGGCTAAAATAAGCAAGAATTATGATGACTGGACTTCACCTGTGTCAATTACACCTGAGTCAACTACACCTGAGCTAACTGTGCCTGAGCTAACACAAACACCAAAGAAGAGGGGAGTGGTTGAACTAAATGATGAAGTGATGAAGGAAGCTAAGAAATATCTTAAGGAGAGGGGTATTAAAGCTGAAGATGTGAAGAATCTACCTCCTATAGAAGAATTATGTAAGCCAATCTCCCACTCATTCACTATTGAGGTACACTCTCCAACATTTTGATGAAGGTGATATTCCTTATTCTAAACCTCCTGATCAATGCTTAGAAGAATTTGATATTTTTGTTGTTAAGCAAGATAATTATAATAAAAGAGTGCAGAATCATTTAATGGAAAACTCTAGAGCTATTATTGAATTGAGAGATATTGTGGAAAGAACCTGCTAAAGATCCTAATAGTATATCTGTCTCTGATGCTGAAACAGAAAGTGGTAATGAGGAAAATGATGCTCCTGATAAAGAAAAGTTGAAGAAGAACCTGAAAGGCACACTAAGAATACTAAATACACTAAAGAAGATTTTGTTGCTAAGAAACATGGTAGTGGAAGAGAGCATTGGGTCCAAAAACCTATGCCTTTCCCTGATAAGAAACACAAGTCAAAGGAGGAAGAACACTATAACAAGTTTTGTGAGTGGATGAAACCTTTATTTTTGCAAATTCCTTTAACTGATGCTATTAAATTGCCTCCTTATTCAAAGTATATGAAGGATATTGTCTCTAATAAAAGGAAGATCCCTAATGAGGAAATTTCTACTTTGCTTGCTAATTATTCCTTTAATGGTAAGGTTCCAAAGAAACTTGGAGACCCAGGGATTCCAACTATTCCTTGTTCTATTAAAAATAATTATGTTGGAACTACTTTGTGTGATTTGGGAGCAGATTGAGTGTTATGCCTTTTTATCTCTACAAGAGACTTCAATTGGAGAAATTAATACCAACTTATATATCTTTGCAAATGGCCTGTAAATCTACTACTATTCTTGTTAGTATATGTGAGGATGTTCCTGTTCAAGTGGCTCATAATTGCTTGATATTAACTGACTTTGTTGTGCTTGAAATGCCTGAAGATCATAATATGTCTATCATTCTTGGGAGACCTTTTCTTAATATTGCAGGTGATGTCATTAATTGTAATCAAGGAAAGGTAACTTTTAATGTCAATGACAAGGAACATACTGTCTATTTCCCAAAGAAGATTGATAGGACTTATGGCCTAAATTCCATTGAAAATATTGAGCGCATCCAAGTTGGAGAAATATATTGTCCCATACCAAGAGAAAAATATGAAACTATTATGATTGGGACTATTGCTATCAGAGTTGAGGTAACCTAATCATTTAGTGAATGCAAAGTTTTGTTTCATATAACATTGTTTTGGTAACAAGACCTGATCAACCTTGTTAACAAAGGGATTTTAATGAACAAAACAATACTTTCACCATGATTAGCCTTGCTTACTTTTATTTTATCTATTTTAATTTTTGTTTTCACTTAGTCACTTTTCTATTTTGCTAGTTGCTTGCATATTAGAGTGTCTTAGAACTTCTGAAGTTTAGGTTTTGTTTTGTTATTGCATCATTTCAATACTATCTTTCTGCAGAAAATCATTCATCAACACCTGAAAATTGCTAAAAAATAAAGTGTCTCGAAAAATTCCAGAAAATTCATATTAAATTTTTACGTCAAAAAAGGGACAGAGATATACCTGGAGTGATCCAGGGAGCCCACCAGGCAGGCACACCAGCCGGTGGCACGGCCACACCAGGGGCGCGCCTGGCCATGGTGTGGGCTACCCCTGGCCCTCCACTTACTCTCTCAACTGCCACTTCTTTCTCTCTCTCGAGAAAACACCAGTTCATTACTAAAACCCGTGTTCTTGCTGTTCTTGCTCGTGATTTTCGATCTCCTTGCTCAGCCCATCTTTGTTGCTGAGATTTGGAGCATTTGTTCTCCGGTATGTGACTCCTCCGCTTGTCCAAGTAGATTTGTGATTAGTGGTTTATATCTTGAGTATTTTGCTATTGTAGGTAACAGGTTATGTGAGCTTGTAAGCTTGTTCAATGCTTAGAGAAATTATTTTGATGCATGTTTAGGCCCCTTACAAGTCCCTACAAGTAGTTCCTTGCATTATGTAATCACTTTGCAATCACTTGTATGATGGTTGTCTAAAATTTCAGAATAGCAGAGATTAACAACCACACTTTTGGAGAAGTATTTGAGAGAGACACAACTAGGAGGGCAAGGCCTTCGAGATCATCTTCTCAATTTAGGCCAATATAATGAAGATCTTATTGCACCATGCTTTGGCAATGAAGTAGATGAGGGAGATGCTCACCCATCTACCTTCCCTTGTTTTGCCTTTCTGCAAGCTACGGGGATCCTCGATGATTTCTTACTCCTTGTTCAGAGGATTGGTCTAACCACTTACATGGAAGATGAGAGTGAGCAATATGCCGTGCTCACAAAAACTTTCGTTGAAAGTTTTGTTTTCACTAACACCCCTTATTGGTCAATTGTTTCGTTCAAAATTTATAATATGCCTATTACCATGCCATTGGAAACATTTTGCAGCATTATAGGCATAGGCATGACTAGGATAGTAAAGAAGATCCAAGGACGACCCGCTGATTTGCTGGAGCTCTACCGAAGTGTGACAAATGACGATGACCGCACAGCTCGGCGTGGGAAGATAAGGAACATTCAACTCCCAGCTCTTAGATATTTTGCTTATTATCTTGCCACTAGCATTCTTGGTAGGGAAAACACTAGTAATATTTCTAATTATCATTTAGCTTTCCTCGCTGCCGCACTTCATAATGATACCAAGTATAATCTTGGTTCTCTCATTGCCCACCGCTTAGCTTCTAGAGGACCCATTTTTGGGGACGTTATTGCCACACGCATGGTCGCTGCCTTGGAACATTCTGTTGATCCTAATGATATTGTGTTGACACCACAAAGGCTTGATCTTACTGCCATGAAAACACATCACTTTGTTACTACTAACTCTAGTGCAGAGAGTTTAGTTTACAGGATGTTGTTCACTGACGGAGATGAGAGGGAAATTCCCTTGCCACAACCTACATTGTTCAGTATTTGCAGGATGCCATGGTCGCGCTCCAAGGAGGAGGTGGACGAGCAGCTCCGCCTTCTTGGTTTCCATGGGTAGCACCAGGGGGATGTGCCCTCTTATGACTACTCTGCGCACTACATTGGGGCGTCCTCGAGTTCGTATCAGGATGAAGGCACTTCTTCGCCGTATTATGGAGGCGCTCCATCTTGGCCAGCTTGGGATTGATACCCACTTAGGCCAAAAGCCTAAGCTTGGGGGGAGGTACACCGACATCACACTCATCTACATATCATGTTCAGTCGGTACTTTGCATATCCATGTCTCCTTAAACCAAAACCTATGCCAGTTGTGTCCACCATACCTACCTATTAGCATTATTGCTATTCCAAGTAAATTCATTTTTTTATCTACCTTCCAAATTAAACTTGTTATCTGAAAATTAGTGATTAAAGCTCCCACGAACTTGATGGCACACCTTACTTTCGTGCACTTAGTAAAATTGAACCATTGTTCCCATCTATGTTGCGTATATGCTTGCACTTTGTAAGTTGTGAATTAGCATAACCATGCTGTCATGGGGAACGCTTTCAACATTGCACTGGTACATTGTACCTAGTTGATATCATGCTCTTTTGTCTATGGATGTCGTCGGTGTGAAATGAAAGGGGAGCTTGTAAGTCCATGGAGTTATGTATGTGTGTTAGAGAAACGCCTGGGCCGCTAGTCTAATACATGCCTAATCATGGTGAAAACCTGCAACGTAACCATAATGAGCATCTATGAAGCATTCTTCTTATAAAAAAAGAGCCAGAGATTGAGAAAAAAGGAGAAAAAGAAAAAAAGATATGAGAAAAGAGGAAAGAGAGAAAAAAGCACCATTTTCCCATGGTAAATAAGAAGATTGCTGAGATGCTTGTTGTCTGCGTGCCTTGTCATTTTGATATGGGGATTCTTCCGTATCATCGGGCAAGGGGTACCCCGTTGACGGTTCTCTATGATACACATGTACTTACTATGACAATAACTTACAAGTAACTAAACTTGAGTAGCATGAGGAGCGGCCCTTGTATTCAAGGGTCATGAGATTTTAAACTTACAACTTGTCAAGCATATCTTCATATTTGATCGCTTTAACCTTAATCACCTAAAGATGCCTATGATAGGGGCAATGAGAGATGAAAGCTAATAAGTACCATAATTTTTGGAAGCTCTTTATGAAACTTGAAATCCCTGCTTCCCTCTGCAAAGGGCCTTTCTTTTTACTTTTATTTGAGTCAGTAAACCTATTCCCTTCTATCTCAGCAAGTATTTTGAGTTGTTGTGTTTCATTCATTCATATGATGATTTATTCAATCATGTTTCTTATGTTCCTTGTTTTGCACTTTGCTCTTATCTTAGTGTTTATTACTTTGAAAGCTATCATTGAAAACCCTTTATTTGTGAACTCCTGCAAAATTGTCAACTATTCTTCGACCAAGAGCTAAGTTTGCCATTACAAATTATGATTTACTTTATGCATCTTTATTGTGTTTCCTTTACCTATTGCAAGTTAAGTTGTATAATGGTGAGTTGTCTTCTATTATGATTTATGTATTGATGAATGTGATGCTTCTTGTCCGTATTCTTTTATTGACTCTTCACTCCGTAAACCTGAGGTCATGTTTATTGAGCTCAGTTTCGCTTGGGGACAAGCGAAATCTAAGCTTCGGGGGAATTGATACGTCCATTTTGCATCACTATTCTGTATCATAATTTACTGTTATTCATTGATATATTGTATATTAAGAGATGATACTTATGTAATTTCATCTGTTTTTGCATGGTTGATGACTTTTGGAGCATGGACCGCTGCAGTCAAGATTCTGATGGAAAAGGTGCTGTTTGGAGGCAAAATTCATGAAGATCAGAAAATCCGGGAAAATACATGGAAAATTCTATTTTTCCAGAAGATGAACGTTGCCAGAAGGGGGAGTGGAGATGGTCCACAGGGGGCCCACACCACCCCCTGGCGCGGGCCACCCCAGGCCGCGCCACCAGGTGGTGTGGCCACCCTGGTCCACTCCTGGCTCTCCCCTCTAGCGTATATTATCCTCCATAAACCCTAAGACTCGGGGAGCGACCACAGAAAGATTCCGCCGCCTCTGCGGGGCAGAAAACGCCGAGAGAGAAAGATCTCTCCGGCAGACAGAATTCTGCCGTGGGAATTCCTTCCCGGAGAGGGGAGATCGTCGCCATCAACACCACCATCAATCTGGACTTCATCGGGATCATCATCATCATCACCACCATCATCTTCACCAGCACCATGATCACCATCATCATACCGCTGTAACAATTGCGTTGAATCTTGCGTAGTTCATAGGGGAAAATTTCCCGGTGTTGATTACTCTTTGTAGTTGATGCTATTGAGTGAAACCATTGAATTATTGCTATGTTTAGATTGTTACTTATCATTATTTCATCTCTGATCTTGATCCATATGATGTCTTGTGAGTAGTTCGTTTAGTTCTTGAGGACATGGGAGAAGTCATGTTGTTAGTAGTGGAATTGTGTTGAGAAAGATTCAATGGTTTGTTAATTAAGTTGTGGTGTACTTCTTCTAGTGGTGTCATGTAACGTCGACTACATGAAACTTCACCTATATGGGCCTAGGGGAATGTATTGTGTATTTGGCTACTAATTGTAGGGGTTGCCAGAGTGACAGAAACCTGAACCCCCATTAGGAAACCTTTGCACAAGGGACATCAGGGTCTTAGAGTTGAAAGTTGTGGTTAGGTTTCTACCTTAATTACTTTCTTATACTTGCAGATGCTTGCAAGGGGTATAACCACAAGTATGTATTAGTACTAGGAAGGTCGGTACATTAGCATAGGTTCACCCACAGAACACTTAGCTAGCTAAAGAAGATTAATCAACTATATGAAGCAAAAACACTTGTCGATATTCCCATGTGTCCTCGAGAACGTTTGGTCACCTTAAGTAATACAACCGGCTTGTCCTTTGCTAAAGAAAGGATTGGGCCACTTGTTGCATTTATTCTTATTTTCTTTTATTTACTCGCACTTTATTTACCTGCATTATCGAAAACCCCTAAAAATCCGTTTGCTAAGTATTTGCAGAGAATTCCTGATTCATACCACTCATCAACACCTTTTGCTCCTCGTTGGGTTCGACACTCTTACTTATCGAAAATACTGCGATACACCCCCTATACTTGTGGGTCATCAGTGGTCTTAATGGTCCTATAACAACAACACCTCTTCTTGTAACAACATTAGTAGAAATGGGAATATCTATATCATCTTGAAGAAAATTTGATAACCAGATGCTATTTGTTTGCATTGAGATTCAATCATACTAAGATACCTGTGAAATAATTTTATTTCTTGGCCAATCTCATCATAATTTTGCTTGTCGATGTTTTAATTCTTGATAAACTTTTCTAGTCTTATCTTCTTCAGTAAAAACTTGTAGCAAGTCTACTTTGTTTTCCTTAACAAGTTCAGAAGGTATACCTTTTTCTTTCATGGTTTTACGTACTTCAGGCATAAGATCTGGAGTTATCAGAAGTATCCCTTTTTCCAGTTTAGTGCCGAAATCAAGATTATATAAAGAATCATTCTTAGTCCTAGTAGACATCAATTCCAAACATTCTTTAATAGTTAAAGTATTTATCGATCCTCTTTCTGAGAAGTCAAGCAACTCTCTACATTGAGTATTAAGACCATGGTAAAATAAATGGCAAATAGTTGATTCAGAATAGCCATGATTAGGAATACTATTGATCATTCCAAAAAATCTATCCTAGGCTTGTGGGTAGTTTTCTCCCATGTTCTGACAAAAATTGCATATATTCTTTCTTAGTTCAGTTACCTTTTTAAAAGGATTAAACTTGTTTATGAATTTAACAATGCAGTTTTTCCAACATTTAATGTAATGGTGAGGGAGAGAATATAACCAGTCTAGAGCCTTACCTTTAAGAGACCAACAAATAATTTTAGACGAGAGAAATATCTTGGCAAACCTTTTTGTCCAAGTGATGTTATCACATCACGAACTCTCTAAGATGTCTTCCTGGGTCATCATCTTCCCTTCCACTGAAAGATTTTTCCTGCAAAATTTTAATAATTTCACCATCAAATCTATATTCTCTAAGTCCGTGATTAAGGAACTCTATTGGTTGTTTAAGGAATTCAAAACTTGGAGCACTGTATTATCTGAGAGTTTTCTCAGGTTTCTTGGGAGTTGTCTTGTAAATAGACATGATTTGATGCAGCCCATCCTATAGATGCTTCTACGTCTACACCAACAAGTCCCCCAAGTGGACCCATGACTCGTGCCCGAGCCAAACTCCTCCAAGCTAAGGTGAACTCACTCCTCTCCTCGTGCCAATTTGATACCTCCTTGGATGGTGTGCTACTTCATGCAACTACCCTATGCATCATCAGGTACGAAGCTTCCACACATCACCAAGCACCCAAGGATGGAGAACAAGGAGCAGAACATGAAGCAAACGCCGCTGGAGCTTCTCAGACCGGAGTCTACGGTCTACGCACATCGGAGTCTCCGGCCTGAAGACACCGGAGACTCCGGCCCTCTCTCTAGTCTGACCCCCTGCACCAGGCTGGTCCGGAGGTTACACCGAAATCTCTGGCCTAGAGGCCCCTCTAGAGGCTGGTCCGGAGGCTACACCGGAATCTCTGGCCTAGACCGGAGTCTCCGGTCCACCACACCGGAGTCTCTAGCCTAGACCGTCGCCAGGCATGAAAAGGCCTTTGGGCCTTCGGTCCATGTACCCCTTAGTCCGTCCAGAACTTGTCTTTTATTCCTAAAGTACCCCTGTTTAAGTGGCTGGCCTATATATAGACCCCCACCTCCATTGTATACCCTAGGCATGATATTGGAATTAGTGGAAACCCCTTGTGGAAGTATCTAATTCTTGCCTCATGCTCCTTGACTAAGGAGCACCAATATCCCCAAACCTCGTTGGAGTTTGCATCGTGCCTCCACGTTGTACAAGGCCTAGGCATCGGTGTCCCTTTGCCTAGACGTCAAGATCTCACCGAGTCTCCCATCTCGCCATGTCGGTTCGAGAGAGAGTCCTCCGCCCGACGTCGATCCTAGGGATTGCGCCGGACCGGTCACCGCCGGCGTGAGCTATTGGTGTGTATCGTGGTTTTCCGTGTGTGTGTTCATCACGTTCTTCGTGCGTGAGTTCGTCGTGTTCATCCTTCCCTCCTTCCCCCGCACTCCACCCTCAATTTTGAAAGGGAATCGTGAAAGAACGGGCCACTCTAGAGGTTTGCCCTCAACATGATTTCTATAATATCACTCAGGTTTTCAACTTCAACTTTATTTGATCTTAAAAGTTTTTCAATAATTTCCTCGCACCTCTGAGCAGGCATGCGCTCAATATAATCTAGTAAATAGGTCCTACTAGAGCGTGTAGACCCTTTGTCTCCTAGGGAGAACATCTTGTAGTAGTAACACCTGAAATGTAAAGACACAAACACTTAGCGCTTAGCTCCCCGGCAACGGCCCCAGAAAATAGCTTGATGTCTGCAAGTGCACAGATCGTTTGTAGCTAGTTTCGAAGTATAGATGTCGATCCCACAAGGAGCCCAAAGGTAAGTGTTTATGGGTGAAGTCTCTATCACACTCAAAGTTGTCACATGTCTTCGCGTCAATTGACTACAAGTGTGAAATAAAAATGATATTTGGATTAAACTGGAGGTATTTAAATAAAACTAAAATGTAAACTTTAGAAATAAAAGGCATAAAAGTAAAGAACGATTCAGTTGTTTGTTGTTTTCTACAGATGACGGAAAAGGCGCGGGGAGATACAGTTCATGGTGATAGTGACTGTGCCAGGTGGATGAGTGATAAGTGTAACAATTATAATCTGTACTACTTATAAAGAAGCAAACATGATTTTCACTAGATACACCCCCCACAACACACACGGACGGACTACAAACGTGCGATCAGGCCTAGTAAAGATAATCTAACAGCTAGAGATAGCCTAATTAGATCTCGGTGTGCATGTAGCAATTTACAACGACGGACCGATCACTTATCCCGTAGATCAAAATACGAACCCGCTACCCCGCGTCCTCAACCCACACCCTGATCACAGGCCTGAACAACGACCTTGCCGAGATGGTGTCATCGCTGACGACGACCTCCCCGCATTCCTGGACGGCTGTAACGACGCCCTCGCCACATTCATGGATAGATCGCTCGCCACTTCCCTAGACGGCGCCCTCACCTCCTTCATGGACCATCGTCTAGTAGTCCTCGGTCGCATGCTCTGCCGTCCTCATTGCCACAACATCATGTAACCAAAGGAGACCAGTCAATTCCCACAACAAAGTGCCCAGGTATCAATATAATTTCTTTTATATTGAAAGTTTTATATGTGTATATTTCAAACCTCAAATATACTATAGTTTGCCCCACACTCTTAGCGAGCGGGCTGGCGACTGAACTGCTTGTTGGGCCGGATGGCGGGCTGCTGCGTGCTGCTCTGTGCGGCAGAGAAGGGTATGGCTGGCTCACGCACAGGCGATGGATGTCAATGACCAGAAGACATTGCTTCCTCCCATCCACAAAAGCCGGACGGGAGTGACCTCCCCGCATCAATGCGATCACTGTGGAGGGAGATGGCCTAGGTCATTGTCTAGGGATCTGGAGTACCCTCTGAGCCGAGAAAGCTCTCCCAACTTAGGGTTGGGGTAGCCGCCTCGGATGCCCAAAGATGCCTCCTCCCATCCCACGCATACTCACCATGGACATCTCACAGCTCACGGGGGGCTGGCGGTCCAGAAATCACCAGCCATCGACATTCCCTACTCTCGAACAATTGGACTACTAGGGGCACCCCCCGAGTGGTGCCTCGATACATCCTCCATCTCTAGTGCCACAAACTAGGTAGCGCCCTGACTAGAAGTAGAGAAGAGATGCCTCTCGAGGCATCGCTAATGGCCCTAGCCTAGCACCGAGATGGGGGATACCCTATAGGCTCCCAAGAGAGCCTGGGAACTCCCCCGGATGCCTAAAAGCGCCTCTCCCTACCCTACCAGGGCCCAATTTCTAGTCATCAATAGGATCACACCCACAAGCAACTGGCTTGGTAGGAGGCACTCGAGTGGTGCCCCTGATCTGACCCCTGTCTATGACTTCTCCAACCCAGGTGAACCCCGGTTAGGAATAGCGAGGAGATGCCTCTCGAGACATTGCTAATGGCCCCGTCCTAGTGCCAAGCTGGGGGATGCCCTATAGACTCCATAGGAAGGCTAGGAATGCCCCCAGATGCCTAAAAGAGCCTCTCGCTACCTCGACCGGGCCGCAAAGAGAAGGGCCTTGACATTGGCCCTAAGGTATCGCCCGGGAACCCCCAAGGATGCCCAAGCAGACATAAAGGCCGTAGTCGATCGGCCCCACATCTAGCAGAGCCATGGAGGGAGATGGCCATTGTTTCATCGCCCAAGACCCTGGTGTAAATACCAAGCCTATCCTCCTTTCCCTGAATCTAGGAGTCAGGAAAGCATGCTAGGATGCATGACGGTGCCTCATCCTGGACGTTACCACTGTGCGAGCAGGGGAGCCCTTGAACACCCACCCCCCCCCCCCCCCCCCGACGCTCGCTTCATGGCATCACCTCATCAAACCCTTGCAAAAGAAGTAGATTAAGGGGCACCCTCGTAGAAATGTGCCCTCTCTCCCAGTGCCAGAATTATGTGTTGTACCCGTCGCTGACCGCTAACCCGGGGGCTCTCGACCAAAGGCCTCGGTTAGTACGAGACACGCCCTCGACAAACTCAGGCGTTCCTTGAGATCATCATCGATAGGGTTGGTGTAGCACCCTGGTAATTCACCAATTAGAATTTGCTTCTTCTTTTACTTTATTGCATCACCATGATATCATGCTCATATCATCATGCCACATTGCATTTGAGCATCATATTAAAACACTTGTATTTGGTTCTTATCATCATGCTTGCATTATATTTGCCTCATATTTAAATATAGTTGCTTCTTGATAAATTGTATTTGCATCTTGATTATTCTTACATGCCCAATATGAGTTGCGGGCATCTCTTTTAAAATCCTTCCACCTACTAACTTGATATACAAACCTCCTTTTGATATCATCTACCTCTACTATATCTTCTATATGTTGGCATAGTACTTTTCTATTAGCATTTAATTCTTAGCTCACATATAGATTCATATGTATCTTCTTTTCATCAACATGGTCATATGGGTTTTATCCAACCATTGTCTACTTCTAAAAACCCTTATTATTTTTGGCAACGTCTTTTATTCCTCCTCCAAGTGGCACATTCTTACTTTCATAAAATGCCCCGCATGCACGTGTTGGTGCACTTGCATGGCATGTGCAATATGAAAGCCACATTCCTCTTCTATTTCTAATGGAGTTGTTTTATTTCAATATTTTGAAATTGGCTTTTGGAATTGAAATAGATCAAACTTAATTAGACCTAGCTAAACCTATCTACTTTACATCTAACCACAACCCCACCTAAACCCCCCTCCTTACCTTTTTCGTGGGCACACCCCACAACCATGTGGTTATCATGGCACCCATGTATGGTATGCATCCACATCCGCAATACCTCCCTTGCTTTTGCAAGCACTTGACGAGCACCCCACCACGAGCTGGCCACCATCCTTTGGTCCCCTCCTCCCTCTTTTTGAGCTACAGGACAAGGAAAGGGAGAGAAACCCTACCCCTTCTTTTCTTATTTCGCAAGAGAAAAGCAACCATATCTCTTGATCAAGATCTCCCCACCTAATCCAGATCTCTTGATCAAGATCCAACCCCTAGCTCTCCCTATCCCCTCTCTTCTTCCCCAAACCGAACCATGGCTCTCTCCATGCAACCATAAACCCTAGCCTCGGCCATATGTTCTCCTTATCGACTTGTGGTTCCCTAGGTCCATGAAAATGCACTGCAGGATACCCTTGCAACCCCTACTTTGCCTTGAACCATCGAAACCTACTGGATCTCGGTGAGATCGCCGCTACACCGCCATGTGTGCGCGTCCAACCAAAGCTCCTAGAGCGTGAGCCTCGCACACGATCACTTTCAACATCGCCACAACACCTACGTCGACCTTTGTGGTGAGCACCCACCTACCCCTCCGACATGGTCCCTTGTCTTGTCTTGAACTATAGCGCCACCGCCGATCGTCGAACAACCTTTGTGCACCACCACGAGCACCCTCAACCTTGCAGATACCTCATCATCGGTCACCTTGTGTGCACCTAATCGTGTGTGGATCCACGTGACCACAACATCACCTAAAACCAGCCCTGCATCCCAACCCTCACCGGAGCTTTGTTGTCTGACCTTGCACCGCTGCTTGCCGCCGATGTCGGATTCATGATATTCCGGCAACTTCGCGACAAGCTCGTTTCACACAGTGCTTCCCATCAGCTGATGCTGATGCGTGGTTGAACCTTGAGGTCCAAGCTTTCCAACAAGCCATAGCACCCTCATTTTGGTCTAGAGGCACTACCGGAATCATCCCTACAATTCGCACGCCACACCATTTTCTCTATAGACTATCAGTGTTCGCGCTGGCATTTTTCCTTCAGAGAAACACGTAGTGATATGGGGTGGCCCGATTATCTCAGCAAGCTCTTGTCGATGATATGGTGGATGATAGATAACTAATACGTAGCTATGATCTCTCCTGCTCATTCCCTGATGCTTATGCAACAGATCTCGAACCTTGTAGGATATTCACAACACCACACTCTTGCGCACGCAGCCGTGACCACGAACGGTAGTATGCAATCTACTAATTTCCAATGGAACAACAGATCACACTCAATTATAGTTGGTAGATTCGAACACAGGGTAATTCTAGAGGTTCTATGAAAGAAACAACTCCAAACTATTTTAACGTGGTCTAAAACCTAACTTGTGATGGCTATGGAGGTTTATATGAGGGCTGGGGCGTCCTCCCCTCTAAACGGGCCTCAAAATCCCATAACTTGGCCCAAACTGACTCGGTTCGACTCAAACTGATACATACCAACCCATATATGGGTTTGGCCTTATTGGCACGCAGTCCAAACGTCGTGGAACACCTCAAACATATAATTCTTGGTGCGCCATCTCTCTCTCTTGCTCATACGTGATTTCCTCATTGCCTCCTAGTGCGCATGCCTCGCGCTCCTCCCTCGCGCACTTGTTGATATTGGAAATCAGCGCTTGTCCTTCTTGCTGTAACTCTCCTCCTCCACGCGCAACGCTTGTGTTATCAATAAACCTGATCATACAAAGATGCATAGACTTAGGTAGTATAAAGTTCTCATTAAGTAAAACATCAGGTTCAATTAAGAGTGAATTCACATGTTGCTCAATCAGCTTTGCACGAGCTCTTGTAATGGGTCCAATCCTGATTTCATTGGACTTGTTCTTTGCAGCAACATCTTCATTGTGAATAGGAGTAGGAGATAGTGGAATAGTATGGATGTCCTCATCACGTAGCCACCTTGGGACTTATGCAAGCGAGCATGTACCTAACGCAAACCTGCCAGCGGCTCATCTTGTCACCTCGACGAATTATATAGGCAGTATCACGAGGTTCTCATGTTCGAACCCCAGCTTCCCACAATCTTTTTCTTTTAAACTAGCCATCGATCTGTCCCCACATGTAAGCCACATCTCTGCTACCTCAACTCAAACCCTGCCTAGTCAGCACTTGACCCCACCGATCAGTTCCAGTGGCTAGATGCAGCCTGGTAATAGAAGAGAAATAGTTTCAAATTTCAGATTTAAACCTATATTTTAAAAGTCAAATTCAACCAAACCTTTGACCAAGTGTTTAAAATGTTATGAACTAAATTTGACAATAGTAAAAACATGAAACGTGCTTGTTATTAAATTCTGAACATGGAAATGCCCTATTTTTATTTTGTCAAAATTTGCATTCTAATAAATCTTTTACTATTGTTAATAAATATTTTAATAATCATTAAATGGTAACTGTTTATTGATAATTCCAAAACGGAAAAAATAATATGTGTTTTGAGATCAGCCAAAATAATGTTTGGACAGTTAAAATTTCCAAATTATGTAAATGCCATTAAA
The DNA here is from genome assembly GCA_910589775.1 of Avena eriantha. Lineage (NCBI taxonomy): Eukaryota > Viridiplantae > Streptophyta > Magnoliopsida > Poales > Poaceae > Avena > Avena eriantha. The sequence continues at coordinate 181,802,066 of OU342745.1, read as the reverse complement.
AGGCCTTTTCTTAATAAATTCATATCTTTAAATCCATAAATCGGAATTCGACAAATAATATGTCTAAATCGACCAGCGGGACAAGCCCCTTCTAACTATGCTCGTTATACATGTTTTTGCATTCTGTTTAATGCATTTATAATATTTTACTGTAAAGAAATTTATTAATAAAATGGACAAATAAAATTGAAATTAAATCCTTATTGTTACAAATGCCTCACTAATGTTGTATCATCATCGTACTATGCTAATGACATCTTTTCAACATGTTTTGCATCATTAAATTGCGATGTGATGCATCATATCATGAGCATGTTGGTTCTTCCACATTAGTTGTAATTGTTGCATCGCTTATTCCTTTTAGTGCTTTGCTTCTTCATGGATAGGACGATGAGATGTTGTGATCTTTGACAAGTTCTTTGGATATGTATCTTTGGCAATGTTTCTGATGAGGACATCCCTACAGTTACACCTACCCCAATTGCTAATGAAGATGTTCTTATTGCAAAGAAGGATCAGTCCAATGAGATTATGATTGGACCAATCACAAGAGCTCGTGCTAAGCTACTAGAACAACAGGTGAACTTGTTTCTTAATGAACCTGGTGTTTTAATTAATGAGAATTTTATACTACCTAAGTCTTTGAATTATTGTATGATCAGGTACTTAGGAGAAGAAGGCGTAACACGGAGCGAGGAGCTGAAGGAACATGGTGTGTTGATCAATGAAGAATGCACGCGCGAGGAGAGGGAGGAAGCGCAAGAGGCTGTTCAAGACAAAGATCAACCAAGAGGGCAAGTTCTCTGTCGCGGCCTCTGCCACGGCAGGAAAACCATGTGAAAGTCTGCCACGGCAGAACATGTGGTCGAGCCACTTTGTGGCCGGTTTGTTCTAGGTTGGGTGGAACCAACTCGGGTTCCCTCTTAGTCCGCACCCCTAAACTCATAAATTGAAGGGGGCGCCATAGTTAGGGTTTCAAGCCATGTTAAAATATTTTGGAGTTGTTTCTTTCATAGAACATCTAGAATTACCCTGTGTTCGAATTCTACAACGATAATTGACTGTGATCTGTTGTTCCATTGGGAATTAGTAGATTGCATACTACCGTTCGTGGTCACGGCTACGTGCGCAAGAGTGTGGTGTTGTGAATATCCTACAAGGTTCAAGATTTGTTGCACTGGCATCCGGAATCGAGCGGGAGAGATCATAACTACGCACTAGTTATCTATCATCCACCATATCATTGACAAGAGCTTGTTGAGAAGATCGAGCCACCCCATATCATCTTGGTATCAGATTTCCTCGTTGCCTTGGTAAGCAATCCGCAATCCACCCATAGATTAGAGAGTGTTTTCGTCCTATATAGAAAATAGCTCCACAAAAAGATTCGCCATAGCCTAGATTACATCGTAGACGAGTAATAGTTGCTAGTCGTGTCTTCCTTTAGTCTAGATCTAGTTTTACTTTTCGTTGTTTTCTTCTTGTTCTAGTCGAATCCATCACCTTGTTCTTCCGCCGCCTCTAGCAGATCCGATCTACCAAAGAGGCCCTGTGGTTTACTCCTAGCCGAGTCGGTTTGCAATAATTAAAAAAATCCTTACCGATTCTGCCATGGCACGGAAACAGCTGTTTCTTTCCTGCCACGAAACCGAGTCCGATAGAGACTCTTCCGCGGCACACTTTTTCTGCTGCGCGCGCGCCTGGCTGCCGCTGCTCTGCCTCGACATAGATTTGCTCCTACGCGCTGCCGCCGCTCTACCGCGACATGTTTTCCGCCTGTTTTGCTGCCGCCGCTCTGCCACAGCAGGATTTCTGCTTATTTTTCTGCCACGGCAGGATTTGTTCTGCCACAGCGGGATTTTGAGATGTTTTTCTGCCATGACACCATAATTACAAAGTGTGACAAAATTTGCACTTTTCCTTAACCTTAGCCACAACTAATCTACCACATAGGTGTAGGAACTTGCCTATTGAGACTAGTTTCCACTCCTACAGGCTGCTCTTAGGATTTTGATGCTATACTTTGTAATTAGCCGTGTGTGATCTATAAAATCAAAAAAAGAGGAAAAAAGCAATATAGCAAAATAAAAAGCACAAACAGCTATACAAAAGAAAAAAATAGTGAAAAAGAGAAATTGAGCAAGAGGCCTAGTGATATCTTTGTGCGCCAATAGATTGAGAAATCTTGTGCCTGTTTACCTTGAGCTTTGCTAGTGTCTCTCGAGAGTAGTGCAACACCCTTCATAGTTGCATTTCCACGTTTTTCTCCACGTGTGTGTTTCTTGGGTATTTGTATGATCAACACTAGGACTTGTTTGTGGTGTAGATAGGATACCATACCTATAGCTCCACCATAAATAACCTATGTGCCCTGCGATCGTTCTCTATACCTTTGATATTCACTTCATCACATCAGTGCATCAGTCTTTGATTTCGTTTGGTAGAGCATCTCTATTCACTTTGGAACGGTAAGATCTCCTTTTTTATCAGTTGTGAGTGCGTTGTGAGAGTTTCCACTATACAGATTTTGATTTTTGCACTAACCTACTAATCATGTCTTCTAGTGATGATGATGTTGTGTTGCAAAAAAAGAAGGATGAGGAGCTTGTCAATTGGCGTGAATATGAGGCTTTGAAGTCCCACTTGACACGTGTGTTTACTAACACGATAGATGGCATTGACAAGAATCTCCAGGATATGAATATGCGGTTGGATCAGAATGTTGGAGCAGTCAATACCATACAAACACAAGTGGTTACACTCAATGTCAATGTTGCCACTTTGCAGCATTCTATTGAGGCCTTGACAGCCGCCATACATTGAAGGCAGGATCCTTAACATGATGATGCCCTTGATGACTTTGATGAGGGTAGCGCTGTTGATGCTGCTCCACATGTTGGCAGGGGACGTGCTATTCCCCCTATACATGCACCTGTTCATGGCCGTGGGCTTGCCCCTCTTCGGCGTGCTCAACGTGTTCCCAACCAAGCTGCTGATGATGGTTTGGGCAAGCCAAAATTATCGGTTCCCAAGTTTGATGGTTCCATTGATCCCGAAGATTACGTCACATGGGAATTGAAGATTGAGATCTCTGGCGCTTATTTGACTATCCATAAGACAAGAAGGTCAAGCTTGCAGCATCTGAATTTGAGGGTTATGCTTTGCGTTGGTGGGATGCACTTGTGCAGCATAGAAGGGAGGACAATGAACTTCCTGTGATGGATTGGCATGAGATGAAGCAAATCATGAAGGCTTGTTTCATACCAACCAACTACTTGCAATCAGTTTTTGATAAATTTACGCAATTGAAGCAAGGCACAATGATAGTTGATGAGTACTACATGGAGATGGAGATACTTATGCAGCGTGCTAGAATTTGTGAGTCCATTGAGATGACCATGCAGCGATTCCTAAACAATCTGAAGTTACCAATCAAGAGCATAGTTCGTCATCACAAGTATGAGACCATGAATGAGTTATTGAACCATGCTAGAGAGGCCGAATCCTAGTTGGCAGAAGAGGCGAAGTCACGTGCTCGTTTTCCATCCTCCAACGGATTTTCGGCCAGGTCTACTCCTCCTATAGTCGCGCCACCAGTTGCTGCTCCTTTTACACCATCGGCCAAACCAGCAAGTACACCTTCGTTTGGGTCTAATGCTCGGAAACCCACTGCTCCTGCTGCTAGCTCGGGTTCCAACATGTCTACTGCACGTACTCGTGATGTGGTGTGCCATACTTGCAGAGGTAGAGGGCACTACAAGAAAGATTGTCCAAACAACAAGGTTATGTTTGTTAACGAACAAGGCGAAGTAGAGAGTGGAGATGAAGCTTCTGATGATGATGTTGATGATGCCGAGGATGGTGCTGATGCGTATCCTGAGCGTGCTCCAACTATTGTCATATCTTCACGTATACTTAGTGTGCAACCAGTTGAGGAATCCCAGCGTTGCAACTTGTTCCAAACAAAAGCTCTAGCTGGACCTAACAAGGCTTGCAAGGTCATTATTGATGGAGGTAGCTGCAGAAATCTTGTAAGTAAGGAACTATGTGCCAAACTGAATTCGACATACTTACCTCATCCCAAGCCATACTACATACAATGGTTGAGCAACAATGGTGAGATGAAGGTAAATCATATGATACATGTGAATTTTCAAATAGGGCCATACAAAGATACTATTGATTTTGATGTGGTTCCTATGACTGTTTGTCTGATGCAGCCCGTCCTACGGCTGCTCCTACATCTACACCAACAAGTCCCCCAAGTGGACCCATGACTCGTGCCCGAGCCAAACTCCTACAAGCTAAGGTGAACTCGCTCCTCTCCTCGTGCCAATTTCACACCTCCTTGGATGGTGTGCTACTTCATGCAACTACTCTATGTATCATCAGGTACGAAGCCTCGACACATCACCAAGCACCCAAGGATGGAGAACAAGGAGCAGAGCATGAAGCAGACGCCGCTGGAGCTGCTCAGACTGGAGTCTCCGGTCTGCGCACACCAGAGTCTCTGGTCCACCAAAGTCTCGGGCCTGAAGACACCGGAGACTCCGAACCACTCTCCGGTCTGACCCCTACATCGGGCCCTGGGACAATCTGAAGGCCCCTTCGGAGGCTGGTCCGGAGACCGACCGGAATCTCCGGCCTAGACCGGAGTCTTCGGTCCACCACACAGGAGTCTCTAGTCCGACCGACGCCGGGCATGAAAAGGCCTTTGGGCCCGCGGCCCATGTACCCCTTAGTCTGTCCAGAAGTTGTCTTTTATTCCTAAAGTACCCCTGTTTAAGTGGCTGGCCTATATATAGCCCCCCACCTCCATTGTAAACCCTAGGGATGATATTGGAATTAGTGGAAACCCCTTGTGGATCTATCTAGTTCTTGCCTCATGCTCCTTGACCAAGGAGCACCAATATCACCAAATCTCGTTGGAGTTTGCATCGTGCCTCCGCGTTGTACAAGGCCTAGGCATCAGAGTCCCTTTGCCTAGACGTCAAGACCTCACTGAGTCTCCCATCTCACCGTGTCGGTTCGAGAGAGAGACCTCCACCCAATGCCGATCCTAGGGATTACGCCGGACCGGTTACCGCCGGCGTGAGCTATTGGTGTGTATCGTGTTTTTGTGTGTTCATCGCGTTCTTCATGCGTGCGTTCGTCATGTTCATCCTTCCCTCCTCTCCCCGCACTCCATCCTCGATTTGAAAGGGAATCATGAAATATCGGGCCACCCTAGAGGTTTTTCCTCAACATATTGGTATCAAGATCTTCGTTGCTCACGATTTCCCCCACAAAATTTTCTTCTATCCACCAAAAATTCGAAAATCCCCAAAAAAGAGCCCCAAATTTTCCTTTGGATCATTCTCTTGATTTGGAGTGTTATTTGTGGTTTTGATCCGACCAAACCTTGTCTTAGGAGTTGGTCTAGCTTTATCCTGCATTTTCCCAGCCCAATTTGGCCAATTTTTCGCGGATTTGAGGACCCAAGGCGTGGATTTCTGCTCAAGAACATGAGAAGTTCGCGATCTGACTCTAGACCGGAGTCTCAGGCCTGCACACCGGAGTCTTCGGCCTACACCGGAGTCTCCGGCCTATCCACACAGGAGTCTCCGGCCTGCACCGGAGTTTCCGGCCTGAGACCCCGGTGTCTCCGGCCCTGACGCCTGATTTTCACAGTTTTGCCTCTAATCTTGCATTGGCTAATTTCCTCTTGTGTGTTTGTGCCCGTGTGCGTGTCGCTAACTAACAACAAGCTTCCGCATCGACAACTCCCTCGCTCCTCGACACCACGGCCCACGAACATCATCACGCACCACCAACGCCAAGTTCATCATCACCAACGAAGGTATAACTTGCATCACCTTGCTAACCCCTATCTTCCTTTGTGTGTACCTATCCCATGAGAGTGGCGCATTGTGCATTTGTCCTTGGATAGTGAGAGTGCAAGAGCAATGTCAAGTGTGACTAGGTAGCATCAAGGGAGACCAACAAAATACAAAAGAAAGAAAAAGATACAAAGAAAAAGCAAAAGAAAAATAGTCTCCCGTTGCAAAAGAGAGTCTCAAAGCTTGTAAGCAAGACAGAAAGAAGAGCGCCCAAGGCAAGTGCACAAATCCATTGCTCATTTTTCCCTCTTTGCAAAAGAGCCACGGTCTCTCCTTGCATTGGCATGACAACGAGCTTAGTCTTCGTTAGGACATTTTGTTTGCTCATTTTCATAGTCGTGTCAATCCCAACATTCTCCACGTGTGTGTACATAGTCGTAGGTTCCCGTCAACCTTTTGAGTTGTTGACCTTCGCCTTTGACTTGAGTTTTGTTGGATTTTACCCACCTTTGACTATCCCTTTTATTTTGGTTGGTTCTTTAACATTCCACAATCCTAACGTACCACCAACAAGCTTTTGAGAGTTAGTTCTTTCTTTAGTGTGAGTTTTCTTTGCAATTCCACTTTTCACACTTATAGCTCTCACTTGTGGTTTCTAGTTTGGTGCAATCCCCCAAGGTGAGGTATAAGGCTAAAACCACCATATTCCACTCCCATATACAAGACTTGTGTGTCTTGCATGATGGACAGGCACGGTGAGTCAAGCCAACCACCTCCCCAAGAAGAAGATCAAGTACTGTACATGACACGCGCAAGTCACTTCATCGTTCGACAAGAGTTCTGTGAACGTTGCCAAGCCCTCGAGACGCGACAAGATGAACAATTTGGCGAGACGCAAGCCGAGTTCAAGAACATCGACAACCGCTTCGACAGCCTCGAACGACAAATACATGCAATGCATCACAACTTCGACCACCAAAATGAAGCGCTTCAACGCTCCGTCGCCGAAACAAATGACAATCTTTGACGCCTCATCGACGGTATGGCAAGACCACGTTCACGCGCATCAAGCTCTTGAAGTTCTTTGCGTCGTAATGCACCTCTTCAACAAGATCTACATCCAAGTGCTCAAAGACGCAATGATGCCCCCGTGGTTGAAGATGGGAGTTTTTCGAACTATGTACCTTCCCCATGGCATGCCGCAACGTCAAGCTATGATGGTGATTTCACTTCAAGGCCACGAGCAAGGCAAGAAGCACACCGTCATCACGCAAGGGCCTTAGTGCTCCAACAAGAGCAACCACAAGAGGAACCGCAAGCGCAACCGCAAGTGCAACCGCAATTTTACCACCATCGACCGTGACACATACTTGACACAACAAGTGATGACTCCAATTTGGAGAATCAAGCTCGTCATCGACGTGAAGCTCTCCAAGATCCTCCTCCTTGTCATCAACGTCATGAACGTCCGCACCGACACCATGATCATCACGAGGCGCCTCCTCCACGCCAACAAAACTTTGAGCGTCAAGTGATACAAGTTGAGCGACGCCCACCAGGTCAAGAGGCTCATGACCATGTTCTTCGTCGTGAGGCCCATGTGCCTAATCAACATCACCAACCAAGGAACAAGCCTCCTCTTCATCATCAACCACGTCATGAGGCTCCACATCCTCAACAACCTCATGGGGCCCAAGTGCCTCAACACCATCAACAACCACGCCAAGAGCAAGAGCAAACTCTTCAACAACAATATCAAGAGCAAGCTCCGCAACAAGGACGCGAGAACCAAGTTCCACCTCCCCAACTACAAGATCATCAACAAGGTCACCAAGCCCGTCGCAATAACCGCAATGATGAAGAAACTTTTGGCAAGCTCAAGTTCACAATGCCCAAGTTCACCGGATCCAATGACCCTGAAGAATACCTCTCATGGGCACTCAAAGTCGACAAGATTTTCCGCATGCACAACTATAGCAACGAGAAGATGGTCGCCATGGCTTCGCTTGAGTTTGATGATTACGCCAACCTTTGGTGGGAATAAGTTCAAGTTGCTCGTGATGCAAGGCAAGAGCCGCCAATCACAACTTGGCATGACATGAAGGCTCATATGAGATCCCGGTTCGTCCCCGCACATTACACGCGCGACCTCTTCAACAACCTTCAATCGCTTCGTCAAGGGACAAAGACCGTGGAAGAATACTTCAAGGAAATGGAACTCAACTTGATTCGCGCCAACATTGATGAGTGCATGGAGCAAACAATGGCACGTTTCCTCATTGGCTTGAATCACCCAATCAAGCGCATCATTGAGTTCCAAACATACAACACCATGGTTGAGCTTGTGCACATCGCAACAAAGGCTGAACGTCAAGTGCAAGAGGACATCAAGTACAACAAGCCCAAGACGTATTTCAACTACAAGCAAGCTTCAACCGCTATGCCAACAACTTTCAATGGAAGCTCCTCAAGTACCTCCAAGCTTTCCTTCAAGCCCACACTTCCTCACAGAAAACTGCCCCCAAGTGGCAAACAAGCAAAGAGTGATACACTTTTCAATGGTGAATGCTACAAGTGTGGAGGTAAAGGACACAAGTCGGACGAATGTGGAAACAAGAAGGTCTTGTTCAACCATGACAATGGCGATGAAGAGTACTTGAGTGAAGATGAATTTGGTGCCCGAGTCAAGGAAGCAATGGCAAAGCAATGAGTGGACGATGATCAAGAACTCCTCATATGTGAACAGGACGCAAATCCATCGCTTGTCGTCACAAGGATCTTGACCACTCAAGCACAATAGCATGAAGACCAACGCGCCAATATCTTCCAAACTCGAGCCGTCATCAATGGAAAATCTATCAAGGTGATCATTGAGGGAGGGAGTTGTCACAACCTTGCTAGCACCGAGTTGTGTGAGAAGCTCAACCTCACCCACCATCTGCACAAGCACCCCTACCACGTGCAATGGCTAAGTGACCAAGGGTCTGTAAAGATCAAGCATACCGTATCGGTCTCCTTCGCCATTGGTCCTTACAAAGATATGATGGAGTGTGATGTGGTTCCTATGACAGTTTGCCACATGCTTCTTGGTCGACCATGGCAACCTGACAAGGCTACTCAACATGATGGTCGCACCAATGTATACACCTTCAAATGGCTCAACAAAACATGTGTTTTGCAACCGATGAGTCCTAGCGGACAATGCAAAGGATTTAGCGAGGGCGCAAAGCACAACACCTACTTGTGAGAAGAGCGGTGAGAGAGAGAACCGCCTCATAGCGAGTGAGAGCCACAAGCCAAACTCGAGTGGAAAAAATAAGAGTGTTTTCCTTGCCACAAAAAGTGAGACGAGAGATGTTCGGAACAACCCATCCATCTTGCACTATGTCCTCCTTTGCAAGGGACTAGCACAAGGAACTAATGAATTAACCAATGTTCCTCCATCTTTGATGAGTGTTTTGCAGGAATTCAAGGATGTGTTCCCCGAAGAGCTTCCACATGGACTACCTCCTCTTCACGGCATCGAACATCGCATTGAACTCATCCCCGGTGCACCACTTCCCAACTGCGCCGCTTACCCCACGAAACCGGAGGAGACAAAGTATATTGAACGTCAAATCAACCAACTCGTCTCCAAAGGTTTGATCCAAGTTAGCACTAGTCCAAGTGTCGTACCCGTGATACTTGTTCCAAAAATGGATGATACGTTAAGGTTATGCATGGACTGCCGTCCAATCAATGCTATCATCGTGTGTTATCGACATCCCATACCACATCCCGATGACATGCTTGATGCATTGTGTGGAGCCACTATTTTTTCGAAAATTGATCTTCATAGCGGTTACCATCAAATACGCATGGCTGAAGGTGATGAGTGAAAAACGGCCTTCAAGACCAAACTTGGTCTCTTTGAATGGTTGGTTATGCCCTTTGGTTTATCTAATGCCCCATCCACCTCCATGCATCTCATGAATCATATATTGCGTTCTCTCATTGGAAAAAGTGTTATTGTCTATTTCGATGACATCCTTGTTTAGAGCAAATCACTTGAGGACCATATAACACATGTCAAGGAAGTTTGGCAAATCCTTCGACATTAAAAGCTTTATGCTAATCTTCCCAATTGCACTTTTGCTAACGACAAGTTGATTTTTCTTGGATTTGTCGTTTCTTTGAAGGGAATTGAAGTTGATGTGTCCAAGGTAAAGGACATACAAGATTGGCCCATCCCAACAAATGTGAGTGAACTCCGAAGTTTTCATGGGTTGGCCAGTTTCTATCTTCGCTTTGTGAAAGACTTTTCCACCATTGCTTGTCCTCTCAACGAGTTGACAAAAAAGAATGTCACCTTCGTGTGGGGCAACACACAACAAAAAGCTTTTGATGAACTTAAAAAGAGGCTCACCTAAGCACCTCTTCTTGATTACCGGATTTCACAAAAACTTTTGAGATAGAGTGTGATGCTAGTGGTACTGGCATTGGAGGAGTCCTTATGCAAAACGGACGTCCTATAGCCTACCATAGCGAGAAACTTGATGGTGCTCGCCTTAACTATCCGATTTATGACAAAGAGCTTTTTGCCTTAGTTCGTGTCCTTCAAATGTGGCAACACTACCTATGGCCCAAAGAATTTATCATACATTCCGACCATGAGTCGTTGAAATATCTCAAATGGCAAGCCAACTTGAGTAAGCAACACGCTAAGTGGGTTGAGTTCATGGAGTCTTTTCCGTACATTGTCAAGTATAAGAAGGGCAAAGATAATGTAGTTGCGGACGCTTTGTCTCGCAAACATTCAAGCCTTCTTACGAGACTTGAAATCAACATGTCGGGTCTTGAGGAAATAAAATCCATGTATGCTTCCGATCCGATCTTTGAACCTATTTTCGCAAAGTGCTCCATTGACAAAGGAGTTGATGATTTCTATTTGCATAAGGGTTTTCTCTTTAAACAAAACAAGCTTTGCATTCCGAAATCGTCGCTCCAACTTTTGCTTCTCCAAGAATCTCATGGTGGAGGACTTATGGGTCACTTTGGCCGTGACAAGACATTGGACATGCTCTCCAATCACTACTTTTGGCCCAAGATTAAGCGTGACGTGGAGCGCTACGTTCAACGATGCACGACATGTGTTCAAGCTAAGTCGCAAGCTAGCCCTTATGTTATTTATATGCAATTTCCTATTCCTCATACACCTTGGTCCGACATTAGCATGGATTTCATGTTAGGATTGCATAGATCTAAGCATGGTCATCATTCTATATTTGTTGTTGTGGATCGTTTTTCCAAAATGGCACACTTCATACCGTGCCATAAGACCGACGATGCTTCACATGTTGCAAATCTGTTTTTCAGGGAAATCGTCCGTCTTCACGGTGTGCCAAGAACAATCGTCTCCGACCGCGATGACAAATTCATGAGCTACTTATGGAAGACCCTCATGGCCAAGCTCGGCGTCAAGCTCCTCTTTTCATCCTTGTCGCATCCCCAAACCGATGGCCAAACCGAAGTTGTCAACCGAAGCCTTGGAACTCTCCTACGTGTGTTGATCAAGCAGAACTTGAAGGATAGGGAGGAATGCATTCCCCACGCCGAGTTTTCCTACAATCGAGCCAAGCACTCAACAACCAAGATGAGTCCATTCATGATCGTCTATGGTTTCGAGCCCCTCACCGTGCTTGACATCCTACAACTCCCTCTCCATGAGCACACAAACATGGACGTTGACATGCGCACACAAGCTATGAAGAACTTCATGAAGAAACCCGAGCTACTATTGAGCAACAAGTCCTTCGCCAAGCCTCAAGGTTAAACAAGGACAAGAAGGAGACGATATTTGAAGAAGGTGATCTTGTGTGGATACACCTAAGCAAAGACCGCTTCCCCAAGGAACGCGACTCCAAGCTCAAGCCAAGAGGATATGGTCCCTTCAAGGTCCTCAAACGAATCAACAACAATGCCTACATCATCGACATACCAACCTCCAAGTACCTTGCAAGAAAATACATTCAATGTCAAGGACCTTTCACCCTACCATGGAGATGTTCAAGATGATAACCATGAAGAGTCGAGGATGACTCTTTCCCAAGGGGGGAGCTGATGCAGCCCGTCCTACGGACGCTCCTACATCTACACCAACAAGTCCCCCAAGTGGACCCATGACTCGTGCCTGAGCTAAACTCCTATAAGCTAAGGTGAACTCGCTCCTCTCCTCGTGCCAATTTGACACCTCCTTGGATGGTGTGCTACTTCATGCAACTACTCTATGCACATCAGGTACAAAGCCTCAACACATCACCAAGCACCCAAGGATGGAGAACAAGGAGCAGAGCGTGAAGCAGAAGCCACTGGAGTTTCTCAGACCGGAGTCTCCGGTCTACGCACACCAAAGTCTCCGGTCCACCAAAGTCTCTGGCTTGAAGACACCAGAGACTCTGGCCCACTCTCCGGTTTGATCCCTACATCAGGCCCTGGGACAATCTGAAGGCCCCTCCGGAGGTTGGTCCGGTGACCGACCGGAATCTCCGATCCAGACCGGAGTCTCCGGTCCGACCGACGCTAGGCATGAAAAGGCCTTTGGGCCTGCGGCCCATGTAAGCCTTAGTCCGTCTAGAAGTTTTCTTTTATTCCTTAAGTACCCCTGTTTAAGTGGCTGGCCTATATATAGTCCCCCACCTCCATTGTAAACCCTAGGCATGATATTGGAATTAGTGGAAACCCCTTCTGGATCTATCTAGTTCTTGCCTCATGCTCCTTGACCAAGGAGCACCAATATCACCAAACCTCGTTGGAGTTTGCATCGTGCCTCCGCGTTGTACAAGGCCTAGGCATTGGAGTCCATTTGCCTAGACTTTAAGACCTCATCAAGTCACCCATCTCACCGTGCCGGTTCGAGAGAGAGACCTCCACCCGACGCCGATCCTAGGGATTGCGCCGGACCGGTTACCGCCGACGTGAGCTATTGGTGTGTATCGTGGTTTTGTGTGTGTGTTCATCGCGTTCTTCGTGCGTGCGTTCATCGTGTTCATCCTTCCCTCCTCTCCCCGCACTCCATCCTCGATTTGAAAGGGAATCATGAAAGATCAGGCCACCCTAGAGGTTTGCCCTAAACATTGGCACCTACTGTTGGGTCGGCCTTGGCTTTATGATCGCCATGTGCAACCCAATGGCCGAGCCAATACATATCACTTGGAATTCAAAGGGAAGAAGATTACTATGCAGCCAATTACACCACAAGATATTGTGAATGATTCTTGCCAAAAGATAGAGGTGAACTTGAAGGAAGATCCTACAACTCGGCCAGACTATGTGACAGCTATTCCTGATGTAATTGAGCCTAAATTGAGCGATATAACGAAAAGTGAGAGAGTGCCTGGTTTATTAATACTAGCCACCAAGGAAGATATGAGAGAATTTCGTGAGGATCCTACAGCCATGCCACTTGTGCTCATGTATAAGGGCGAGGTATTGGTTTCTAATGACATGACCCCTATTTCTCTTGGTGTCTCTTTTGTTTTGTAGGACTTTGGGGATGTGTTTCCAGAAAATGTACCCACAGGCTTACCTCCATTGCGTGGTATAGAACATCAAGTGGACCTGATTCCTGGCGCCACACTTCCCAACCGTGCACCCTATAGGACTAATCCCGAAGAAACTAAGGAAATTCAGAAGCAAGTATAAGCATTGTTGGATAAAGGGTACATTCATGTTTCTCTTAGCCCTTGTGTTGTTCCTGTTATTTTGGTTCCTAAGAATGATGGTACATGGCGCATGTGTGTTGATTGTAGAGCGATTAATAACATCACTATTCAATATCGTCATCCTATTCCATGCTTAGAGGATATGCTAGATGAATTGAGTGGTGCTGTAGTTTTCTCTAAAATTGACTTGTGTAGTGGTTGTCATCAAATTAGGATGAAAGAAGGGGATGAATGGAAAACTTCTTTCAAAACTAAATTCGGCTTGTATGAGTGGTTAGTCATGCCGTTTGGTCTTACTAATGCACCTAGTACTTTCATGCGTTTGATGAATCATGTTTTGACAGAGTTTATTGGTCGTTTTGTGGTTGTTTACTTTAATGATATACTTATATACAGCCACACCGAATATGAACATTGCACTCATATTCGACAAGTTTTGCAAGTGTTGCGTGATAATAAATTATATGCTAATCTTGAGAAGTGCACATTTGCAAAAGATAAGGTCATCTTCCTAGGATTTGTTGTATCTAATAATGGAGTAGAGGTAGATCAATCTAAAATTGAATCAATTCAGAATTGTCCTACTCCCATGAATGTAACTCAAGTGCGTAGTTTCCACGATTTAGCAGGTTTCTATAGGCGCTTTGTGAAAGATTTTAGCACCATTGCTACACCTTTGAATGATTTGACAAAGAAATGTGTTCCTTTTGTATGGGGCACAACCCAAGGCAATGCATTTGATACATTGAAACGTTTTCTTACTTCTTCACCATTAATTGCATTACCTAATTTTTGGAAGCAATTTGAAGTTGAATGTGATGCTAGTGGTATAGGCATAGGTGGCGTTTTGGTGCAAGTGGGTCGGCTATAGCTTATTTTTCTGAGAAATTGACTGGTGCTCGTTTGAATTATTCAATCTATGATAAAGAATTGTATGCACTTGTTAGAGTACTTGAGGTTTGGCAATATTATTTGTGGCCAAAGGAATTCATCATACATTCTGATCATGAAGCATTGAAATACTTGAAAGCACAATCAAACTTGCATAGATGATTAGCTAAATGGGTTGAGTTCCTTGAGTCTTTTCCTTACATCATTAATTATAAGAAGGGAAAAGAGAATGTTGTTGATGATGCTCTATCTAGGAAGAATATGCTATTAACCAATCTTGATGTTAAAATCCCTGGATTAGAAGCTATTTGTGCACTTTATGCAACTGACCATGATTTTGCTGAACCATATCGTTTGTGTGCTCTTAGAAACGCATGGAATAAGTATCATATACATGATGGCTATTTGTTTCGAGCTAACAAACTATGTATTCTAGAATCGTTGTTGCGTTTGTTCTTAGTGCAGGAATCGCATGCTGGTGGTTTGATGGGTCACTTTGGGCGTGAGAAGACGTTGCTCGTGCTTGTTGATCACTTTTATTGGCCGGAAATGAGGCGTGATGTGTACAGATTTGTGAGTCGATGCATTACTTGCCACAAGTCGAAATCCAAGCTAAAGCTTCACGGTTTGTATACACCTCTCTCTGCACCTACTACACCATGGGAAGACATTAGTATGGATTTTATGCTAGGTCTACCTAAAACGCAGAGAGGTCATGATTCTATATTTGTGGTAGTGGATAGGTTCTCTAAGCTAGCTCATTTTATTGCCTGCCACAAAAGCGATGATGCGTCGCATCTTGCTAACCTGTTTTTCAGGGACATCGTGAGATTACATGGAGTACCAAAGACGAGTGTTTCTGACCGTCATGTGCAGTTCATGAGCTATTTTTGGAAGACCTTATGGGGGAAGCTAGGAATGAAGTTGTTGTTTAGTACTACATGTCATCCCCAAACAGATGGTCAAACAGAGGTGGTGAATAGAACATTGTAACAGCTGCTAAGGACCATGATAAAAAAGAATCTGCGGGAGTGGGAAGAGTGTTTGCCACATGTTGAGTTTGCTTACAACAGGGCTTTGCATTCAACTACTCAGCTTTGTCCTTTTGAGGTGGTGTATGGTTTCAAGCTGTTGACGCCACTTGATATGTTGCCTCTGCCATTACATGAGAGAGTTGATATGGAGGAATCAAAACGTGTTGATTAAGTGAAGAAAATACATGAGAAGACTAGAGAGGCCATTCAGAAGAAAGGCAAGAACATTGCTGCTGCAAGGAATCAAGCAAGGAAAGAAGTGTTGTTTGAGCTTGGAGATATGGTTTGGGTGCATCTGCGCAAGGACAGATTTCCACTACTTCGCAAGTCCAAATTGAAGCAGACGTGGTGCTGGTCCTTACAAAGTGCTAGCCAAAATTAATGATAATGACTACTCAGTTGATATACCTATTGACGAGTTTGGTGGTGCTAGCAACAGCTTCAACGTTGCTGATTTGTCACCATATGCTGGAGAAGACCTTGGAGCGTCAAGGTCGATGCCTTTTGAAGGGGGGAGATGATGACGACATCTCTACAATTACACCTACCCCAATTGCTAATGAAGATGTTCCTATTGCAAAGAAGGATCAATCCAATGAGATAAGGATTGGACCAATCACAAGAGCTCATGCTATGCTACTAGAACAACAGGTGAACTTGTTTTCTTAATGAACCTGGTGTTTTAATTAATGAGAATTTTATACTACCTAAGTCTTTGAATTATTATATGATCAGGTACTTAGGAGAAGCAGGCATAGCATGGAGCGAGGAGCTGAAGGAATATGGTGTGTTGATCAATGAAGAATGCGCGAGGGAGGAGAGGGAGGAAACACAAGAGGCTGTTCAAGACAAAGATCAACCAAGAGGGCAAGTTCTCTGCCGCGGCAGAGAAACGCACCAGTTCTCTGCCATGGTAGGCTGCCACGGCAGGAAAACCGTGTGAAAGTCTGCCACGGCAGAACATGTGGCCGAGCCACTTTGTGGCCGGTTTGTATCCAGGTTGGCTGGAACCAACTCGGGTTCCCCCTTAGTCCGCACCCTTGAACTTATAAATAGAAGGGGCGCCGTAGTTAGGGTTTCAGACCATGTTAAAATATTTTGGAGTTGTTTCTTTCATAGAACCGCTGGAATTACCCTGTGTTCGAATTCTACAACGATAGTTGAGTGTGATCTGTTGTTCCATTGGGAATTAGTAGATTGCATACTACCATTCGTGGTCACGGCTGCTTGCGCAAGAGTGTGGTGTTGTGAATATCCTACAAGGTTCGAGATCTGTTGCACTGGCATCAGGAATCGAGCGGGAGAGATCATAGCTACGCACTAGTTATCTATCATCCACCATATCATCGACAAGAGCTTGCTGAGAAGATCGGGCCACCCATATCAGTTTCCTAGGCGAGCATCCTCCCCCTTCTACCTATTTTCGCTTTATCGCTTTAGTCCTCTCTATTGTTATACGTGTTGCGATGCTTTAGTTTCCATACCATTTATATTCCTTGCAGCCTATATTGCCTTGGGCAATTCCTGTTGCCAGATGTTTTGATAGATAGTTGGCCTTGCGAGTCGTAGTTGCTTTCTCAGGTGTTGGTTCGAGTCGTCGAGTTCCACAACTGTTGGGAGGTTGTCACATGCTTAATGGTGGAGATGACCATGGTTCTAATTGTAACTTGATAAATAAAATGTTGGGAATATATATAACTAATAAAGCGACACTGGTGGGCAATAGTTAAGATTTGGCTTTTATCCCGCCCACTTGTGTCCACCTAGGACCCGAGTACTTAATGCATGTTCCTTGACTATCACACAATCCACATGTGGGCCCATCGATCCCCTTGGTATGAGCTTGATTCACACCTTATTTCTTGGGGCCACAAACTAGTTTGGGGATTTACTACTATCCTGTACTTATGCCATGCTTTACTGCTTTATTTACTACTAGTGCTTGAGGAGCGGTTTACTACTATATTGTTTAGGACTTGTCTCATGTTTCTGTGGTATCGACAAGCCCAGTCACACTTTCAGGTTCCTAGTCATTTACAGCCATCGCCACACACTCTGGGTCCGTCTTGGACCCCGACCGAATTTGTTTTGGGTAGATTAGTGGGGTGCCCCCTAAAATTATTTTTGAATCTGGTGAATGCTTTGTCATGATGCCTCGTTGCTTTTCATTTGGTTTTTTCCCGAGATTCATCGTGCGTGTGTTTCTATTTGTGCACCCTTATAGGGTAAATATTTTCGAAAAGTCGTGTCCGCAATTATGGACTACTTGGAGCATAGTGTCTCGAGCATAGACAACTCAAACTAAAGTAGTGCTATAAATTTGACTTTGGCATGACTAGTAATTAACTCCACTACAAAGGAATGATTAATTAAAAGTGCCAACAACTGGTGATATTGAGATGTCTTATGCTATATATATCTGACTAGTAAGTTGTGCAACTTCAACGGAATGCTTAAATAAAACTGCAACTATATGAGTTCCTCAGAAGGACTTCCTTGTTTAGTCTCGAGTGGGAAACTCTAGGATGGGTTATGTTTGGTGTTAGTGTCAGGTTCGTTGCGAATATGTCTGTCTTATCACTCTCTAATAGCTGATAGTTGTATCGAGTCTCTATAGGTTCTTTAGTGAATTCTTTGCTACCGCTTCAGTCCACCATACCCATGTAGGCGAGAACCGCCGAATTCTAATAATCATCGTGTACTGGCCTCAGTAGTTAGTACTAATCGTTCCCTTCTTCCTTTGCCCTTTGTCGGCACCCCTTTTGCTTTCACAGGTATGAGTTCGACGATGTTAGTAAGGTTACCCTTCTAGCTTGGCATTTTTAGTATGGTTTGGATCTTGGTAATGTATACTTGTATTCTTGACTCGTTGAGTTTTTGTATATATATATTGTGTAATGGTATTACTTCGCTTCCACCCGCAGGAAAGTGCTTGGTGGGCATCATCAAATCGTTTCTATGCGGGTTTGGCGGGGATAGAAAAGTCTGCATAGGCCGATCCGAGGGTGTTACAGCCGAGGAGGGAACCTAACTCGAACCGGCTCCAACCTAAGAAGCCAAGACCGTGAGGGGTTGGCGACAGAACGCCAAGGGCTCCCCTCACCACGCAAGACATCAAGCCATGAGGGTCGTAGGGTGCGGAAACGTTCATCGAATGAAGGCACTAGCAGACTAAAAATTTTAAGGGCCTCCCCATCCCGGGGAACCCTTCACACGTGAGTGCTTGGCTCTTACCAAGGGCTGGCGGAACCATCTCGAAAAAACATAGAAACTACCTGTCCCCCCTAACCTGCATGGGTTGGTGAGGGGTGTAGGGGGTAAGGTAGTTTGCCACGGGTGATCCTTGAGGCGGGTAGCATACCTCTCCCAAGAAACTGGGTGTGGACCGCCTGGGAAGGTGAAGGTTGTGTCTGCCTTAGGACTCCAGAAAAAGTCGTCACGACTCGACTTTGGTCAGGGCGCTGACGGAAGGTCAGGTTTATCTTGAAGAAGCGCCTAGCGTAGTGGCCCTCGGTCACTCCGCGAAAGTGGGCTTTCCTGCGGTTGGACTCAAGATACGGGTGGAAGCCCCTCGTGAAACTTGTGGATGAATACAGATGAGTTGATCTATCGCGGGCTCATCTTGGTTATCGTTCATTCAGGCTGCTTCGTTAATGGAGAGTCACGTTCATATCAGTCTTTCTCGATATCCCCAAACTACTCTCGGATGTGGAACGGGGTAGGATGGGGTGAAACTCATACTCAAAAGCTCACCAACCTTCCTGGATGCGAACCGGGAGGAGGTATGGAGAGAAAATCACTCGAAGCTCACCAACCTATCTTTGGATGTGAACCAAGAGGTGGGATGGGGAGGTGTTCCGACTCGAAGATCACCGACCAGATCACGGATGCTAACCGGGGCGTACCCCCACCCGAGCCATGTCTCAGGCAAGGGGGATCGTCGATGATTTCTACTTCAAAAAAACAAAGATAAGTTCATTCCCTGAGAAAGTTTTCATGGGCACCAATGATACCCCCAAAATGTATCTACTTTCCCGAACACTTTTGCTATTGTTTCTTCTCTAATTTGTGTGATTTGGATACAACTAATGCGGACTAACGCTATTTTCAGCAGAATTGCTTTGGTGTCTCGTTTATGTGCAGGAAACTTTTAGGAAAAATCCCAGAAAATATAGAAAAACTCCTATTTTACCAGAAGACTCAAGGAGCTAGAAGAGGAGACGAAGAAGAGCCACGAGGGGCCCACACCACCTGGCCTCGTGGGCCAGGCTAGGCCGTGCGGGCCAGGCCAGGCTAGGCCGCGTGGGCCAAGCCAAGCCACGCCAGGGGATGGTGTGGCCGCCTTGGACTCCGCCTCGACCTCTCCTTTCGCCTATGTAAGCCCTTTGACCTAAAAACAGGGGGGGTCGACGTTTTTCCAGATAGAGTTCCGTTGCGCCGCCAACACCAGAAACCGCGATTCGGAACCAGAAACTTCGTTCTGGCACCCTGCCGTGACGGGGAATTGGAGGAGACCATCACCATCAACATCATCATCGCTTCTCCATCAGCCATCCATGATTCCCCCATCCATGTGTGAGTTATCCCCCGCTGTAGGCTATGGGGATGGTAGGGATTGGATGAGATCGTTCATGTAATGGCATTAGATTGTTAGGGCATGGTGCTTAGTATCTATTATTAGTGCTTTTGACTTTGTTGCAACTTGTTATGATTAATGCTTGTCAGTAGGGCCCGAGTGCCATGATTTCATATCTGAACATGTTATTGATTCATGATGATAGTATTGTTTATGATCTTACCTACAAGTTGTATACACATATTATTGTCCGGAACCAAAGGCCCCAAAGTGACAAGAATCGGGATAACCGCAGGGGGTGGCTATGATATTAGGATCACGTGTGTCCACAGAGTGTTAAGGCTTTGCTCTGGTGCTCTATTAAAAGGAGCACCTTAATTGCTAGTAGATTCCCTTGAGGCCCCGCTGCGACGGGCTAGCAGGACAAAACATGTTGTGCAAGTTCTCATTGCGAGCACGTATGACTATATATGGAACACATGCCTATGATTATTTAGTATTTGGATGCTTTACCTTATTTATCTGCAAATGCTGATTATCTTGATTTCTATATGAATTGTCTTGTCCATGCAACGCCCGTCCAGCCATCCCTATGCCTATCGCGCTTTAATCCTACTGTTTACTGCAATTGTTACTACTATCTTTACTTTTACTACTAATATTACTTTGCTATTACTACTACAAAACTGTTGCTACTGATAAACTGCTGTGAGCAAGATTGTTTCCAGGTGCAGCTGAATTGACAACTCAGTTGTTAAGGCCTATAAATATTCTTTGGCTCCCCTTGTGTCGAATCAATAAATTGGGTTTTACTTCTCTCGAAGACTGTTGCGATCCCCCATACTTGTGGGTCATCAAGACTATTTTCTGGCACCGTTGCTGGGGAGCATAGCTCTTTTTATCAAGTTCACTTGGAATCACTATTGTTCGCTGCCATCCATTCATCATGGGTAAATCTCGTGTGGAAAGGTTCCTATTTTACCATCCACTATAAGAAGAGGTACGGTTCTGAACACCTCTGTTGCTCTTGATTCACCATCTATGATGAGTAAGATCCTTACACCACCACATACACATGCTACACATACTGCTACTTCTGCTGAATCTGAAACTTCTGATACTTATGATGCTGCTTCTACTGTACTTGATAAGAGTGGTTCATTTGGTCCTTTCCTAGATGCTACGATTGCTAGAACTATAGCTGGAAATACTGAAACTCCTAATGAAGACACTACTACACCTGTCAGTTCACTTGAGTCTAGCGAGAGGTATGATATTGAAGATGGATATATAGAAATGACTGATGAATTTATTAAAGAATGTCAAAATACTCATGGTAAAAGTGCTATTAAGGGTCTCCTTGAGAGGCGTACTATAAAACCCAAATTATCTCCTAAAGATAAGTTTGCTACATCTCCCATAAACATCAAATATAAGGATTATGATTTCTCTCTTGATTTATCTTACATAACCATTGTTGAGAAAGAAACTTTTTGTGGGACTAAGAATGAAAGTGTTGTAGCACATATGACTGAGCTTTCTACCATGAGTGGCCTATTTTCTGATGTTATTAAGATGTGCACCTACTTTGTTGCTAAAATTTTCCCTTTTTCACTAAAAGGGGAAGCTAAATCTTGGTTTAATAATTTACCTCCTGGATCTATTGATAGCCCTGATTGCTTGATTAGTACTTTCTTTCAGAAATATTTCCCTCCTAGTGCTAGACATGCCATTTTGGAGGAACTTTTTGATTTTAAATAGGGAGAAAAGGAGATATTGCCTGAATCATGGGCAATGTTTTGTGCTTTGATTCATGCACAACCCGGATGTCCATTACCTAAAAATGAGCTTCTTGATATATATTATAATGGACTAACTGAAGAATCTAGGACATACCTGGATAGTTGTGCGGATTGTGTTTTCAGGAAGAGAACTCCTAAAGAAGTTGAGGAATTAATGGCTAAAATAAGCAAGAATTATGATGACTAGACTTCACCTGTGTCAATTACACCTGAGCTAACTGTGCTTGAGCTAACACAAACACCAAAGAAGAGGGGAGTGATTGAACTAAATGATGAAGTGATGAAGGAAGCTATGAAATATCTTAAGGAGAGGGGTATTAAAGGTGAAGATGTGAAGAATCTACCTCCTATAGAAGAATTATGTAAGCCAATCTCCCACTCATCCACTATTGAGGTACACTCTCTCCAACATTTTGATGAAGGTGATATTCCTTATTCTAAACCTCCTGACCAATGCTTAGAAGAATTTGATATTTTTGTTGTTAAGAAAGATAATTTTAATAAAAGAGTATAGAATCATTTAATGGAAAACTCTAGAGCTATTCTTGAATTGAGAGATATTGTGGAAAGAACCTCCAATGATGTTAAAATGCTTGTTAAACATTTCCAAATGGTTCAAACTCAAATTAATCAGCTTATTAAAGTATAAAAAGATTTGTTAGTGAATGCTGCTAAAGAAAAACATGCTTATGAAATTAGAACTAGAAGTGGTGCTGCAACCCAGGATCCTCTATATCCCGAGGGGCATCCTAAAAGAATTGAGCAGGATTATCAACAAATTGAAAATAGTGGTACTACTCTTAAGAGAAAGAAAAAGAAACATAAAACTATTGTAGAGTCTTCTGAACCTGCTAAAGATCCTAATAGTATATATGTCTCTGATGCTGAAACTAAAAGTGGCAATGAGGAAAATGATGATCCTGATAAAGAAAAGTTAAATAAGAACCTGAAAGGCACACTAAGAATACTAAATACACTAAAGAATATTTTGTTGCTAAGAAACATGGTAGTGAAAGAGAGCATTGGGTCCAAAAACCTGTGCCTTTCCCTGATAAGAAACACAAGTCAAAGGAGGAAGAACACTATAACAAGTTTTGTGAGTGGATGAAACCTTTATTTTTGCAAATTCCTTTAACTGATGCTATTAAATTGCCTCCTTATTCAAAATATATGAAGGATATTATCTCTAATAAAAGTAAGATCCCTAATGAGGAAATTTCTACTTTGCTTGCTAATTATTCCTTTAATGGTAAGGTTCCAAAGAAACTTGGACACCCAGGGATTCCAACTATTCCTTGTTCTATTAAAAAT
The DNA here is from genome assembly GCA_910589775.1 of Avena eriantha. NCBI lineage: Eukaryota > Viridiplantae > Streptophyta > Magnoliopsida > Poales > Poaceae > Avena > Avena eriantha. The sequence goes on along the minus strand of OU342745.1, from coordinate 181,778,933 downwards.
AGTTATGTTAGAACTACTTTGTGTGATTTGGGAGCAGGAGTGAGTGTTATGCCTTTTTCTCTCTAGAAGAGACTTCAACTGGAGAAATTAATACCAACTGATATATCTTTGCAAATGGCCGATAAATCTACTACTATTCCTGTTAGTATATGTGAGGATGTTCCTGTTCAAGTGGCTCATAATTGCTTGATATTAACTAACTTTGTTGTGCTTGAAATGCCTGAAGATGATAATATGTCTATTATTCTTGGGAGACCTTTTCTTAATATTGCAGGTGCTGTCATTAATTGTAATCGAGGAAAGGTAACTTTTAATGTTAATGACAAGGAACATACTGTCTATTTCCCCAAGAAGATTGATAGGACATATGGCTTAAATTCCATTGAAAATATTGAGGGCATCCAAGTTGGAGAAATATATTGTCCCATACCAAGAGAAAAATATGAACTATTATGATTGGGACTATTGCTATCAGAGTTGAGGTAACCTAATCATTTAGTGAATGCAACATTTTGTTTCATATAAAATTGTTTTGGTAACAAGACCTGATCAACCTTGTTAACAAAGGGATTTTAATGAACAAAACAATACTTTCACCATGATTAGCCTTGCTTACTTTTATTTTATCCATTTTAATTTTTGTTTTCACTTAGTCACTTTTCTATTTTGCTAGTTGCTTGCATATTAGAGTGTCTTAGAACTTCTGAAGTTTAGGTTTTGTTTTGTTATTACATCATTTCAATACTATCTTTCTGCAGAAAATCATTCATCAACACCTGAAAATTGCTAAAAAATAAAGTGTCTCGAAAAATTCTAGAAAATTCATATTAAATTTTTACGTCAAAAAAGGACAGAGATATACCTGGAGTGACCCAGAGGGGCCCACTAGGCAGGCACACCACCTGGTGGCACGGCCACACCAGGGGCACGTCTGGCCATGGTGTGGGCCACCCTGGCCCTCCACTTACTCTCTCAACTGCCACTTCTTTCTCTCTCCGGAGAAAACACCAGTTCATTGCTAAAACCCGTGTTCTTGCTGTTCTTGCTCGTGATTTTCGATTTCCTTGCTTAGCCCATCTTTGTTGCTGAGATTTGGAGCATTTGTTCTCCGGTATGTGACTCCTCCGCTTGTCCAAGTAGATTTGTGATTAGTGGTTTATATCTTGAGTATTTTGCTAGTGTAGGTAACAGGTTATGTGACCTTGTAAGCTTGTTCAATGTTAGAGAAATTATTTTGATGCATGTTTAGGGCCCTTAAAAGTCCCTACAAGTAGTTCCTTTCATTATGTAATCACTTTGCAATCACTTGTATGATGGTTGTCTAAAATTTCAGAATAGCGGAGATGAACCACACTTTTGGAGAAGTATTTGAGAGACACAACTAGGAGGCCAAGGCCTTCGAGATCAGCTTCTCAATTTAGGCCAATATAATGAAGATCTTATTGCACCACGCTTTGGCAATGAAGTAGATGAGGAAGATGATCACCCATCTACCTTCCCTTGTTTTGCCTTTTTGCAAGCTACAGGGATCCTCGACAATTTCTTACTCCTTGTTCAGAGGGTTGGTCTGTCCACTTACATGGAAGATGAGAGTGAGCAATATGCCGTGCTCACTAAAACTTTCGTTGAAAGTTTCGTTTTCACTAACACCCCTTATTGGTCAATTGTTTCGTTCAAAATTTATAATATGCCTATCACCATGCCATTGGAAACATTTTGTAGCATTATAGGCATAGACATGACTAGGATAGTAAAGAAGATCCAAGGACGACCCGCTGATTTGCTGGAGCTCTACCGAAGTGTGACAAATGACGATGACCGCATAGCTCGGCGTGAAGATAAGGAACATTCAACTCCCAGCTCTTAGATATTTTGCTTATTATCTTGCCACTAGCATTCTTGGTAGGGAAAAAACTAGTAATATTTCTAATTATCATTTAGCCTTCCTCGCTACCGCACTTAATAATGATACCAAGTATAATCTTGGTTCTCTCATTGTCCGCCGCTTAGCTGCTAGATGACTTATTTTTGGGGACGTTATTTCCACACGCATGGTCGCTGCCTTGGAACTTTCTGTTGATCCTCATGATACTGTGTTGACACCACAAAGTCTTGATCTTGCTGCCATAAAAACACATCACTTTATTACTACTAACTCTAGTGCAACACTGACGGAGATGAGAGGGAAATTCCCTTGCCACAACCTACTTTGTTCAGTATTTGCAGGATGCCATGGTCGCGCTCCAAGGAGGAGGTGGCGAGCAGCTCCGCCTGCTTGGTTTCCATGGGCAGCACCAGGGGGATGTGCCCTCTTATGACTACTCTGCGCACTACGCTGGGGCGTCCTCGAGTTCGTATCAGGATGAAGGCACTTCTTTGCCGTATTATGGAGGCGCTCCATCTTGGCCATCTTGGGATTGATACCCACTTAGGACAAAAGCCTAGGCTTGGGGGGAGGTACACCGACATCACACTCATCTACATATCATGTTCAGTCAGTACTTTGCATATCCATGTCCCCTTAATCCAAAACCTATGCCAGTTGTGTCCACCATACCTACCTATTAGCATTATTTCTATTCCAAGTAAATTCATTTTTTTATCTACCTTCCGAATTAAACTTGTTATGTGAAAATTAGTAATTAAAGCTCCCACGAACTTGATGGCACACTTTACTCTCATGCACTTAATAAACTTGAACCATTGTGCCCATCTATGTTGCGTATATGCTTGCACTTTGTAAGTTGTGAATTAGCATAACCATATTGTCATGGGGAACGCTTTCAACATTGCACTGGTACATTGTACCTAGTTGATATCATGCTCTTTTGTCTATGGATGTCGTCGGTGTGAAATGAAAGGGAAGCTTGTAAGTCCATGGAGTTATGTATGTGTGTTAGAGAAATGCTTGGGTCGCCGGTCTAATCCATGCCTAATCATGGTGGAAACCTGCTGCGTAACCATAATGAGCATTTATGAAGCATTCTTCTTATAAAAAAGAGCCAGAGATTGAGAAAAAAAAGATATGAGAAAAGAGGAAAGAGAGAAAAAACGCACCATTTTCCCATGGTAAATAAGAAGACTGCTGAGATACTCGTTGTCTGCTTGCCTTGTCATTTTGATATGGGGATTCTTCCGTATCATCGGGCAAGGGGTACCCCGTTGGCGGTTCTCTATGATACACATGTACTTACAATGACAAGGACTTAGTTGTGACTAAACTTGAGTAGCATGAGGAACGGTCTTCATAAGTAAGGGGCATGAGATTTTGTCGTGGTGGTGTCACGCCAGATGCCATGGATAGGCTAAAGGTGGGGACTAAATGCACTAGGGGAATCCAGGGAGGGATAGTGTGGTGATTCCGCACACAGTTGCTTCATATTCGATTCACTTCCACAGTTTACAAGTGCTCCTTGAGCTGTATTGGGGAGAGGAGGAAGAAGAACTCTCCACTAGCAGGCCCTCAGGAACACACTAGTAAATCACAACCCATTAGAGATCAACCCTTTCTATAGAGGCCCTAGTCCTCCTTATATAGGGGTAGCCAGGTCTCCAGTTAGGGCATACGTAGAGGCATATTCCTTGGAATATGCCTCCTCCCAAAATAGTAAGCCGATCGGGTCACTTTAGCCCAGCGTCATCCATGCAGAGGCTATGTGAGCCGCTGCGGCGCCGCGTCATCCGACACAAGCATCGTCACCTTTGTCGGCCACGCCTCGGTGGTCCTGGCCTCTGTCTGCTTCGCTCATGCTCTGCACACAGTGGTCACCCTTTGACCAGCGAGATACCTTCCTTCTCTTACAAGCTTGATATAACTCGGATCGTACCTAGTTGATCCGGCCACACCTATACCTGCATTTAAGTTAGATACATCTTACCGACAAATGACATTACTCGGTTGAGACCTAGTTAGGTGGACATCCCTGGTCCGGGTTACTCTGTGATTCAGCCTGCCTTGAGGTGACTCGACCAGCACTTGCTTTGACCTTGCCGTACCTCGACTAACTTGGCCTTTATACCCCGGCGTGACCCTACCCGGGGGTATCCCCCCAACATTAGTCCCCGAAGCTGGTGCGGTTTTAGCTGCCTTAGCTGCTAGGCCACAACAGGTTCAGTTTTACCGAGCCTCTTGCTCCTTTTCCGAGTTATCTCATAGTCTAGATTCCATGGGTTTGCTTTCCCTTGGAACATTCCGAGTTTTTACTCGCTGGCCGGGTCGCCCCATAGTTATCCGAGTTATTCTTCCTTCTCTTGTACACTTTCCCACGTGGAGGCTAATCATTACTTTGCCTCATTTTAAGCGCCTGCGACAGTAACCGCCGCAGTTATTGTCAGAATTTACTGTAGCACATGTCACATCATGCCTGCCTCCTTGTTAACTGTATCATAACGTCGCGTCGTGGGATCCGCTACGCCCTGTGGCCCTTCCTGTGGCTTGTCGCTGATTGGTCGATCCGGGTCATACATGGCCACACCGTGTGGCCCGTCAGCACAACGCGATCCCACTACCCCTCTAGGGCGTGGTTAAATAGGGGAAGGGCGCACCCCTTGGGCCTTTTCCCCATTCTCGCGCCCCTCTGCCTCTTCTTCTCCTTCTTCCTCCCCGCGACAGCGCCGCCGCCACCGCACTTGCGCAGCTGCGCCACCGCCGCACCGCTCCCACGCGTGCTAGCGTCACCGCCACCTCCACGCATCTCCTCCGCCACGGGTCCTCGCCAGTCCAGGCCACTACCTCCCACCGCTGCTAGCTTCAGTGAGGATAGTGACCTTGAGATGACAGAGGAGGAGCTCGCCGTCACGGAGCAGGAAATGGAGGAGGACGTGGGGATCGCCGACCACGGCGCCTAGGCTGGGTCCTGGGTGTGGCAGGACGAGCTCGATTGGTTGTACCGCACCCGGCGTATCCCAGAGGGCGTCATCACGTGCCTCGCCACTGCGGAGCTTGCCCCCTCACCCAATCTGGGTGAGTATGTGGTATTCCTCTCCCACTTCCAACGTGGGTTCGGTCTTCCTGTTAGCGATTTTTTCCACGACTGGCTCAACACGTATGAGCTTGAGCTGCATCATCTTCTGGCTAATGCCATCACTTCTCTCTCCGCTTTCGCTTCCACCATCGAGGGCTACGCCGGACTGTGGCCCACGAAGGAGCTCTGGATCCGGTTCTTTGGCCTCTGCCGGAACGTGATTCCGAATATAGATCTTAACCCGGAGGACAAGCAGCTCACGCAGTTCGGTGCAACTTCCATTTCTCCTAGGAAACAGTCTATTTTCTGCCGAGTCATGGGGCTTGACTCTTGCAAGGGCTAGGCCCGAACTTTCTTTTATGTCCGAAACGGCACAACTGAAGATCTGATCTGGCTGCCCCCTACGCTCCGGGTCCTCCTAATCCGGATCTGTGGGACAAGGTCCCCAAGAAGCCCACTGTCCTGGCGAACCAAGTCAACAAAAGGTTCCAGGAGCTGAAGGATTTGGGATTGCGCAATGAGGACACAATGATCACATTTGTCCACAACCGGATCTCCCCCCTCCAAAAACGCACGCATAAACTCTATCACATGAGCTGGGGCCATGACCCCAACCGGACCTCCTCATTCGAGTTAAGCAACACCGAGATCTACTGTCGGGTCAAGGCCCTCTTCACCACCCATAAGGACTTCTCAGTTGAGTGGATGTGGGGGATCGAACACTTCTGCTGAGATAGGCTTCCCCCTGCGGTAAGTCTCGTGCCCCAAACCTTTTCCGAATTAAATCATACATCGGTTTTTGTTGTAGGTTTAATCCTGTTGCCTTTTCTTTCCCTTCGATGTTTCTTCAGCAAACCATTGAGGATGGCACCGAGCCTTCTCTCAAATGGGCGCCTGATCGAGATGCCTCGGACGAGGAGGAACCGGATCAGGAGATGTTCCTGCCGATGGCTGATGTGACCAAGCGACACACCGGTAAACTCTCTTCCATTAGAGATTGGCCCGACGATGAATATGATTCATACGTTGAGGTGATGGAGGCATTTGATGCTGTCGCCCTTTCTTATGCTTTTCCAGCATCAGCTAACCCCTGTGGGCAGATCCATGAAGATCCTCCCCTTGCCATGGGTGAGCATGTCTCGGTCGCACCGAAGAAGAGGGGGGCCGCATTTGCTTCTTCCTCCGGACCTTCTCAGCCAGCTAAAAGGCGAAAGAAGTCCGCGGACAAAGCTGCCACCAAGCCTACAACCAAGGCCATAACCCGGAGGGCTCGGAAGACCAAGGAGCCTTTGACCTCGAATGAGTAAGCCACTTCTCCCTTTGCTATTCATTTGTTCTTCCTTTGTTATAGTTTCTCATCATTCATGATTTGATTCGGCAGGGCCGCGGTGGAGGTCCCTCAGAGTGGATCCGGCATTGCCTCGCCGCTCCGACATAGCCCTTCTCCCCCTCGTGACGACGATTCACGCCCGTTGATCCCCATTCAGGAGGGCTCAGCGGCTGCTCCGGGTTCTAGCCCACCTTGTCAAGAGGAGGGCAACCTCAGAACGGGGGGAAGCGGTTCTGCCGAGGCTGCAGTTGTTCCTTCTTCGGCACAGCTGCAACCAGCCACCACCGAGGTTCCTTCAGCACCCCCGCCGAAACGGAAATCAGTACCAGCATCAGCTCCAACACCAACAGCAATAGCAAAGGCACCAGCAACAGCGCCAAGCCCCTCCGCCTCGTCCGAGTCTTCCAAGACTCGGAGAGAAGGCACCAGCAACACCAAGGCAAGCAGTAAGGCCGCTCCCAAGGGCAAATCCGTCGCAACAACTTCCACCTCACAGCAGCAACCCAAGGGCAAAAAGGCTCCTGACGTCACTAGGGCAGCGTCAATCGAGGCTGGACAACGTACACTTGCGTCCATGCTCCCGAAAAAGACTCCACCGCCAAAGGACGCCCCTGCCGAGCTAGTTGATGTGCAACTTGTTTTGCACACCAGTCGCGCCGTTGCCCAGGTTGAGAGGAGGCAAGCTCATGCTAAGGGTCTAGTTGCACCCCACATGCTCAGCGCCAAATGCTATCCTCCGACCTTGATCGAGTTTGTAAACAACTGGAACAAGGCGGAGTTCGTCCACAATGATGATCTCCCGGAGAAATTCGGGCCCGCCGAGTTTGCTACCCAAATGAATACCGCTGCTAAGGCAATTAACCTTGCAGGTCGTATGATGGAGGTACATTACTTCGCCTTTTCCTTAACATGTAGAAGATATTAGTGATATAACCATTAGTCCCCAAGCCTCCGGGGGAGTAACTTGTTACTCGGCTGGATGCTCCTTAGAGAACTAACGTAGCTCCTTAATAACTTCGAATATGCACACACCTAGAGCCGGGTTAAGTTCCACTTGGCCCGGATCTTGTACACTTCGAATATGCACACACCTAGAGCCGGGTTAAGTTCCACTTGGCCTGGATCTTGTACACTTCGAATATGCACACACCTAGAGTCAGGTTAAGTTCCACTTGGCCCGGATTTTGTACACTTCGAATATGCACACACCTAGAGCCGGGTTAAGTTCCACTTGGCCCGGATTTTGTACACTTCGAATATGCACACACCTAGAGCCGGGTTAAGTTCCACTTGGCCCGGATTTTGTACACTTTGAATATGCACACACCTAGAGCCGGGTTAAGTTCCACTTGGCCTGGATTTTGTACACTTCGAATATGCACACACCTAGAGCCGAGTTAAGTTCCACTTGGCCTAGATTTTGTACACTTCAAATATGCACACACCTAAGCTATCTTTTTGTACTTTTTTCAGGTGACCACCAATCGCCGGAGCGCTGAGTTTCAGCGTCTCTTGGATACTCACAAGATGCTGTGCGCGAAACATAGTGGCGCCGAACACGAGAAAAGGGGTAAGTTTTTTCCTTGGCATTTTCCCATTTCTCTTCGTCTTTTTCCGCCGAACTAATCCATCATTCGGATTTCGCAGCTGGGGTGGAGGCTGAGAATATCCTCATGAGGAAAAACTTGGACCAGATAAAGGGTAAGTTATTCTTGCTCAACCATGCTATGCTCTCTATCTCCTTTTCTCCTTCGCTCGGCAAATATTCATACCTCGGCTCTGCTGGGTCAACAAACCATTTCAGCCTCTCTTGAAGATAGTGTGCCCGTGCCTGACATAATGTTGCATTTTCGCGAACAAGGAGGGCAGCACCAAGCTGAACTCAAGAAGAAGGACGACGAGCTTGCCCTCCTCCGGACCAAAGACAAAGAAATTGCCAAGCTTAAGGTAGACATGAAGAAACTCAAGGCGCAGCACAAGTCTGAATTGGAGAAAGCATGCCAAGACTTTACTGAAGGGTAATGCCATTGCAACCACTGCTCTTGCCAAGTTCCACCAGCAGAGGGGTACCCCAATTGCTCCTGGCGCTGGAGAAATTCCTTATGACATGGAGGACCTGCTGGTCAGCTTGTCTTCCCGCGTAGAAATTGTGAAGAATTATGGCAAGGACATTCTTGATTTGGCAATCCGGATCTTCAATGCCTTTTGGCCTGATGAAGATACTCCGGAAGGGACGGCAGCTCTCGTTGTCAAGTTAATGGACTGCGAGACCCCTTGACCTTTGGAGGGAATCTACTGGACGCGTAGGGGCTGAAATCGTTCTCCACTACGTGCTTACGTGGTATGAGAAGATCGACCTCAATCTCCTTGCGCGCATGCGCACCGGATCCAGGTGGTCCAACGACCCGGAGTGGATAGCTCGGTGCAAGGCTTGCGCCCATAGCCTCATTGAATATGCCCCCATTCATCAATGGAATGAGGGTCCAAGCTTTCTTGGCGCCGCCGACGACGAAAATGCCGAAGATGATTCGGGTGAGGACGAAGGGGACGAGGCTTTGGACGTCAAGGAAAGTGAAGATGACGCTAAAGCCGAAGCTGGAGCTGCACCCGCTGGCGCCGAATTACCTCCTCCTGCTGCTCCTTGAGTGAAAACACTTTAAAGTTTATCAGATCCCCGGTATGCCGGGTGCAATTGTATTAAGCACATAAGTGATATTTTGCTACTAAGTTTTTGTGCCGAATTAACTTGGGCGTAGTCCCCGAGTTTCATTTTCTTGTTTCTCCAATTTCTTGGCTCGGCCCGTGTCCACCTTGGTTCGGTTTTATGACTTATGAGTCCGAGTTTCAAAAATTGACTTAACAATACTTGGAAACTTTAGGATTAGCTCAAAATAATTCAGCGTGGTAAATATAAGGTAAACACAGGGTTAATCCGAATAATAAACATCGGCTCAATTAAGTTTCTTTCCTTAGTCATTTTTCATGTGCTACGCAATTCCAAATTTGTTCTCTTGCTTGCCATGAAGCCAAATCTTGTTGGACAGCAGCAAGTCGAAGAGTTGGGTTTTTGGTGCTCACACACTACTAATCCGGCTTAGGTAGAAGCAACTTATGCCAGCCGACCTATAAATAATAAATACAGAAGACAACAAATAGTATTAAGGCAGTCCCCGAGTTACTGCTTGAGGTGCCAACATTTCATTGATAAGCTCATTGCCGGCATACATACCGACGTATGAGAGACTCGGATACATACTCTTCTTTGCTAAGTGTAGAAAGGACGAAGTAGAGCTACATTCCATGGACGTTTAGATTCCTCGCCGGAGATGTCCGCCTTGTTCTTCTCCTGCGGTTTTGCATCTATGAGATAATAAGAATCGTTGTGCAATGCTTTGCTCACAATTAATGGCCCTTCCCATGGGGAGGATAGCTTATGCATGCCCGCAGTACGTTGTACCAATCGGAGTACCAGATCACCTTCCCGGAAAACTCAGGGGTTTACTTTCCGGCTATGATAGCGTCGGAGATTTTGCTAATGCTACTACCATTGTCAATTAGCACCTTTGAGAACCTCACATTGATGTTAGGCCCAATGAATGTCGGATCCAACACCAGCGCATATGAACCAGGACTAGGCATAAGCTTCAGATGATCTTTGATGCTCCAGGTAATCTCCTGATCCGACCAAGGCATATACCTCGTCACGGCCGGCATCACCGCATTTACTTCCATTTGTTGGCGCTGCAAGCTCTTTCTGTCTGTCTCTTCTGTGGTGAACACACAGTAACTCTGATGATGCTCTTTGTACTCATTTCTCCCCTCGTTCCTGGGGTACCTCTGATCCGGTTGATTTTGGTTCTCCACCGGATGCACTGCATCCCTTCTCTCATGGTTGTCATACCTCGGCGGAGGGGGAGGCAACATTAACTGTTGCGTGTTCGCTTCAGAGAGCAATTGCTGCCGGGGTAACTCCTGCCGAGGTTGATCATTCCGAAGTGCCTGGGCATTCCCCGAACCACCTTGTTCTATCTTTCTCATCCACTCACACTGCCTGGTTATGTGACCCGCTGGGTTACTCGGATTTGGCATGTGAAATTTACACAGCTGATCCAGCATTGCCTCATAAGTATACCTCAGACGGTCCTTCTTTTCTTGCCACTGTTTGTTCTATTCTAGCATCCATGTTTTCTTGCCATCATTTCTTGGAGTCCATTGCTGTCCTCCGGTTTTCTGACGCTGGTTGCTTCCTGCACCAGGTTGATCTTGATTCACAACAGTAACTTGTTGCGAACTGTACCGGTAATCTGGTCTGTCATCTCTTCTTTTACCTCGGTAATCATTTCTCAGGGATGATCCGGCTCCATATTGCTGGTAGTACTCTTCGCTTGACTCGTTCGACACGAGCCTAGGCTGAGTCGGATCACCCAAGGCATATGAATCAGCGATTCAGATCGTTTCTACCAAGGTAGTTGGCATATCTCTTTGCAACCTTTGCCATAGCATGCTTGGATATCTGTGATGCGCTCGACTTTCGACATAGAGCTCGTTGGGAACCCCAAGAGGAAGGTATGATGAGCACAGCAGTAAGTTTTCCCTCAGTTATGAAACCAAGGTTTAATCGAACCAGTAGGAGCAAGGAAACACCCCAAAGGTGTTACTAGCTGAGCTTTGGCAGGGCGCACTACCGGTGCTAGTAGCAACGTGGAGACCTGCACAACACAACCACAGAACTTTGTCCCCAACTGGCGATGTGGTTGTCAATCTCACCGTGTTTTGCGGAAAACAAAGGATTAAATGTATCGAATGGAAAGAAGTAAAAGTTTGCAGAAAGTAAACACAAAGCAGTAAATAGTTGTAGATTGTATGTAAAGAAAAAGGACCGGGATGCACTAGAGGTGGCTCTCCTTAGATAGATAACATGCTGGGTGAAAAAATTACAGCGGGGCAATTGACAAACACCGAGAAAGCAATACATGCATATACTAATCATCTTGACTCCTCTGAGACTTGATTGGGCATTACAACATAATACATAGACCGCCATCCAACTGCATCTATGACTAATAATCCACCTTCAGGTTATCATCCGAACCCCCTCCAGTATTAAGTTGCAAGCAACAGATTATTTCTTTACGAACTGCGTGTAAAGTAAACAAAACGATTGTTCTATAAACAAAGGATTGTTGTTTTCTCCCTAGTAGCAATAGCACATCTAGTACCATAGAGATTTCTGTCACTTCCCTAGATTACCAGAGGCATGAACCCACTATCGAGCATAAATACTAACTCTTGGAGTTGCTAGCATCTACTTGGCCAAGATAGCTACTAAAAACGGAAAGCATGCAAGATCTCAAATAACAAAGACATGATAGAATCAATAATGAATCTAAAATAGCATCTCCATATCCATCGGATCCCCGCAAACACAACATGTATGAATTACAAATAGATGATCTTGATCATGAACGGATCTCACAAGATCTAAACATGAAAGCACAAAGGAGGAGAACCAGTCATCTAGCTACTACATGGATCCGTAGTCTAAGGATGAACTACTCACGCATCACACCGGAGGCTTGCATGGTGATGAAGAAGGCCTCCAGGGTGAATTCCCCTCTCTGGCTGGGTGCCAGGAAGAGCTTTAGATCCCTCCCGATCTAGGGATGGAGATGACGGTGGCTACAGACTCTTTCGTGGATTTTTGATCGGGTCCTTAGGGTTTTTGTCCTAAGGCAATATATAGGCGGAAGGAGAGGCCGAGGGGGTGCCGGGAGCCACCACACCACCCCCTGGCGTGGGCCCAGCCTGGCCACGCGTCCAGGTAGTGTGGCCGGCCCTTGGCCCTTCTCCGTCTCGTATTCTGGCACTTGATCACTTCTGGAAAAATAGGCACTTTGGCTTTTGTCCCGTCCAATTCTGAGAATATTCATTTTCTGACTTTCCTGGAACCAAAAACAGCAGAAAACAGGCAGCTGGCACTGTGGCTCTTGTTAATAGGTTAGTCCAAGAAATCATATGAAAAGTACTCCAAAGTTGGAACAAAACACAAGAAAGTGTATAAAACCAAGCATGGAACATCAAAAATTATAGATACATTTGCAATGTATCAACATCCCCAAGCTTAACTCCTGCTCGTCCTCGAGTAGGTAAGTGCTAAAAAGAAAGAATAATTTTTGAGGTGACATGCACCATCAAAGACTTGATCAAAGTATTTGTAAAACATTCAAAGCTGGGATCATAGTACTTCAATCATAACATGAAAGACAATGTTCTAGCAATAAGCAAAGAAACTATGATGCAACATGAAAAGGCACAAACAAAAGATTCATGAATAACAATGCTTTGTAAGACGTTTGTTTGTTTCACATAAAGAAAACATAGCATAATAGTATTCAGCTTGTCCCTCAATAGGGTAGCAAATATAAATGCATAGGACACCTTCAAAGTTCATAAGAGTGACTAGATACAATAGTTTAAAACAAGCAATATCAAGTTATGCATCAATCAACTAGTCTTAGGACAATGCACATAGAACTAAGAATGGCCACTATGCTCTCAAAGTAGGTGCATAAAGATGGAAGGTGGAGACTCAATATAATGGTGGAAGAAAGGCCTTTTGTAAAAGGAAGTAGGGATTCAAGTCTCATAAAGAGCTTCCAAAAATTATGGTACTTATAGCTTTCTGCTCTCATTGCCCCTATCATAAGCATCATGAAGTGATTAAGGTTAAAGTGAACAAACTATGGTGTACATGCTTGACGAAGTATAAGTCAGAAATCTCATGTCCCTTGTATATGAGGGTCGCTCCTCATGCTACTCAAGTTTAGTCACCGGTAAGTTCTTGTCATCGTAAGTACATGTGTACCATAGAGAACCGCCAACGGGGTACCCCTTGCCCGATGATACGGAAGAATCCCCATATCAAAATGACAAGGCAAGCAGACAACGAGCATCTCAGCATTCTTCTTATTTACCAAGGGAATATGGTGCTTTTTTCTCTTTTTCCTCTTTTCATAGTATCTCTTTTTTCTCTTTTCTCTTTTTTTCTCAATATAGGAATATTTTTTTATAAGAAGAATGCTTCATAGACAGATCATTATGGTTACGCTGCAGGTTTCCACCATGTCAGCATGGATTAGACCAGCGGCCCAGGCGTTTCTCTAATGCATATACATAACTCCATGGACTTACAAGCTCCCCTTTCATTTCACACCAACGACATCCATATACAAAAGAGCATGATATCAACTAGGTACAAGTACCAAGTGCAATGTTGAAAGCGTTCCCCATGAAAGCATGGTTCTGCTAATTCCCGACAAATAAGTGCAAGCATATACAACATAGAAGACACAATGGTTCAAGTTTATTAAGGGCAAGTAAAGTAAAGTGTGCCATCAAGTTCGTGAGAGCTTTAATCACTAGTTTTCCCATAAAAAGTGGAAGGTAAACAAAAGCATGAATGTACTTGGAATAGCATAAGCTAGTAGGTAGGTATGGTGGACTCTTTGGAAAAACTTGGTTTAGGGAGTTGGATGCATGAGTGGAACTCATACTTTGTTGTGGAGGCTAGCAAAAGACTGGGAGCGACCAACTAAGAGAGCAATAATGGCCATAATCATGCAGAGCGACAAAACATCATTGATCAAAGCATAAAGTGATACTACAAGTTGAAAACTAAAGAATCATACAGGCTATGGTGACTTGAGATAGTCATAACATGGTGTGAGCATGAGCCAAGTCAACCCAAATAAAGCATCAAAGGAGAATACCACTATACTATGCTTTAATATGCTAAAACAACGCATGATTCATCCAAGGCACATTAAGAAATCTCAATTGTTTATAACAAGTCATGCTACAACAAAGAATACTAAGAATAAAGCCAAAACAATATCAAGCATGGCATTACAAAGCATAGGCCACAGTCAAAAACGAGCTCTTTTTACCACATAAGCATGAACGTTCCTACTCTTTTCCAAACCAAACCAAACTATTTGCAAACCAATGTATGAAAGAGGGGGTCCAACCAATTTATTCAGAAAACTAAGCAAACCAAATCAAACAAAAAACCAAAACGAAAACGAAAAAGAAGACGCTCCAAAAAAACACAACAGTGCATGAAACAATAAAAATGCAGCGTTTGGAAGAAACCTAGGATTTTAATTGATGAAGAATAGGATGCCTTGGGCATCCCCAAGCTTTGACTGTTGGGGGGATACCCCCGGGTAGGGTCACGCCGGGGTATAACGGCCGAGTTAGCCGAGGTTCGGCAAGGCCAAAGCAGATGCTGGCCGGGTCACCTCGAGGCCGGCCGAATCACGGACTGACACGGACCAGGGGGTGTTCGCCTAACTAAGTCTCAACCGACTTAAGCAGTAAGTCGGAAGTATATGTTTACTTGTATACAGGAACAGGGGTGCCCGGATCAGCTGTGATCCGGGTCATGTTTTGCTTCTAGGAGAAGGAAGGAATCTTGCTGGTCAAAAAGAGGGACCGGTACGCACTGCATGAGCGAAGCAGACAAGAGCAGGACCACCGGGTCATGGCCGACAGGGGTGACGACGCCCATGTCGGCTGACGCGGGCGCCGCAGAGGCTCACGTAGCAAAAGCAAGTGTGACGCGGGGGAAAAAGCACCTCGGTCGGCTTACCACTTTGGGAGGAGGCATATTCTTAGGAATATGCCTCCACATATGCCCTAGGCAGAAACCGAGCCTCCTCTATAAAAGGGGGGCTGGGGCTTCTGTAGAGGGGGTTGGTCTTTCTACTATTCTATTTTGGCTAGGGTTTCAGGTGTGATCTATGGGTGAGAGTAAGAGAGCTCCTTCTTCCTCCTCTCGCCAATACAGCTATAGGAGCACTTGTAATCTTGGAAGGAAATCAATACAAACTTCTGTGTGGAGAATCACTCCACTATCCCTCCCTGGATTCCCCTAGCGTGTATTAGTCCCCACCTTTAGCCTATCCATGGCATCTGCCGTGACACCACCACGACAGTTGGCGCCCACCGTGGGGCTAGTGGCGCTAGCAGGGGTCAAGATCCGGACGGGAAACCTCATTGCCACCGGCGAACGCATCGTCTCCGGGCTCGTTCAGCGCTTTGGAGCACTGGATTTCATCAGCGACAACGCAGGCTGCTTCGGCACGCGCCCTCTTCCGTGCAATGGCCTCTTCGTCAAGCTCGGCGCGCACAAGGTCTATGTTGCGGTGGACGTGTCCTGCGTTCATCCGCGCCACATCGTCGAAGCAGGGGAACCACCCCTCACTGTGGCTCGCGGGGCACGTATCGCTCGCTCCCCGGACCGCGCAGAAGTGATGATGACTGCGCCTGGTGCGGGCGCAAGCAAGGATCCAGCGCCAAATCCGGAGGTAACGCCTAAGGCACCCAGGAAAGCTAGGGGTCCTCCGCTAGAGAGGCCAGAAAATGTGTTGAGAGAGGCAATGGACAACTTGGCAAACCCTGTAGTAGCAGCGGTAGATCCGGCTCGAGCGCAGGCTGAGCTGGAAGAAACTAGGCAAAAAATACTAGAGGGTGCAAAGAAAATAGCCGCGGCTCAGCAGTCGTTGAATATGACGCTGCGTGAGTACGCGAAAGCAAACAAAGTTGAGGCGGTAAAGGTAAAAGGGAGAGATCTCATGAGTGAGATGAACGGAGAAGGTGATAATGGAGTTGAGGAATCAGAAAACTGCTTGTCCGTGGGGCTGCCGAGGTATAGTACCCCGACCAAGAACCTCAGAGCAGCGGATGCAGCTGCATCCGAGTTAGAGGGTCTGACGGGTGAAGCCCGACAAAGACAACAAGATAGGGTTAACGAGCTGGTTCAGATTGCAAATAGGCAAAACGAGGAACTACTCAGAGCAAACCCGGAGAGAGCTGGAGCCTCCAAGATCGTCCATTCGGTGATGGGTAACCCGGAGAAATCCGCTGGAGCTGCATCGTCCCCTCATGGTGGTCCAAGGAGAGAGGAGGTAGTAACCTCGCCCAGACGGAACAGACAGATTGTCCTGTATGACCCAACGCGGGCAGGGAAAGGAAAAGAAGTGCAGAAAAATGATGATCGACGGAGTGTGAGCCGAGAAGAAGCTGGCCGAGGTAACCGCGACCAAGGCAATGTCGGTCAAGGGAACGTTGTCAACGGCAATGCCGGACATCGAAACTCGGCTGGAGCAGGACAACCGCAGCAGCGGAATATACCAAGGCAAGAGCAAAGTGCCGGCCGAGGTATGCAACAGAAAGGTGCGCCACAAGAGGAAAACCGGTACAACGACGGTGATTCGGAGATGGAAAACACGGGATACCCAAGACCGGACTATCATGTGATAGGGTCGAGATTGGGAAGCAGGGATTTGATGCCGGATGATGCCAGGTTGAAACTGGATCGACTGTATAGGTCGGAACAGATCAAATGTCAAGGTCCACCGGGTCCTGCATGTTTTGGACCCCGGATCATGAAAGAGCGACCGGTACCCAACTTCTAGTTACCCAGGGGCACGAAGACGTATGACGGCAGTACCAAGCCGGAGGATTGGCTGATATACTTGAGATGGGCAGTACGATACGTACCCTAGATGTTGGAAGGCCCGGCAAGAGTATGGCTGAACAATTTGCCACTAGGGAGCATCAACTGCTGGATAGACTTTGAGGAAATGTTCATCAGCAATTTCTCGAGTACATATCAGAGGCCAAATAGGCCGCAGACCCTAGCTATGTGCAAGCAAAGACCTAATGAGACAGACCGGGAGTTCTTAACTCGGTGGTGTACCGTGAGAAACTCGTGTGAGGGCGTGATAGAATCACAGGCCATAGCGTGGTTTGCACAGGGGTGCAGATATGCAAGCGAGCTGTGGATGAAGTTGCAAAGAAAAATGCCAACTACGTTGGTGGAAATGATCCGGATTGTAGATTCATATGCTTTGGGTTATCCGACTCAACCTAGGCTCGCGTCAAACGAGTCAAGCGATGAGTACTATCAGAGGGATGGAGCCGGATCATCCTGGAGGAATGACTATAGGGGAAAAAGGAGAGATGATAGACCGGATCATCGGTATGGTTCGCACCAACTTGCAGCTGTGAATCAAGATCAGCCCGGAGCAGGGGGCAGTCAACGCCAGAAAACTGGAGGGCAGTGGACTCCGAGAAATGATGGCAAGAAAACTTGGACACCAGAGCAAAATAAGCAGTGGCAAGAAAGGAAAGACCGTCCGAGGTATACTTATGAGTCGATGTTGGACCAGCCGTGTAAGTTTCACACACCAAATCTGAATAATCCAGCAGGTCATACAATGAGGCAATGTGAGTGGACGCGCAAGATTGAACAAGGTGGTTCGGGCAATGCTCAGGCACCCTGGAATGATCAGCCTCGGCAGGAGTTACCCTGGCAGCAATTGCTCTCCGGAGCGAACACGCAACAGCTAATGTTGCCTCCCCCTCCGCCGAGGTATGATAGCAATGAGAGAAGGGATGTAGTGCACCAAGTGGAAAATCAGCATCAGCCGGATCAGAGGTACCCCGGAAATGAGGGGAGAAACGAGTGCAGGGAGCACCATCAGAGCTATTGTGTGTTCACCACTGAGGAAACCGATAGAAAAAGCTTGCAGCGTAGGCATATGGAGGTGAATGCAGTGATGCCTGTAGTGACGAGGTACATGCCTTGGTCTGATCAGGAAATCACCTAGAGCATCGGGGATCATCCCAAGCTCATGCCAAGCCCAGGTTCGTATGCGTTGGTGCTGGATCCGACATTCATTGGACCTAGCATTAACATAAGATTCTCAAAGGTGTTGATCGACAATGGCAGTAGCATTAACATCGTGTATGCGGACACAATGCGCAAGTTGGGTATCTCGGAGAACATGCTCCAGGCCACGAGGACAACTTTCCATGGCATTGTGCCCGGCATTTCTTGTGAGCCCATAGGCAAGGTCCGGGTTGACGTCTTGTTCGGCACGAGGGATAACTGCCGAACCGAAAATTTGGAGTTCGAGGCGGTGAACTTGGAAAGTGCTTATCATGCGTTACTCAGAAGGCCAGCGCTGAACAAGTTCATGGCAAGTTGTCATATTAGCTACTTGAAGATGGAGTTGCCCGGACCAAACGGGGTGATAACCATTGCAGGGGATTTCCGACGTTCGATGGAGTGTGCATTGGCCGGGTCGAACTTAGCCGAGTCACTTGTGATTGCGCAGGAAAAAAGGAAAATTCAAGAAGTGGCGGCATTGGCTCAGTCCGCGCAGCAGTATATGCCGGCGCTAAATAACCCGCATGGAAGTGTCTCTTTCCAGGCCACGAAAGATACCAAGAAGGTTCCTGTTGATGACATGTTCCCAGAGCGCACCGTAACAATTAGTGCCGGGTTAAATGATAAATAGGAAAGCGAGCTCGTCAGCTTCCTCCGTGAGAATCGGGACATTTTTGCTTGGTCCACACAAGACTTGCAAGGTGTTCCGAGGGAGTTGGCCGAGCACTCTTTGAATGTGAGACCCGGAGCTAAGCCGGTGAAGCAACCTCTCCACCGCTTCGCCGAAGATAGGAGGAAAGTCATTGGGGATGAGATAGCTCGGTTGCTAGCTGCAGGATTTATCATGGAGGTTCTTTACCCAGATTGGCTGTCTAATCCGGTGCTGGTGGAAAAGAAGAAGGATGACCCGAACGTGGCAGTGGTTTGGCACATGTGTATCGATTACACGAACCTGAACAAGGCGTGTCCAAAAGATCCATTTCTGCTGCCAAGAATAGATCAGGTCATAGACTCAACTGCTGGGTGTGAACTGTTGTCATTCATTCAATCTCTTTGAATCCGGGAAGCTTCCCCGCAACTCCAACTACCGGAAACATTAGCTCGAACATTCGAGTTAGAGATGAAAAGGACCGCCCTTCAGCTAGAACCCTCCCTTAAAGAAATGAAATTGAGTCAGTAACCCTATGAGAGAGGAAGAGTTCTGTTGTGTCCAGTCATTGTCTATTCAACTCAAAGAACTTCTAGTTTGATTAGCATAAATCAAGTGCCAGCTAGGCCAGCCATTAGTACCATAGCTTTCCCAAGAAGGATAGGAGATAAATCAGAGACAAATAGAAGTGAGAACAAGAAGCCCTTGTTCCCTCAATGAAGTTCAATTGCTTTGACGAGTGAGTCTGATATTCAGAATTTACAAGCGGCCCCTAGTAAGCCAGCACTCTGAGTGAGCTACTTGTCAAAGAGCAAAGGAAAGTGCGCAGTCGAGACATCTAGCTTGCTTAAGTAAAGTTAGCAAGCGTAATGGCTCGAGAGTGGAGAGATGCCTCATCTCGGAGCGTCACGAAGTGCCTTACAGGGGAGGCCGACTTATGGGAGGGCCTTTTTGGAATAGCCTGGACAGAAGAAGTAGACTTCAGATCTCCAGGCTCATTATCAATCCGGAAAAGAGTGTGTGAGGAATCTAAAAAACCCCGTGTTTCTATCAGATCCTATGCTTCATCGGGAGAAGCTTATCACACTTCTCCTTCCGACCTTCCAGCACCGGGCAGGTGTCAGACTCTATACATCGTGTTACCACTTAGCAGAGTCCTGTGTTTTTAATAAACAGTCGCTACCCCTGGTCGACTTCGTATCCCACCCTGTCCTGCTGATCCCATTATGTGTACCTGAAGCCTGATCGTTTTTCTCGTAGACTGCCCCTGATGTGACCCGAGTTAAACAAATAACAATTAAACAAATAAAAAAGTCCCACTTACAAAAGAAGTCCCGCTCTGACGGCCCGACGAGTCATCTACTAAAAAGGACCCTCCCCGCTGTGCGCCCCTCCTTGAGTTATTCGGTCATGCAATACTTTTTTAATACTAAGAATAAAATGAATTTCAACCCATAGACCGGCTTCTAGAAAAAGAGACGTGCCCTCTTCTCTATCTGTAGATTCAGGAGCAACATGCTGGTTCCTTTTGTCATAATACCTAACGGCTGTGGGCAGAATGAATGAAAAAGCATTGATGCATATTCTGGTTTCCACCAGATACCTCTGAATCCGGATGATCAAATAAAGACTGCATTTATTACCCCGTATGGAGCTTATTGCTATCGCACCATGCCATTTGGTTTACGTAATGCAGGGGCAACGTACCAAAGATGTATGCAAAAATGTTTGCACGACCAAATAGGTCAAAATGTACAGGTGTGCATGGATGATGTGGTTATCAAGACCAAGGAAAGCAAAATGCTCCTTGACAATATCAGACAAACGTTTGCGAACCTAAGGAGGTTCCGGATGAAACTTAACCCGGAAAAATGTACCTTCGGTGTCCCGGCTGGAAAATTGCTCGGTTTTCTTGTTTCCAGCCGAGGTATCGAGGTTAACCCAACCAAAATCCGGGCCATCGAACGAATGGAACTGCCGAAGTGTCTTAACCAAATTCACAGGTTGCCTGGCCTCGTTAAGTCGGTTTGTATGTCGGTTGGGAGAGAGGGAATTGCCTCTTTACCAACTCATGAAAAAGTCGGATAAGTTCGTTTGGACAACGCAGGCCGATGAAGCCTTTACCCACCTGAAGAAGATGTTGGCCACAGCACTAGTGCTAGCCTCACCACTATCAAAGGAGCCAATGTTGCTCTATATAGCCGCAACCAACCGAGTTGTAAGTGCAGTGATAGTGGTGGAGCGCGACGAGGAAGGTAAGTCGGTGCAAAGGCCAGTGTATTACTTCAGCGAGGTGTTGTTAGCCTCAAAGCAGAACTATCCACATTATCAAAAGGTGGCATATGGCGTGTACATGGCCGCCAAGAAACTGAAGCACTACTTTGAGGAGCATACCATCCGGGTCATATCTGAGGTCCCCATATCCGAGATAATGAGTAACAAGGATGTGAGCGGCATAATTGCAAAATGGGCAATTGAGCTAGCTCCTTATGCACCGCGGTATGACAGAAGAGAGGCCATCAAATATCAAGCTGTGGCGGACTTTTTTGTGGATTGGGCCGAGGTACAATACAAACCGCCACTCCCAGATCCGAAGTGTTGGCGAATGCACTTTGACGGATCAAAAACCAAAACCGGGCTAGGTGCCGGAGTTGTACTCACGTCGCCAAAAAAGGACCAGTTCAAATATGTGCTGCAGATCCATTTCACGACATCGAACAATGTCGCTAAGTATGAAGCACTTGTGCATGGGCTCAAGGTAGCAAAAGAGATTGGGATACGTCGGATCATATGCTTTGGCGACTCAGATTTGGTGGTGCAGCAAGTATCGGGAGTGTGGGACGCCCTGGATCCGAACATGGCACTGTACAGATTTCAGGTGCAGAAGATATCTGGTTACTTTGAGGGATGCGAATTTCACCATGTACCCCGGGTGGAAAATGAGGCTGCCGACATGCTGTCGAAGCTCGGGTCAACCCGACAAGCAATTCCACCGGGTGTAGCATTAGAGCACCTCAGGAAACCTTCCATCAGGCCATCCCCAGAATCTGAGTCAATCTATGTCCCGGAGGACACAGAATCCGGAGTTCTGCCCATGGACATTGACACAGGAAGTGGTGCGCTAAACCCGGGGACGGCTTCGGCAGACCCGGGGACTGCACAGCGTGATCCGGTTGAAGTTATGCCGGTGGATCAGATGGAGATAGACGAGGATGTATTCCCTGTGCGAACAATACCAGCTTGGGCACTACCTATATTTCAATTCCTGAAAGATGGAACGTTACCCACGGAGGAAGTGCTGTCCAGGCAAACACAGAGAAGGGTAAAGGCCTACACGATCATCAATTCCGAACTATACAAAAGAAGTGTGACCAATGTTCTCCAGCGATGTGTTGACCTGGAAGAAGGGCTTGAAATCATCTGAGATATACATCAGGGGGAATGCGGGCATCATGCCTCATCCCGAGCCTTGGTAGCAAAAGCTTTCCGGCATGGATTCTACTGGCCAAACGCCTTAGAGCAAGCAGAAGATCTGGTGAGAAAATGTAATGGTTGTCAGAGGTACGCTACCAAGACACATATTCCAATGTCGGAACTCAAGACCATACCAATCACTTGGCCATTTGCCGTATGGTGCTTGGATATGGTTGGCCCGTTCAAACCAGCAAGGGGAAATATGACTCACATTGTGGTAATGGTGGACAAGTTTACGAAGTGGATTGAGGTAAAGCCTATAAGAAAATGTGATGGAGCTACGGCCGTAACATTTCTCAAAGATATCATCTTGAGGTACGGTTATCCTCACAGTATCATAACTGACAATGGCACAAATTTTGCAGAAGGAGCATTTGCTCGTTTCTGCCGGGATAAGAGGATCCGGCTGGACGTAGCCTCGGTAGCCCACCCTACATCGAATGGACAAGTGGAAAAATCCAACGGATTAGTATTATCCGGGATAAAACCCCGGCTCATTGAGCCGCTGCAAAGATCAGCGGGGTGCTGGATAGAAGAACTACCAGCGGTACGGTGGAGTTTAAGAACAACTCCGAATCGATCAACAGGCTATACGCCGTTCTTTCTGGTATATGGGGCAGAAGCTGTATTACCAGCCGACATAGAGCATGATTCGCCTAGTGTCACGAAATACACAGAAGCCGAAGTGCAAGAAGCCCGGCAAAATGATGTTGATCTGCTGGAAGAAGCGAGAGAACTGGCACTGTCCAGATCCGTCATATATCAGCAAAATCTTCGACGCTATCATAGCCGGAAAGTGTGCCCCCGGGTCTTTCGGGAAGGCGATCTGGTGCTCCTGTTGGTACAACATACTACGGGCATGCATAAGTTATCCCCCCCATGGGAAGGGCCGTTCATCGTGAGCAAAGCATTGCACAATGATTCTTACTATCTTATAGATGCCAAGCCACCGGAAAAGAACAAGGCGGACAGGCCTAGAGAGGAATCCAAGCGACCATGGAATATAGCTCTACTCCGTCCTTTCTACACTTAGCTAAGAAGCGTATGTATCTGAGTCATCTCATATGTCGGTATGTATGTCGGCAATGAGTTTATCAATGAAATGTTGGCACCTCAAGCAGTAACTCGGGGACTGCCTTAATAATGTTTGTTGTCGTTTGTTATTTGTCCGTTAGCTGGAATAAGTTGGTCATCTTAACTCGGATTAGTAATGTGTGAGCACCAAGAACCCAACTCTCCGACTTGCTGCTGTCCAACAAGAATTGGCTTCATGGCAAGCAAGAGAACAAGTTTCGAATTGCGTAGCACATGAAAAACGACTAAGGAAAAGAATTTATTCGAGCCAACGTTTGTTTTTCGGACTAACCCAGTATTTATTTTCAAGTTATTATGCAGTTTTATTTTTGAGCTAAGTCTAAAAGTTTCCCAGTATTGTTAAGACAATTTTTGAAGCTCGGATTCATACGTTGTAAAACCGAATCAAGGTATACACGAACCGAGCCAAGAGATTGAACGAACAAGAAAAAGAAACTCGGGGACTACGCCCAAGTTAATCCGGCATAAGAACTTAGTAGCAAAATATCACATGTGTTTAGAATACAACTCCACCCGGCATACCGGGGATCTGATAAATTTTCAAGTTTTTTCGCTCAAGGAGCAGCGGGAGGAACTTCGGCATCATCTTCACCGCCTTCAATATCCGAGGCGTCATCTTCTCCTTCACCGTCCGAGCTACCCTCATCATCCACGACCTCTTCGTCCACAGCGGATTCCAAGAAGCTCGGCCCATCAACCCATTCATGATTGGGAGCGTATTCGATGAGGCTATGGGCGGAAGCCTGGCGCCGAGCTACCCACTCCGGGTCATTGGTCCATATGGATCCTATGCGCAGATGTGTCAAGAGGTTGAGACCAATTTTTTCATACCACATGAGTATGTGGTGAAGAATGGTATCAGCTGCGGCACGTCCAGCGGACTCTCTCCAGAGATTAAGCTGAGTCTCGGTTTCCATTAACTTCTCAATGAGAAGTGCGGTGGTTTCCGGGGCTTCTTCGTTGGGCCAGAAGGTGTTGAAGATGCGAGCTGCAGCGCCGAGGATGTCCTTGCCGTAGTTTTTGATGAGCTCCACACGAGCTGACAAGCGGACCAACAGATCCTCCAGATCATAAGGAATCCCTTCACCATCAGAAGTGGCCAGAGTACCCCTCTGTCGAAGTTGGCAACTGCTGCGCTCGCAATAGGAGTGCCCTCTGGAAATTTGCCTGGAAGCAAGGCAAAGGAGGAAGGTCAAGGAAAGACATATGAAGTAACCCGGAGAGGTAGGTCGGAAAATGGAAAGGAACTTACGTGATATATGGCTAAGGCCCGGGTCAGCTCCTTAGTGCAGTCATCGCGTCTCTTCCGAAGCTGCTCAAGCTCAGCGTTCGCCGACTCAAGCTGGATGCCGGATTCCTTCAGAAGATCCCGGTCCTTGGCGATCTGGAGGTTGAGGCGTTCGCGCTCTTCTATGTAGTTCTGACCAGCCTTTTGAAGTTCGGATTGGTGTTGGGCCTTCATCTTCTCCATCTCTGCCTTGAGCTTGGCAATCTCAGCGTCCTTGCTTTGGAGGAGGGCGAGCTCGTCATCTTTCTTCTTTAGCTCGGCTTGGTGCTGCCCCGCATGTTCGAGAAAATGCAGCATCATATCAGGCACGGGCACACTATCTTCAAGCGATGCTGAAATAGTGTGTTGGCCAGGCAGAGCCGAGGTATGAATGTTGGCAGAGCCAAGGAGAAAAGGGAATGGAACGCACGGCAAAGTCGGACAGAAATGACTTACCCTTGATCTGCTCCAGATTTTTGCGCATAATGATGTTCTCAGCTTCCACCCCAGCTGCGGAAACCGAATGATGAGGTTAGACCGGCAAAGGAAAATGAAGCAAAACGAAGAAGCGCTAAGGAAGAAATTTACCCCTCTTCTCGTATTCCGCAATAAGTGCAGCCTGCTTTGCGCGTACTAGCTTGTGGGTATCCAGTAAGCGTTGGAATTCAGCACTTCGGCGATTGGTTGTCACCTGAAAGGGACAAACACAAGTTAGCTCGACGCATATTCGAAGTGTACTAAAATCCGGGCCGAGTGGAACTTAACCCGGCTCTAGGCGTGTGCATATTCGAAGTGTACTAAAATCCGGGCCAAGTGGAACTTAACCCGGCTCTAGGTGTGTGCATATTCGAAGTGTACTAAAATCCGGGCCAAGTGGAACTTAACCTGGCTCTAGGTGCGTGCATATTCGAAGTGTACTAAAATCCGGGCCAAGTGGAACTTAACCCGGCTCTAGGTGTGTGCATATTCGAAGTGTACTAAAATCCGGGCCAAGTGGAACTTAACCCGGCTCTAGGTGTGTGCATATTCGAAGTGTACTAAAATCCGGGCCAAGTGGAACTTAACCCGGCTCTAGGTGTGTGCATATTCGAAGTGTACTAAAATCCGGGCCAAGTGGAACTTAACCCGGCTCTTGGTGTGTGCATATTCGAAGTGTACTAAAATCCGGGCCAAGTGGAACTTAACCCGGCTCTAGGTGTGTGCATATTCGAAGTGTACTAAAATCCGGGCCAAGTGGAACTTAACCCGCCTCTAGGTGTGTGCATATTAGAAGTGTACTAAAATCCGGGCCCAGTGGAACTTAACCCGGCTCTAGGTGTGTGCATATTTGAAGTGTACTAAAATCCGGGAAAAGTGGAACTTAACCCGGCTCTAGGTGTGTGCATATTTGAAGTTCTCATGGAGCTACGTTAGTTTTCTAAAGAGCATCCGGCCGAGTAACAAGTTACTCCCCCAGAGGCTCGGGGATGAATGGTTATTATCTACAGCATGCAAAGGGGAAGCGACATACCTCCATCATTCGCCCAGCGAGGTTAATTGCCTTTGCAGATGTGTTCATCTGAGCGGAAAACTCGGCGGGGCCGAACTTCTCCGGGAGATCAGCGTCTTGAACGACCTCCGCCTTATTCTAGTTCATGACGAATTCTACTAAGCTCGGAGGGTACCGTTCACCGCTGGGCATATGGGGCGCCACCAAGCCCTTCGCATGCGCTTCTTTCCTTTCGATCAAGGCAAGGGCTGGGCTGGTGTGCAGAACCATTTGCTGTGTGTCAGTTGGCTCGGCAGGCGCGTCCTTCACTGCTGGTGCTTTCTTGGGAAGCATTGACACGAGGGTACGCTGCTCGGCTTCGACGGATGGTGGCTTGGTAGTGTCCGGAGCCTTGTTTTCCTTGGCTTGCTGGGAAGAGGAAGCCGGCGCAGCGGTTTTTCCCTTAGGAGCGGCCGAAGTGGTTCCTCGCCGAGGTTGAGAAGACTCGGACGAGGCAGAGGAGCTAGGCACTGATGCTCTTGGGGCTGGACTTGGTGCTGCTACTGATGTTTTAGCAGCCGGAGTTGGTGCTGATGCCGGAGTTGGTGTTGGTATAGGTCTGGTTGTTGGTACTGGTGCTGGAGTCGAAGTTGCTTCAGTGGATGCTAGTTGCGGCGATGCCGAAGTGGTGGATGTCGTCGCCTCGGCCGGGCCGGTCTCCCCCGCTCAAAGGTTACCCCCTCTTGCCGAGGTGGAGCAGAACCCGGAGCGGCCGCAGAACCCTCTGGAATAGGGCTGAGCGGACGGGACTCGTCATCGCGGTGGGGAGAAGGGCTGGGTCGGAGAGGTCAAGAGATGCTCGATCCACTTTGAGGGACCTCCACCAGAGCCCTGCAAAAGAGAACAATGTTAGAAGAGAAATCACAACGATGCAAGGGAGAGCAAGTTACAGAAGGCAAAACAACTTACGCATCCGAGGTTTGGGCCTCCTTGGGTTTCCGAGCCCTTCGTGCTGGGGCCTTGCCAGCTAGCTTGGAGGTAGTCTTGTCCCCGGACTTCTTTCGCCTTTTAGCGGGCTGAGAAGGTCCGGAGGATGAACTTGAAGCAGCCCCGTGCTTCTTCTTCGGAGCCACCGGAACAGGTTCGCCCGTAGCGAGGGGAGGATCCTCGTGGATATGACCACCGGGGTGAGCTGATGGCGGAAAAGCAAAAGAAAGGGGGACAACCTCAACAGGTTCAATCACCTCGACATCCGAGTCATCTTCATCATCGGGCCAATCTCTAATGGAAGAGGATTTACCCGTGGGTCGTTTCATGGCGTCGGTCATTGGGAGGAACATCTCCTGGTCCGGCTCCTCCTCATCCGGGTTCTCCCGGTCCGGCGCCCACTTAAGGGTCGGATCGGTGTCGTCCTCGATGTTCTGCTGAAGAAATTGCTGAGGAAAGGAATGAACCAAAGAGTCAAAAATGCAACAATAACTGACATATAATTGGTCCGGAGTAAGTTCGCAACATGAAGCTTACCACGGGAGGAAGCCTATCGCGGCATTAATGCTCCATTCCCCAAGTCCACTTGGAGGAGAAGTCCTTGTGGGTGGTGAAAAGAGCCTTAACCCGGTGATAGATCTCCGTGTTGCTCAGCTCGAAGGAGGAGGTCCGGTTGGGGTCGCGACCGAAGCCCATGTGGCACACCTTGTGGGTGCGCTTCTGGAGGGGGCAAATCCGGTTGCACACGAAAGTGATCATGGCATCCTCGTTGCACAGCCCGAGGTTCTTCAGCTCCGCGAACATCTTGTTGACTTGATTGGCCAGGGCAGTGGGCTTCTTGGGGATCTCATCCCACAAATCCGGGTTAGGTGGACCCGGAGTATAGGGGAGCAACCGGATCAAGTCTTCAGTGCCCATATTCCGTACATAGAAGAAGATCTGGGCCCATCCTTTGCAGGACTCTAACTCGGTGACCCAGGGGAAAATAGAAAACCTCCGGGGTGAAATGGAAGCCGCTCCGAATTGAGTGAGCTGTTTGTCCTCCGGATCAGCGTGGATGTTGGGGATGACATTGCGACGAAGGCCGAAGAACCGGATCCATAGCTCCTTTGTGGGCCACAGTCCTGCGTAGCCTTCGATCGTAGAAGCAAAGGCAGATAGAGAAGTGATGGCGTTGGCTGGAAGATGGTGCGGCTGGAGCTGGTATGTACTGAGCGAGTCCCGGAAAAAATCGCTCACCGGCAACCCGAAGCCCCAATGGAAGTGGGACAAAAAGACGACGAACTCACCCGGATTGGGTGAGGGGCTAGTTCGTTAGAAGGGAGACGAGCGGCGACGCCGGCGGGGATGCGCCTAGTTCGGTAAAGCCAGTCAAGATCATCTTGACATACCCATGACCCGGCCCACGTGCCGCGGTCTGCCGCCGCGGCGTCCTCCTCCATCTCCTGCTCAGCAACGATGAGTTCTTCTTCCGTCATCTGGTCCTCGAGGCCCTCGCTGGCGCTGGAGGCGGCAGGGGACAGTGGCCGGGATTGACGAGGACCCGTGGCGAGAGATTTGCGTCGCGGTGGCGGCGACGCAGAGGTGTGACAGAGAAGCGCGGCGGCGACGCTGCTATTTGGTATCACTGGCGGGGGCGCGGTCGCGAGGAAGATGAAGAAAAAGGGCAACGGGCAGAGGGGCACGGAAGGAGAAATACCCTAAGGGAAGCACCCCTCCGCTATTTAACCACTCCCACCAGCGGTGAGTGGGATCGTATCCTGCGGACCCGCCGCACGCAGTGGCCATGTATCACCTGTCCAGACCAATCAGCGGGGAGCCACAGGGAGGGCCACAGAGCGGAGAGAATCCTATGACGTGACACTGTGATGCGAGAAACGAGGAGGCAGGCATGACGTGACCCGCGCACAGTGATAACTAACAATTACTGCGGCGGTTACTGTGCAGACCCTTAAAATAAGACAACATAATGATTACCCTTCACGTGGGTTAGCGTACGAGAGAAGGAAACAAGACCCGGATAAAATTGTGGTAACCCGGTTGGCAAGTGAAAACTTGGAATGTGCAAAGGGAACCCAAATCCATATAATCCGAGGTAAAGAGGTAACTCGGCAATAACGACCGGAGCATAGAATTGAACCTGATGTGGCCTTAGCGGCCAAAGCAGCTAAGACCGCACCAGCTTCGGAGACTAATGTTGGGGGGATACCCCCGGGTAGGGTTATGCCGGGGTATAAAGGCCGAGTTAGCCGAGGTTCGGCAAGGCCAAAGCAGATGCTGGCCGGATCACCTCAGGGTCGGCCGAATCACGGAGTGACCCGGACCAGGGGCTGTTCGCCTAACTAAGTCTCAACCGACTTAAGCAGTAAGTCGGAAGTATATGTTTACTTGTATACAGGAACAGGGGTGCCCGGATCAGCTGTGATCTGGGTCATATTTGGCTTCTAGGAGAAGGAAGGAATCTTGCTGGTTAAAAAGAGGGCCCGGTACGCACTGCATGAGCGAAGCAGACAAGAGCAGGACCACTGGGTCATGGCCGACAGGGGTGACGACGCCCATGTCGGCTGACGCGGGTGCCGTAGAGGCTCACGTAGCAAAAGCAAGTGTGACGCGGGGGAAAAGCACCCCGGTCGGCTTACCACTTTGGGAGGAGGAATATGCCTCCACGTATGCCCTAGGCAGAAACCGAGCCTCCTCTATAAAAGGGGGGCTGGGGCTTCGGTAGAGGGGGTTGGTCTTTCTACTATTCTGTTTTGGCTAGGGTTTCAGGTGTGATCTGTGGGTGAGAGTAAGAGAGCTCTTTCTTCCTCCTCTCGCCAATACAGCTCTAGGAACACTTGTAATCTTGGAAGGAAATCAATACAAACTTCTGTGTGGAGAATCACTCCACTATCCCTCCCTGGATTCCCCTAGCGTGTATTAGTCCCCACCTTTAGCCTATCCATGGCATCTGCCGTGATACCACCACGACATGGCGCCCACCGTGGGGCTAGCGGCACTAGCAGGGGTCAAGATCCGGACGGGAAACCTCATCGCCACCGGCGAACGCATCGTCTCCGGGCTCGTTCAGCGCTTTGGAGCGCTGGATTTCGTTAGCGACAACGCAGGCTGCTTCGGCACGTGCCCTCTTCCGCGCAACGGTCCCTTCGTCTAGCTCGGTGCACACAAGGTCTATGTTGCGGTGGACGTGTCTTGCGTTCATCCACGCCACATCGTCGAAGCAGGGGAACCGCCCCTCACTATGGCTCGCGGGGCGCGTATCACTCGCTCCCCGGACCGTGCAGAAGTGATGATGACTACGCCTGGTGCGGGTGCAAGCAAGGATCCAGCGCCAGATCCGGAGGTAACGCCTAAGGCACCTAGGAAAGCTAGGGGTCCTCCGCTAGAGAGGCCGGAAAATGTGTTGAGAGAGTCAATGGACAGCTTGGCAAACCCTGTAGTAGCAGCGGTAGATCCGGCTCGAGCACAGGCCGAGCTAGAAGAAACTAGGCAAAAAATACTAGAGGGTGCAAAGAAAATAGCCGCGGCTCAGCAGTCGTTGAATATGACGCTGCGTGAGTACGCGAAAGCAAACAAAGTTGAGGCGGTAAAGGTAAAAGGGAGAGATCTCATGAGTGAGATGAACAGAGAAGGTGATAATGGAGTTGAGGAATCAGAAAACTGCTTGTCCGTGGGGCTGCCGAGGTATAGTACCCCGACCAAGAACCTCAGAGCAGCGGATGCAGCTGCATCCGAGTTAGAGGGTCTGACGGGTGAAGCCCGGCAAAGACAACAAGATAGGGTTAACGAGCTGGTTCAGATTGCAAATAGGCAAAACGAGGAACTACTCAGAGAAAACCCGGAGAGAGCTGGAGCCTCCAAGATCGTCCATTCGGCGATGGGTAACCCGGAGAAATCCCCTGGAGCCGCATCGTCCCCTCATGGTGGTCCAAGGAGAGAGGAGGTAGTAACCTCGCCCAGACGGAACAGACAGATCGTCCCGTATGACCCAACACGGGCAGGGAAAGGAAAAGAAGCGCAGAAAAATGATGATCGACAGAGTGTGAGCCGAGGTGAAACTGGCCGAGGTAACCGCTACCAAGGCAATGTCGGTCAAGGGAACGTTGTCAACGGCAATGCCGGACATCGAAACTTGGCTGGAGCAGGACAACCGCAACAGTGGAATATACCAAGGCAAGAGCAAAGTGCCGGCCGAGGTATGCAACAGAAAGGTGCGCCACAAGAGGAAAACCGGTACAACGACGGTGATTCGGAGATGGCAAACGCGGGATACCCAAGACCGGACTATCATGTGATAGGGTCGAGATTGGGAAGCAGGGATTTGATGCCGGATGATGCCAGGTTGAAACTTGATCGACTGTATAGGTCGGAACAGATCGAATGTCAAGGTCCACCGGGTCCTGCATGTTTTGGACCCCGGATCATGAAAGAGCCACCGATACCCAACTTCCAGTTACCCAGGGGCACGAAGACGTATGACGGCAGTACCAAGCCGGAGGATTGGCTGATAAACTATGCTACAACCGTGAAAATTGCCACTCGCAACTTGAGATGGGCAGTACGATATGTACCCCAGATGTTGGAAGGCCCGGCAAGAGTATGGCTGAACAATTTGCCACCAGGGAGCATCAACTGCTGGATAGACTTTGAGGAAATGTTCATCAGCAATTTTTTGAGTACATATCAGAGGCCAAATAGGCCGCAGACCCTAGGTATGTGCAAGCAAAGACCTAATGAGACAAACCGGGAGTTCTTAACCCGGTGGTGTACCGTGAGAAACTCGTGTGAGGGCGTGATAGAATCACAGGCCATAGCGTGGTTTGCACAGGGGTGCAGATATGCAAGCGAGCTGTGGATGAAGTTGCAAAGAAAAATGCCAACTACGTTGGCAGAAATGATCCGGATTGCAGATTCGTATGCTTTGGGTGATCCGACTCAACCTAGGCTCGTGTCAAATGAGTCAAGCGATGAGTACTATCAGAGGGATGGAGCCGGATCATCCCGGAGGAATGACTACAGGGGAAAAAGGAGAGATGATAGACCGGATCATCGGTATGGTTCGCACCAAGTTGCAGCTGTGAATCAAGATCAGCCCGGAGCAGGGGTCAGTCAACGCTAGAAAACTTGAGGGCAATGGACTCCGAGAAATGATGGCAAGAAAACTTGGACACCAGAGCAAAAGAAGTAGTGTCAAGAAAGGAAAGACCGTCCGAGGTATACTTATGAGTCGATGTTGGACCAGCCGTGTAAGTTTCACACGCCAAATCCGAATAACCCAGTGGGTCATACAACGAGGCAATGTGAGTGTATGCGCAAGATTGAACAAGGTGGTTCGAGGAATGCTCAGGCACCCCGGAATGATCAGCCTCGGCAGGAGTTACCCCAGCAGCAATTGCTCTCTGGAGCGAACACGCAACAACTAATGTTGCCTCCCCCTCCGCCGAGGTATGATAGCAATGAGAGAAGGGATGCAGTGCACCAAGTGGAAAATCAGCATCAGCCGGATCAGAGGTACACCGGAAATGAGGGGAGAAACGAGTGCAAGGAGCACCATCAGAGCTATTGTGTGTTCACCACTGAGGAAACCGATAGAAAAAGCTTGCAGCGTAGGCATATGGAGGTGAATGCAGTGATGCCTGCAGTGACGAGGTACATGCCTTGGTCCGATCAGGAAATCACCTAGAGCATTAGGGATCATCCCAAGCTCATGCCAAGCCCAGGTTCATATGTGTTGGTGCTGGATCCGACATTCATTGGACCTAGCATTAACGTAAGATTCTCAAAGGTGTTGATCGACAATGGCAGTAGCATTAACATCATGTATGGGACACAATGCGCAAGTTGGGTATCTCGGAGAACATGCTCCAGGCCACGAGGACAACTTTCCATGGCATTGTGCCTGGCATTTCTTGTGAGCCCATAGGCAAGGTCCGGGTTGACGTCTTGTTTGGCACGAGGGATAACTGCCGAACCGAAAATTTGGAGTTCGAGGCGGTGAACTTGGAAAGTGCTTATCATGCTTTACTCGGAAGGCTAGCGCTGAACAAGTTCATGGCAAGTTGTCATATTAGCTACTTGAAGATGAAGTTGCCCGGACCAAACGGGGTGATAACCATTGCAGGGGATTTCCGACGTTCGATGGAGTGTGCGTCGGCCCGGTCGAACTTAGCCGAGTCACTTGTGATTGCGCAGGAAAAAAGGAAAATTCAAGAAGTGGCGGCATTGGCTCAGTCTGCGCAGCAGTATATGCCGGCGCTAAATAACTCGCATGGAAGTGTCTCTTTCCAGGCCACGAAAGATACCAAGAAGGTTCCTGTTGATGACATGTTCCCAGAGCGCAACGTAACAATTGGTGCCGTGTTAAATGATAAATAGGAAAGCGAGCTCGTCAGCTTCCTCCGTGAGAATCGGGACATTTTTGCTTGGTCCACACAGGACTTGCAAGGTGTTCCGAGGGAGTTGGCCGAGCACTCTTTGAATGTGAGACCCGGAGCTAAGCCGGTGAAGCAACCTCTCCACCGCTTCGCCGAAGATAGGAGGAAAGTCATTGGGGATGAGATAGCTCGGTTGCTAGCTGCAGGATTTATCATGGAGGTTCTTTACCCGGATTGGCTGTCTAATCCAGTGCTGGTGGAAAAGAAGAAGGATGACCTGAACATGGCAGTGGTTTGGCGCATGTGTATCGATTACACGAACCTGAACAAGGCGTGTCCAAAAGATCCATTTCCGCTGCCAAGAATAGATCAGGTCATAGACTCAACTGCTGGGTGTGAACTGTTGTCATTCATTGATGCATATTCTGGTTTCCACCAGATACCTCTGAATCCGGATGATCAAATAAAGACTGCATTTATTACCCCGTACGGGGCTTATTGCTATCGCACCATGCCGTTTGGTTTACGTAATGCAGGGGCAACATACCAAAGATGTATGCAAAAATGTTTGCACGACCAAATAGGTCAAAATGTACAGGTGTACGTGGATGATGTGGTTATCAAGACCAAGGAAAGCAAAACACTCCTTGACGATATCAGGCAAACGTTTGCGAACCTAAGGAGGTTCCGGATGAAACTTAACCCGGGAAAATGTACCTTCAGTGTCCCGGCTGGAAAATTGCTCGGTTTTCTTGTTTCCAGCCGAGGTATCGAGGTTAACCCGACCAAAATCCAGGCCATCGAACGAATGGAACTGCCGAAGTGTCTTAACCAAATTCACAGGTTGCCTGGCCTCGTTAAGTCGGTTTGTATGTCGGTTGGGAGAGAGGGCATTGCCTCTTTACCAACTCATGAAAAAGTCGGATAAGTTCGTCTCGACACCGCAGGCCGATGAAGCCTTTACCCACCTGAAGAAGATGTTGTCCACGGCACCAGTGCTAGCCTCACCACTATCAAAGGAGCCAATGTTGCTCTATAGAGCCGCAACCAACCGAGTTGTAAGTGCAGTGATAGTGGTGGAGCGCGACGAGGAAGGTAAGTCGGTGCAAAGGCCAGTGTATTACTTCAGCGAGGTGTTGTTAGCCTCAAAGCAGAACTATCCACATTATCAAAAGGTGGCATATGGCGTGTACATCGCCGCCAAAAAACTGAAGCACTACTTTGAGGAGCATCCCATCCGGGTCATATGTGAGGCCCCCATATCCGAGATAATGAGTAACAAGGATGCGAGCGGCAGAATTGCAAAATGGGCAATTGAGCTAGCTCCTTATGCGCCGCAATATGACAGAAGAGAGGCCATCAAATCTCAAGCTATGGCGGACTTTTTTGTGGATTGGGCCGAGGTACAGTACGAACCGCCACTCCCAGATCCGAACTATTGGCGAATGAACTTTGACGGATCAAAAACCAAAACCGGGCTAGGTGCCGGAGTTGTACTCACATCGCCAAAAAAGGACCAGTTGAAATATGTGCTACAGATCCATTTCACAGCATCGAACAATGTCGCTGAGTATGAAGCACTTGTGCATGGGCTCAAGGTAGCAAAAGAGATTGGGATACGTCGGATCATATGCTTTGGCGACTCAGATTTGGTTGTGCAGCAAGTATCGGGAGTGTGGGACGCCCTGGATCCGAACATGGCACTGTACAGATTTCAGGTGTAGAAGATATCTGGTTACTTTGTCGGATGCGAATTTCACCATGTACCCCGGGTGAAAAATGAGGCTGCCGACATGCTGTCGAAGCTCGGGTCAACCCGACAAGCAATTCCACCGGGTGTAGCATTAGAGCACCTCAGGAAACCATCCATCAGGCCATCCCAAAATTCCGAGTCAATTTATGTCCCGGAGGACACAGAATCCGGAGCTGTGCCCATGGACATTGACACAGGAAGTGGTGCGTTGAACCCGGGGACGGCTTCGGCAGACCCGGGGACTGCTTCGCAAGACCCGGGGACTGCACAACTTGATCCGGTTGAAGTTATGCCGGTGGATCAGATGGAGATAGACGAGGATGTATTCCATGTGCGAACAATACCAGCTTGGGCACTACCTATATTTCAATTCCTGAAAGATGGAACGTTACCCACGGAGGAAGTGTTGTCCAGGCAAACACAGAGAAGGGCAAAGGCCTACACGATCATCAATTCCGAACTATACAAAAGAAGTGTGACCAATGTTCTCCAGCGATGTGTTGACCCGGAAGAAGGGCTTGAAATCATCCGAGATATACATCAGGGGGAATGAGGGCATCATGCCTCATCCCGAGCCTTGGTAGCAAAAGCTTTCCGGCACGGATTCTACTGGCCAAACGCCTTAGAGCAAGCAGAAGATCTGGTGAGAAAATGTAATGGTTGTCAGAGGTACGCTACCAAGACACATATGCCAATGTCGGAACTCAAGACCATACCAATCACTTGGCCATTTGTCGTATGGTGCTTGGATAT
This sequence comes from Avena eriantha, assembly GCA_910589775.1. Classification (NCBI taxonomy): domain Eukaryota; kingdom Viridiplantae; phylum Streptophyta; class Magnoliopsida; order Poales; family Poaceae; genus Avena; species Avena eriantha. Next base: position 181,743,082 of record OU342745.1, on the reverse strand, counting down.
GGTTGGCCCGTTCAAACCAGCAAGGGGAAATATGACTCACATTCTGGTAATGGTGGACAAGTTTACGAAGTGGATTGAGGTAAAGCCTATAAGAAAATGTGATGGAGCTACGGCCGTAACGTTTCTCAAAGATACCATCTTGAGGTACGGTTATCCTCACAGTATCATAACTGACAATGGCACAAATTTTGCAGAAGGAGCATTTGCTCGTTTCTGCCGGGATAAGAGGATCCGGCTGGACGTAGCCTCGGTAGCCCACCCTGCATCGAACAGGCAAGTGGAAAGATCCAACGGATTAGTATTATCTAGGATAAAACCCCGGCTCATTGAGCCGCTGCAAAGATCAGCGGGGTGCTGGATAGAAGAACTACCAGCGGTACTGTGGAGTTTAAGAACAACTCCGAATCGATCAATAGGCTATACGCCGTTCTTTCTGGTATATGGGGCAGAAGCTGTATTACCAGCCGACATAGAGCATGATTCGCCTAGGGTCACCCAATACACAGAAGCCGAAGTGCAAGAAGCCCGGAAAAATGATGTTGATCTGCTGGAAGAAGCGAGAGAACTGGCACTGTCTAGATCCGCCATATATCAGCAAAATCTCCGACGCTATCATAGCCGAAAAGTGTGCCCCCGGGTCGTTCGGGAAGGCGATCTGGTGCTCCGGTTGGTACAACGTACTACGGGCATGCATAAGTTATCCCCCCCATGGGAAGGGCCGTTCATCATGAGCAAAGCATTGCACAATGATTCTTACTATCTTATAGATGCAAAGCCACAGGAAAAGAACAAGGCGGACATGTCCGGAGAGGAATCCAAGCGACCATGGGATATAGCTCTACTCCGTCCTTTCTACACTTAGCTAAGAAGCGTATGTATCTGAGTCATCTCATATGTCAGTATGTATGTCGGCAATGAGTTTATCAATGAAATGTTGGCACCTCGAGCAGTAACTCGAGGACTGCCTTAACAATGTTTGTTGTCGTTTGTTATTTGTCCGTTAGCTAGAATAAGTTGGTCTACTTAACTCGGATTAGTAATGTGTGAGCACCAAGAACCCAACTCTTCGACTTGCTGCTGTCCAACAAGAATTGGCTTCATGGCAAGCAAGAGAACAAGTTTGGAATTGCATAGCACATGAAAAAAGACTAAGGAAAAGAATTTATTCGAGCCAACGTTTGTTTTTCGTACTAACCCAGTATTTATTTTCAAGTTATTATGCAGTTTTATTTTTGAGCTAAGTCTAAAAGTTTCCCAGTATTGTTAAGACAATTTTTGAAGCTCGGATTCGTACGTTGTAAAACCAAATCAAGGTAGACACGAGCCGAGCCAAGAGATTGAACGAACATGAAAAAGAAACTCGGGGACTACGCCCAAGTTAATCCGGCATAAGAACTTAGTAGCAAAATATCACATGTGTTTAGAATACAACTCCACCCGGCATATCGGGGATCTGATAAATTTTCAAGTTTTTTCGCTCAAGGAGCAGCGGGAGGAACTTCGGCATCATCTTCACCGCCTTCAATATCCGAGGCGTCATCTTCTCCTTCACCGTCCGAGCTACCCTCATCATCCACGACCTCTTCGTCCGCAGCGGATTCCAAGAAGCTCGGCCCATCAACCCATTCATGAATGGGAGCATATTCGATGAGGCTATGGGCGCAAACCTGGCGCCGAGCTACCCACTCCGGGTCATTGGTCCATCTGGATCCTGTGCGCAGACGTGTCAAGAGGTTGAGATCGATTTTTTCATACCACGTGAGTATGTGGTGAAGAATGGTATCAGCTGTGGCACGTCCAGTGCGGTGCTTTCCGGGGCTTCTTCGCCGGGCCAGAAGGTGTTGAAGATGCGAGCTGCAGCGCCGAGGATGTCCTTGCCGTAGTTTTTGATGAGATCCATGCGAGCTGACAAGCTGACCAACAGATCCTCCAGATCATAAGGAATCCCTTCACCATCAGAAGTGGCCGGAGTATCCCTCTGTCGACGGAAGTTGGCAACTGCTGCGCTCGCAATAGGAGTGCCCTCTGGAAATTTGCCTGGAAGCAAGGCAAAGGAGGAAGGTCAAGGAAAGACATATGAAGTAACCCGGAGAGGTAGGTCGGAAAAGGGAAAGGAACTTACGTGATATATGGCTAATGACCCGGGTCAGCTCCTTAGTGCAGTCATCGCGTATCTTCCGAAGCTGCTCAAGCTCAGCGTTCGCCGACTCAAGCTGGATGCCAGGTTCCTTGAGAAGATCCCGGTCCTTGGCGATCTGGAGGTTGAGGCATTCGTGCTCTTCTGTGTAGTTCTGAACAGCCTTTTGAAGTTCGGATTGGTGCTGGGCCTTCATCTTCTCCATCTCTGCCTTGAGCTTGGCAATCTCAGTGTCCTTGCTTCGGAGGAGGGTGAGCTCGTCATCTTTCTTCTTTAGCTCGTCTTGGTGCTGCCCTGCTTGTTCGAGAAAATGCAGCATCATATCAGGCACGGGCACACTATCTTCAAGCGATGCTGCAATAGTGTGTTGGCCCGGCAGAGCCGAGGTATGAATGTTGGCCGAGCCAAGGAGAAAAGGGAATGGAAGGCACGGCAAAGTCAGACAGAAATGACATACCCTTGATCTGCTCCAGATTTTTGTGCATAATGATGTTCTCAGCTTCCACCCCAGCTGCGGAAACCGAATGATGAGGTTAGCCCGGCAAAGAAAAATGAAGCAAAGCGAAGAAGCGCTAAGGAAGAAATTTACCCCTCTTCTCGTATTCCGCAATAAGTGCGGCCTGCTTTGCGCGTAGTAGCTTGTGGGTATCCAGCAAGCGTTGGAATTCAGCACTCCGGTGATTGGTGGTCACCTGAAAGGGACAAACACAAGTTAGCCCGACGCATATTCAAAGTGTACTAAAATCCGGGCCAAGTGGAACTTAACCCGGCTCTAGGTGTGTGCATATTCGAAGTGTACTAAAATCCGGGCCAAATGGAACTTAACCCGGCTCTAGGTGTGTGCATATTCGAAGTGTACAAAAATCTGGGCCAAGTGGAACTTAACCTGGCTCTAGGTGTGTGCATATTCGAAGTGTACTAAAATCCAGGCCAAGTGGAACTTAACCGGGCTCTAGGTGTGTGCATATTTGAAGTGTACTAAAATCCGGGCCAAGTGGAACTTAACCCGGCTCTAGGTGTGTGCATATTTGAAGTTCTCATGGAGCTACGTTAGTTTTCTAAAGAGCATCCGGCCGAGTAACAAGTTACTCCCCCGGAGGCTCGGGGACTAATGGTTATTATGTACAACATGTAAAGGGGAAGCGACGTACCTCCATCATTCGCCCAACGAGGTAATTGCCCTTGCGGCTGTGTTCATCTGAGCGGAAAACTTGGCGGGGCCGAACTTCTCCGGGAGATCAACGTCTTGAACGACCTCCGCCTTATTCCAGTTCATGACGAATTCTATTAAGCTCGGAGGGTACCGTTCACCGCTAGGCATATGGGGTGCCACCAAGCCCTTCGCTTGTGCTTCTTTCCTTTTGATCAAGGCAAGGGCTAGGCTGGTGTGCAGAACCATTTGTTGTGTGTCAGTTGGCTCGGCAGGCGCATCCTTCCCTGCTGGTGCTTTCTTGAGAAGCATTGACACGAGGGTACGCTGCCCGACATCGACGGATGGTGGCTTGGTAGTGTCCGGAGCCTTCTTTTCCTTGGCTTCCTGGGAAGAGGAAGCCGGCGCAGCGGTTTTTCCCTTAGGAGCGGCCGGAGTGGTTCCTCGCCGAGGTTGAGAAGACTCGGACGAGGTAGAGGAGCTAGGCGTTGATGCTCTTGGGGCTGGACTTGGTGCTGCTGCTGATGTTTTAGCAGCCGGAGTTGGTGCTGATGCCAGAGTTGGTGTTGGTACGGGTCTAGTTGTTGGTACTAGTGCTGGAGCCGAAGTTGCTTCAATGGATGCTGGTTGCAGCGATGCCGAAGTGGTGGATGCCGTCGCCTCGGCCGGGCCGGTCTCCCCTGGTCCAAGGTTACCCCCCTCTTGCCGAGGTGGAGCAGAACCCGGAGCAGCCGCAGAACCTTCTGGAATAGGGCTCAGCGGACGGTACTCGTCGTCGCGACGGGGAGAAGGGCTGGGTCGGAGAGGTGAAGAGATGCTCGATCCACTTTGAGGGACCTCCACCGGAGCCCTACAAAAGAGAACAATGTTAGAAGAGAAATCACAACGATGCAAGGGAGAGCAAGTTACAGAAGGCAAAACAACTTACGCATCCGAGGTTTGGGCCTCCTTGGGTTTCCGAGCCCTTTGTGTTGGGGCCTTGCCTACTGGCTTGGAGGCAGTCTTGTCCCCGGACTTCTTTCGCCTTTTAGCGGGCTGAGAATGTCCGGAGGATGAACTTGAAGCAGCCCCGCGCTTCTTCTTCGGAGCCACCAGAACAGGTTCGCCCGTAGCGAGGGGAGGATCCTCGTGGATATGACCACCGGGGTGAGCTGATGGCAGAAAAGCAAAAGAAAGGGGGACAGCCTCAACAGGTTCAATCACCTCGACATCCGAGTCATCTTCATCATCAGGCCAATCTCTAATGGAAGAGGATTTACCCGTGGGTCGTTTCGTGGGGTCGGTCATTGGGAGGAACATCTCCTGGTCCAGCTCCTCCTCATCCGGGTTCTCCCGGTCCGGCGCCCACTTAAGGGTCGGATCGGTGCTGTCCTCGATGGTCTGCTAAAGAAATTGCTGAGGAAAGGAATGAACCAAAGAGTCAAAAATGCAACAATAACTGACATATAATTGGTCCGGAGTAAGTTCGCAACATGAAGCTTACCATGGGAAGAAGCCTATCGCGGCAGTAATGCTCCATTCCCCAAGTCCACCCGGAGGAGAAGTCCTTGTGGGTGGTGAAAAGAGCCTTAACCCGGTGATAGATCTCCGTGTTGCTCAGCTCGAAGGAGGAGGTCCGGTTGGGGTCGCGGCCGAAGCTCATGTGGCACACCTTGTGGGTGCACTTCTGGAGGGGGGAAATCCGGTTGCGCACGAAAGTGATCATGGCATCCTCGTTGCGCAGCCCGAGCTTCTTTAGCTCCGCGAACATCTTGTTGACTTGATTGGCCAGGGCAGTGGGCTTCTTGGGGATCTCATCCCACAAATCCGGGTTCGGTGGACCCGGAGTATAGGGGAGCAACCGGATCAAGTCTTCAGTGCCCGTATTCCGGACATAGAAGAAGGTCCGGGCCCATCCTTTGCAGGACTCTAACCCGGTGACCCGAGGGAAAACAGAAAACCTCCGGGGTGAAATGGAAGCTGCTCCTAATTGAGTGAGCTGTTTGTCCTCCAGATCAGCGTGGATGTTGGGGATGACATTGCGACGAAGGACGAAGAACCGGATCCATAGCTCCTTCGTGGGCCACAGTCCGGCGTAGCCTTCGATCGTAGAAGCAAAGGTAGAGAGAGAAGTGATGGCGTTGGCTGGAAGATGGTGCGGCTGGAGCTGGTATCTACTGAGCCAGTCCCGGAAAAAATCGCTCACCGGCAACCCGAAGCCCCGTTGGAAGTGGGACAAAAAGACGACGAACTCACCCAGATTGGGTGAGGGGGCCAGTTCGTTAGAAGGGAGACGAGCGGCGATGCCGACGGGGATGCGCCTAGTTCGGTAAAGCCAGACAAGATCATCTTGACAGACCCATGACACGGCCCACGCACCGCGGTCCGCCGCTGTGGCATCCTCCTCCATCTTCTACTCAGCAACGATGAGTTCTTCTTCCGTCATCTGGTCCTCGAGGCCCTCGCTGGCGCTGGAGGCGGCAGGGGACAGTGGCCGGGATTGACGAGGACCCGTGGCGAGAGATTTGCGTCGCGGTGGCGGCGACGCAGAGGTGCGACGGAGAAGCGCAGCGGCGACGCTGCTATTTGGTATCACTGGCGGCAGCGTGGTCGCGAGGAAGATGAAGAAAAAGGGCAACGGGCAGAGGGGCGCGGAAGGAGAAAGACCCTAAGGGAAGCACCCCTCCGCTATTTAACCACTCCCACCAGCGGTGAGTGGGATCATATCCTGCGGACCCGCCACACGCAGTGGCCATGTATCACCTATCCGGACCAATCAGCAGGGAGCCACACGGAGGGCCACAGAGCGGAGAGACTCCTATGATATGACACTGTGATACGAGAAACGAGGTGGCAGGCATGACGTGACCCGCGCACAGTGATAACTAACAATTACTGCGGCGGTTACTGTGCAGGCCCTTAAAATAAGACGACATAATGATTACCCTTCACGTGGGTTAGCGTACGAGAGAAGCAAACAAGACCCGGATGAAACTGTGGTAACCCGGCCGGCAAGTGAAAACTTGGAATGTGCGAAGGGAACGTAAATCCATATAATCTGAGGTAAATAGGTAACTCGGCAATAACGATCGGAGCACAGAATTGAACCTGATGTGGCCTTAGCGGCCAAAGCAGCTAAGACCGCACCAGCTTCGGCGACTAATGTTGTGGGGATACCCCCGGGTAGGGTCACGCCGGGGTATAAAGGCCGAGTTAGCCGAGGTTCAGCAAGGCCAAAGCAGATGCTGGCCGGGTCACCTCAATGCCGGCCGAATCACGGAGTGACCCGGACCAGGGGGTGTTCGCCTAACTAAGTCTCAACCGACTTAAGCAGTAAGTCGGAAGTATATGTTTACTTGTATACAGGAAAGGGGTGCCCGGATCAGCTGTGATCCGGGTCATGTTTGGCTTCTAGGAGAAGGAAGGAATCTTGCTGGTCAAAAAGAGGGCCCGGTACGCACTGCATGAGCGAAGGAGACAAGAGCAGGACCACCGGGTCATGGCCGACAGGGGTGACGACGCCCATGTCGGCTGACGCGGGCGCCGCAGAGGCTCACGTAGCAAAAGCAAGTGTGACGCGGGGAAAAAGCACCCCGGTCGGCTTACCACTTTGGGAGGAGGCATATTCCAATATGCCTCCACGTATGCCCTAGGCAGAAACCGAGCCTCCTCTATAAAAGGGGGGCTGGGGCTTCTTTAGAGGGGGTTGGTCTTTCTACTATTCTGTTTTTGCTAGGGTTTCAGGTGTGATCTGTGGGTGAGAGTAAGAGAGCTCCTTCTTCCTCCTCTCGCCAATACAGCTCTAGGAGCACTTGTAATCTTGGAAGGAAATCAATACAAACTTCTGTGTGGAGAATCACTCCACTATCCCTCCCTGGATTCCCCTAGCGTGTATTAGTCCCCACCTTTAGCCTATCCATGGCATCTGCCGTGACACCACCACGACATTGACGCTTGTACTTCTTGGATATTTCTTGGGGTGACACACGTGGAATCCCCAAGCTTAAGCTTTAGTCCATCCTTCATATCATTACTCATTCCTTCCATACACCTGAAATTTTTCCTTCATACAAAACTTCACACAATCTCATTAGCAACATTAGTGCACTTAAGATAAATAAGTCTTAAGGTTCAGTTCTAACACCAAATAAATTTCCATCAGAACACTAGCTACTGTAGCACTTCCCTCAAAATGCTCAATTCTCCAAAAGAACTCAAGAAGGAACCAACAAGAAGCAAATGCGTAAAATGGCAGAAATCTATCAAAACAGACCAGCAGGTAAAGACGAATTTTTTCGAAGACATTCTGTTGCTCAAATCAAAAAGTGTTGAACTAACGTAAGTTAGATAACAATCTGGGGCAGAAGCACAAAACATTACAGCTCAATCCGACATACAGAGCTCTCTCACGAATTTTTACGGTGAAGCACATAAATCTGTTTCAGGACAGCAACTTTTCCAATCATTACTTCTCTCTCATTAGAGGTTACTCTTGGCACAAAAAGCAAATAAGAAGGATAAGGAGAGGTTATTACAGAGGTAATAACTTCCAAGGCTCATATAAAACTTTTGGGTTATCTCCCAATAAGTACTTTTCTTTAACGCCTTTAAGTTAGGCATAAGAAGCAAAGAAAGAATCAAGTGTTCTCAAATGAACAAGCATTAAGACCAAATTTTGTTTTCAGAGGAGAAGCAAAAGAAATATGTTCTATCTTTTTAGGGAAGTGTTCTATACCTTTCTTGAGTGGGAGTTGATATTTAATGGTGCCTTCTTTCATATCAATGATGGCACCAACAGTTCTAAGAAAAGGTCTTCCCAAAGTAATAGGACAAGAAGCATTGTATTCAACATCCAAAACATAGAAATCAACGGGGACATAGGAATCATTAACCATAATAAGAACATCATTAAGACTCCCCATGAGTTTCTTTTTAGCATTAGCATCAAGTGGGACATTTAAATAACAATCTTCAAGAGGAGGCAAATCAAGCATATCATAAATCCTTCTAGGCATAATAGAGACACTACTATCAAGATCACACAAAGCTTTTAAATCAAAGTCATTCACTTTCATATTAATGATGGGTTCCCAACCATCTTCTTGCTTTATAGGAATTGAAGCTTTATGTTTCATCTTTTCTTCTTTAATCTTTATGAGAGCATCAGTAATGTGTTTTGTAAAAGCCATGTTCATAGCACTAGCATTAGGACTTTTAGCAAGCTTTTGTAGGAACTTAATAACTTTAGAGATATTGCAACCATCAAGATCAAAATCAACTTTATCATCTAAAGTAGTAGAACTATTACTAGCCTCAACACTAGTGGTGGTAACAGTAGAAACACTAATGTTTCTAGCAATTTCATCTTCTCTTTCCCACTTAGCATGTAATTCAGCTAATAGTCTAACATTTTCATCAATTCTTACTTGTATGGCATTAGTGTCTGCAAAGGGATTATCATTAGTTTCAGGTTTAGCAGCCATTTTATTTAAAGTAGATTGAGCTTCAGCCAAAGATGATATATTTCTTTCAGCATTAGAGAGTTTTTCCTCAATAGTTTTATTGAAAGCAGTTTGTTTACTAATAAACTCTTTAAGCATAACTTCAAGTTCAGAGGGAGCACTCTTATTATTGTTGTAAGAATTTCCATAAGCATTACCATTTTAGGGAGGATATGGCTTATAATTGTTGTTACCAAAATTGTTCCTATAAGGATGATTTCCATAAGCATTGTTGCCAAAGTTGTTATTTCTTATGAAGTTCACATCAACTTGCTCTTCTTGCGCAACCAAAGAGGCTAAAGGAACATTATTTGGATCAATATGGGCTTTCCCATTAACAAGCATAGACATAATAATATTAATTTTATCACTCAAGGAGGAGGTTTCCTCAATAGAATTTACCTTCTTACCTTGTGGATCTCTCTTAGTATGCCATTCAGAATAATTAACCATCATATTGTCCAAAAGTTTTGTTGCAGCAGCCAAAGTGATGGTCATAAAGGTACCTCCAGCAGCTGAATCCAATAGCTTCCTTGAAGAATAGTTCAATCCTGCATAAAAAGTTTGGATGATCATCCAAGCAGTCAGTCCATGAGTGGGACAATTCTTTACCAAAGATTTCATTCTTTCCCAAGCTTGAGCAACATGCTCATTATCAAGTTGTTTAAACTTCATTCTTTCACTTCTCATGGATATAATCTTAGCAGGAGGATAGTATTTTCCAATAAAAGCATCTTTGCACTTAGTCCAAGAATCAATACTATTCCTAGTTAAGGAATTCAACCATTCTTTAGCTTTTCCTCTCAAAGAGAAAGGAAATAATTTCAGTTTAATAATATCACCATCTATATCCCTATGCTTTTGCATCTCACAAAGTTCAACAAAGTTATTTAGATGGGAAGCAGCATCTTCATTACCAATACCAGAAAATTGCTCTCTCATAACAAGATTGAGTAAAGAAGGTTTTATCTCAAAGAAAGTATTCTCAGCCACAGGTGGAGCAATAGGTGTGCTCATAAAATCATTGTTGTTGGTGCTAGTGAATTCATACAACTTAGTGTTTTCAAGAGTAGTCATTTTTTGGGTTTTCAAATAAGAAAGCAAACAAGTAAAACTAATTTTTTTGTGTTTTCCAAATAAGAAAGAAAACAAGTAAAACTAATTTTTTGTGTTTTTGAAGAACAAAACAAGCAAACAAAGAAAAAAGGAACTAACCAAAACAAAAACAACAAAGTAAAGAGATTGGTTATGAGGGACTCCCCTTGTGAAGATGTCCTTGACTCCCCGGCAACGGCGCCAAAAAATATCTTGATGCGTTCGACTTTCGATGTGGAGCTCGTTGGGAACCCCAAGAGGAAGGTATGATGAGCACATCAGTAAGTTTTCCCTCAGTTATGAAACCAAGGTTTAATCGAACCAATAGGAGCAAGGAAACACCCCAAATGTGTTACTAGCTGAGCTTTGGCAGGGCGCACTACCGGTGCTAGTAGCAACGTGGAGACCTGCACAACACAACCACAGAACTTTGTCCCCAACTTGCGATGAGGTTGTCAATCTCATCGTGTTTTGCGGAAAACAAAGGATTAAACGTATCGAATGGAAAGAAGTAAAAGTTTGCAGAAAGTAAACACAAAGCAGTAAACAGTTGTAGATTGTATGTAAAGAAAAAGGACCGGGATTCATAGTTCACTAGAGGTGGCTCTCCTTAGATAGATAACATGCTGGGTGAACAAATTACAGCGAGGCAATTGACAAATACCGAGAAAGCAATACATGCATATACTAATCATCTTGACTCCTATGAGACTTGATTGGTCATTACAACATAATACATAGACCGCCATCCAACTGCATCTATGACTAATAATCCACCTTCAGGTTATCATCCAAACCCCCTCCAGTATTAAGTTGCAAGCAACAGATTATTGCTTTACGAACTGTGTGTAAAGTAAACAATACGATTGTTCTATGAACAAAGGATTGTTGTTTTCTCCCTAGTAGCAATAGCACATATAGTACCATAGAGACTTATGTCACTTCCCCAGATTACCAGAGGCATGAACCCACTATCGAGCATAAATACTAACTCTTGGAGTTGCTAGCATCTACTTGGCCAAGATAGCTACTAACAATGGAAAGCATGCAAGATCTCAAATAACAAAGACATGATAGAATCAATAATCAATCTGAATTAGCAACTCAATATCCATCGGATCCCCGCAAACACAACATGTATGAATTACAAATAGATGATCTTGATCATGAACGGAGCTCACAAGATCTAAACATGAAAGCACAAAGGTGGAGAACCAGCCATCTAGCTACTACATGGATCCGTAGTCCAAGGATGAACTACTCACGCATCACACCGGAGGCTTGCATGGTGATGAAGAAGGCCTCCAGGGTTAATTCCCCTCTCTGGCAGGGTGCCGGGAAGAGCTTCAGATCCCTCCCGATCTAGGGATGGAGATGACGGCGGCTACAAACTCTTTCGTGGATTTTTGATCGGGTCCTTAGGGTTTTTGTCCCGAGGGCAATATATAGGCAGAAGGAGAGGCTGAGGGGGTGCCGGGAGCCACCACACCACCCCCTGGCGCGGGCCCAGCCTGGCCGCGCGGCCAGGTGGTGTGGCCGGCCCCTGGCCCTTCTCCGTCTCTTATTCTAGCACTTCAGCACGTTTGGGAAAATAGGCACTTTGGCTTTTGTCCCGTCCAATTCCGAGAATATTCATTTTCTGACTTTCCTGGAACCAAAAACAGCAGAAAATAGGCAGCTGGCACTGTGTCTCTTGTTAATAGGTTAGTCCAAGAAATCATATGAAAAGTACTCCAAAGTTGGAACAAAACACAAGAAAGTGGATAAAACCAAGCATGGAACATCAAAAATTATAGATACATTTGCAATGTATCAATCTGCACCCCTGATCAAACCAAGCTATGGCCTGTGACTCAATTACACCTTCACAGGAGTTTCGCATTGTGCACCAACAGGTAAAGAACTCCCAGTCTGTCTCATTCGGTCTCTCCTTGCACATTGCTAGGGTATGTAGCCTGTTGGGCCTCTGATATGTACTTGAGAAATTGCTGACAAACATTTCTTCAAAATCGATCCAACAGTTAATGCTTCCGGGCAGCAAATTGTTTAGCCATACCCTTGCAGGCCCCTCCAACATCTGGGGTACATACCTCACAGCCCATCTCAAGTTGCCTGTAGCAATTTTTACAGCAGTTGCATAGTTAATCAACCAATCCTCCGGCTTAGTGCTGCCATCGTATGTCTTAGTTCCTCTAGGTAACTGGAAGTTAGGTACCAGAGGTTCCTTCATGATCCGGGGCCTAAAACATGCTGGACCCGGAGGACCTTGACACTCAATTTGCTCCGACCTATACAGCCGATCCAGTTTTAACCTGGCATCATCAGGCATCAAATTCCTGCTTCCCAATCTTGACCCTATCACGTGATAATCCGGCCTGGGATACCCAGCATTCACCATTTCTGAATCACCATCATTGTATCTATCTTGCTCCTGTGGAGCTGCTCTCTGTTGCATACCTTGGCCGACACTGCGCTCTTGCCGTGGTATATTCCGCTGCTGCGGTTGCCCTGCACCTACCGAATTATGCTGTCTGGCATTGCCGTTTACAGTGTTCCCTTGACTGGCATTGCCTTGGTCGTGGTTACCTCGGCCAGCTTCACCTCTGCTCACACTTCGTCGATCCTCATTTCTCTGTACTTCATTTCCTTTCCCTGCCCTTGCCGGGTCATATGGGACTATCTGCTTATTCCTCCTGGCCGAGGTTACTACCTCTTCTCTCCTAGGACCACCATGAGGGGACGATGCAGCTCTAGAGGATTTCTCTGGGTTACCCACCGCCGAATGAATGATCTTGGAGGCCCCTGCTCTCTCCGGGTTAGCCCTGAGCAACTCCTCATTTTTCCTGTTCGCGATCCGAACCAACTCATTGACCCTATCTTGTTATCTTTGATGGGCTTCACCCGTCAGACCTCCTAACTCGGATGCTGCTGCATCTGCTGCTCTAAGGTTCTTTGTCGGGGTACTATACTTCGGCAGCCCCACGGACAGACAGTTTTCTGATTCCTCAATTCTAGTATCACCTTCTTTGTTCATTTCACTCATGAGGTTTCTTCAATTCACTTTTACAGCATCTACTTTATTTGCCTTTGCATACTCATGCAGTGTCATGTTCAACGACTGCTGAGCCGCGGCTATCTTTTCTGCACCCTCTAGTATTTTTTGCCTAGTCTCCTCTAGCTCAGCCTATGCCTGAGCCGGATATACTACTGCCGCTACTGGGTTTGCCAACCTATCCATTGCCTGATGTAGCACATTTTCCGGCCTTTCCAGAGGAGGATCTCTACTTTTCCTCGGTGCCTTAGGCGTTACCTCCGGATCTGGTGCTGGATCCTTGCTTGCACCAGCGCCTGGCACAGTCATCATCACCTCGGCGTGGTCCGGGGAGCGAGTGATACGTGCCCCGCAAGCCGCGCTAAGGGGTGGCTCGCCTCCTTCGATGACGTGCCACGGGTGAACGCACGACACATCGACAACAACGTAGATCTTGTGCGTGCCAAGCTTGACGAAGAGGCCGTTGCGCAGAAGAGGACTCTTGCCGAAGCAGCCAGCGTTGTCGCTGACGAAATCTAGCGCTCCAAAGCGCTGAAGGAGCCCAAAGACGATGTGTTCACCAGTGCCGATGAAGTTTCCCGTCCGGATCTTCACCCCTGCTAGCCCCACGGTGGGCGCCAACTGTGGTGGTGGTGTCACGGCAGATGCCATGGATAGGCTAAAGGTGGGGACTAAATGCACTAGGGGAATCCAGAGAGGGATAGTGTGGTGATTCCACACACAGTTGCTTCGTATTCGATTCACTTCCACAGTTTACAAGTGCTCCTTGAGCTGTATTGGGGAGAGGAGGAAGAAGAACTCTATTACTCTCACCACTAGCTGGCCCTCAGGAACACACTAGTAAACCACAACCCATTAGAGATCAACCCTTTCTACAGAGGCCCTAGCCCTCCTTATATAGGGGTAGCCAGGTCTCCAGGTAGGGCATACGTGGAGGCATATTCCTTGGAATATGCCTCCTCCCAAAATAGTAAGCCGACCGGGTCACTTTAGCCTAGCGTCATCCATGCAGAGGCTACATGAGCCGCTGCGGCGCCCGCGTCATCCGACACAAGCATCGTCACCTTTGTCGGCCATGCCTCGGTGGTCCTGGCCTCTGTCTGCTTTGCTCACGCTCTTCACACAGTGGTCACCCGTTGACCAGCGAGATACCTTTCTTCTCTTACAAGCTTGATATAACCCGGATCGTACCTAGTTGATCCGGCCACACCTATACCTGCATTTAAGTTAGATACATCTTACCGACATATGGCATAACTCAGTTGAGACCCCGTTAGGTGAACATCCCCTGGTCCGAGTTACTCCGTGATTCGGCCTGCCTTGAGGTGACTCGGCCAACACTTGCTTTGACCTTGCCGTACCTCGGCTAACTCGGCCTTTATACCCCAGCGTGACCCTACCCGGGGGTATCCCCCCAACAGATTTTTAGCTTATAACTTGTCAAGCATATCCTCATATTTGATCACTTTAACCTTAATCACCTAAAGATGCTTATGATAGGGGCAATGAGAGCTCAAAGCTAATGAATACCATACTTTCAACATTTGGAAGCCTTTCAAACTTTTCAAATATTTTCTTTCACTTTTATATTGAGTCACCATTTATTCTTTGAGAACCTTCCCGAGAGCATAGCTATCATTCTTAGTGTAATGTGATTGTCTCAAAACATGCTTAATTATGACATAACTCTGACACTTGAATCTTTGATATTTTTATTTCTAGTCTTCACTTAAACTTCAGAGGTGCCTTGGCATTTATGTTTTGCTCCAAATAAAAGCAAGTGAGATAGCACTTTAGCATATCTTCTTATGAGCATTACAATCCTGCATATGCTTATATACCATGTTGCTTATTATTAATGAGTTTGAGTCTCTTCATAGCTTTCATGACCATTGGGTAGCCTTATTTGCATACTCCTTATTATGAATTGTCTAAGTACTTGATCATATGCTGGCAATATATACATCTTATGAAGCAAATGTGTTCGTGAAAGTTTCTTTTATCGCACTCAGTTTTCAACAGAATTGCTTGAGGACAAGTAATAAGCTAAGCTAGAGGGGAGTTGATACGTCCAAATCGTATCTACTTTCCCGAACACTTTTGCTATTGTTTCTTCTCTAAGTTGTGTGATTTGGATACAACTAATGCGGACTAATGCTGTTTTCAGCAGAATTGCTTTGGTGTCTCGTTTTTGTGCAGGAAATCAACTTTTAGGAAAAATCCTGGAAAATATCGCAAAACTCCTATTTTACCAGAAGACTCAAGGAGCCAGAAGAGGAGACGAAGAAGAGCCACGAGGGGGGCCCACACCACCTGGTCACGCGGGCTAGGCCAGGCCGCGCCAGAGGTGGTGTGGCCGCCTCAGAATCCGCCTCGACCTCTCCTTTCGCCCATATAAGCCCTCTGACCTAAAAACAGAGGGGGTTCGACGTTTTTCCAGCTAGAGTTCCGCTGCGCTGCCACCACCAGAAATCGTGATTCGGAACCAAAAACTCCGTTCTGGCACCCTGCCGGGACGGGGAATTGGAGGAGATCATCACCATCAACATCATCGCTTCTCCATCAACCCTCCATGATTCCCCCATGAGTGAGTAATCCCCCACTGTAGGCTATGGGGATGGTAGGGATTGGATGAGGTCGTTCATGTAATGGCATCAGATTGTTAGGGCATGGTGCCTAGTATCTATTATTAGTGCCTTTGACTTTGTTGCTACTTGTTATGCTTAATGCTTGTCACTAGGGCCCGAGTGCCATGATTTTAGATCTGAACATGTTATTGATTCATGATGATAGTATTGTTTATGATCTTACCTGCAAGTTGTATACACATATTGTTTTCCGGAACCAAAGCCCCGAAGTGACAAGAATCAGGATAACCGGAGGGGATGGCTCTGATATGAGGATCATGTGTGTTCATGGAGTGTTAATGCTTTGTTCCGGTGCTCTATTAAAAGGAGCACCTTAATTGCCAGTAGATTCCCTTGAGGCCCCGCTGCAATGGGCTGGCAGGACAAAAGACGTTGTGCAAATTCTCATTGCAAGAACGTATGACTATATATGGAACACATGCCTATGATTATTTAGTACTTGGATGCTTTACCTTATTTATCTACAAATGCCCGTTATCTTGATTGCTATATGAATTGTCTTGTCCATGCAATGCCCGTCCATCCATCCCTATGCCTACCGTGCTTTGATCCTACTGTTTACTGCAATTGTTACTGCTGTCTTTACTTTTACTACTGCTATTTGATATGGGGTGGCCCGATCTTCTCAGTAAGCGGATGGCGGTGATGATAACTAGCCTGTAGCTATGAACTCTCCTGCTCGATCCCTGATGCGAATGCAACAGCTCTCGAACCTTGTAGGATATTCACAACACCACGCTCTTACGCACGCAGCCGTGACCACGAACGGTACGATGCAATGTACTAATTCCCAATAGAACAACAGATCACACTCAATTATAGTTGGTAGATTCGAACACATGGTTATTCCAGAGGTTCTATAAAAGAAACAACTCCAAAATATTTTAACATGGTCTAAACCCTAACTTGTGACGGCTATGGAGGTTTATATGAGGGCTGGGGCGTCCTTCCCTCTAAACGGGCCTAAAAACAGCCATATCTTGGCCCAAACTGACTCGGTTTGACTCAAACTGATACATACGACCCATATATGGGTTTGTCCTTATTGGCACGCAGTCCAAACGTCGTGGAACACCTCAAACATGTAATTCTTGGTGTGCCATCTCTCTCTCTTGCTCATACGTGATTTCCTCATTGCCTCCTAGTGCGCATGCCTCCCGCTCCTCCCTCACGCACTTGTTGATATTGGAAATCAGTGCTTATCCTTCTTGCTGCAACTCTCCTCCTCCTCGTGCTACGCTTGTGTTATCAATAAACCTGATCATACAAAGATGCATAGACTTAGATAGTATAAAGTTCTCATTAAGTAAAACATCAGGTTCAATTAGGAATGAATTCACCTGATAGTCATTATTGATTTGACTCAATATTTCCTTCCAGTTCAGGCAGTCAGAATCATCATAATCCCTGTATATATCCTCATCATCCTCCCTTTCTTCATGAAAAGCCGTCCTCGGCTTTAGGTAAGCTGAAAGTGGGAGAAACAAAAAAAAAGGTGTACGCAAAGTATATGTATATAGAACATGTTGTATTATTGTTGTTCACATGAAAAGTATGTCCAGTATACATCAAGCAACTTAAATTGCAGGTATAAGTGAAGTACAAAGAATCATGATCATGGTGAAAAACAACTAAATAGATAGTCTTGTTCTTCAATATTAAATTGAGTTTTCGCAAAGAAGATCTATGATCAAATTTGTGCACAAGATCAAACCAATTCAATATGTCTGAAAACCAAATTGAATCATGCCATGCTTCAACTGCGCTACTCTAATTATTATTAACATGATCATGTTGTCCAATATGTAAAATGCAACTCAATTTGCAAATATAAGTGAAGTATAAAGCATTAGCACAACTAGACAACGAATTTTGGGACAAACACAACGAATATGAAAACTTGGGTTCTATTCTAGCAAGATTACAATGATCCAACATAGGTAAAATTACTTTTGTTTGATGCATTATATCAACTAGATCTGACTTTAGTTTCATATTATCACAAATTTTAGCATATATCCCACAACACAAAATCATCGACACACAACATGTATGGCTGAAAACAGCATGTTTCAGTTCAGCGAGTCGATCATAAGTAATGCATATGTGATCCACAAGAAAATTTGCATGCATGCTATATTCACCAATCAGATTGAAAGTGAAACAAGGAGAATATGTGCTAGAATTCAGAAATGAAATTTCAAAAATCTTATCCATAGCACAACTCATACTCATAGGTTCATTTAGCATGATGGAATACACAATATCAGCAGGGGTATTCGAGCAAGTATTTCGTTATGTATTATTAGTACCACATGATCAAAATTTGAATTTGGTAAACTATCACATGGTGCTGAAACAGTAGTGCAAGGCAAATCACAAGGAGGCTTCAGTAAAGGAATAGACTCACAATATGTCGCACATGTTGGCTGAAGCTCCAAATCAGTACCAATGTCATTAACAATCTTCTAAGCTGTAGTAGGTACTACGACATCCTCCTCAAGTGACAATACCAGATCGTGTGATGCAGGTTGTAAAATAGGCGGTTCCCTTTCTTCAAAAGCAACCTGCACGTCACAAGATACAACACTAGGAGTAGACATGATTACATTAGTAGACAACTCACATGTCTCATTAGTGTCCACTCTCAAAATTTCTGGAATAGGCCATTTGTAGTTGTTCAAAAACATAGAACATAGAAATTGCTTGAAATCTTCCCAAAGGATTTTTTACCCATGACACCATACACAATCCTTGCATCCTTCCACCAACAAGCTACCTCTTCATCCACACGTCGGTGAGCAAGAATGTATTCTATATGACCATTAAACTTGCTATCGAAAGTACGACATCTCGCAAAACCAAATCCCATATCAATTTCGCAAATCTGATATTCTGCGGGTGTGGTGGAACTTTCCAATCGCCACTTGATTGTAGTTGGATCATATGCCATGCCAACCACAATAGCTAAATAGTCATGGTAAACATCATCTGATTTCTGCATCACATCAACACTAGTAGAAGTCATGATTAGTACATTAGTGCAAAAACACAAAATTGTTTTGGTGGCACACTCACAACTCTCTCAAAAACTGACAAGAAAGCAGATCTTACCTTTCCAAATTGAATAGTGATGCTTACCAATTCGGAATCAAAGACTGATGCACTAATGTGATGAAGTGAATACCAAAGGTATAGAGAATGATCGCAGGACACACAGGTTATTTATGGTGGAGCTGTAGGTATGGTATCCCAACTACACCGCAAATAAGTCCTAGTGTTGATCATATGATGAAGACCCACAGAAACACACACGGTGGAGATAAATGGGGCAACTGCAACTATGAAAATGAGCTCCATAAAGTGAGGTATGTCGGAGAAACGCTCGTGTTGCAATGCACAAGGAGAGATGCTAGCAATGTCTCAACAAAACGGGCACAAGATTGCTAAACTGAGCAGCCCGCAGAGCACTAAGCACGCTAGTCTCGTAGGATAGTTTTAGACACAAAGAAAGGCGTACTAAGGCTCACAAGGGTAGGTATGCTATGTGGACTCAGTAAAAAAAATAAACAAAAAAAATTGACCTGAGAATTGGTCTCTGCCATGGCAGAAAAAAGGCCCGAAATCCTGCCGCGGCAGGATGTCGGCAGACACAAACATTTCTCGTATGAGGACAGACCTGTATGTGGTAAGGCGAGGGGTCCGAATATTTTTTTTCGATTTTTTTTTGCTTTGCTTTCACGTACCACCACAAAAGGGTCTGTGGTCAGGCGTGAAGCAGCGACTAGAATTTTTTTTGCTTTGCTTTGCCTTCACGTTGGAGCACAGAGGTCGTCTGCGGTCAGACGTGAGGCAGCGATCCGATTTTTTTCCTTTTTACTTCAACGTGAAGCAAACTCACGTACAAGTCTAGATCCGATCGGTTTGCTTTTTTTTCTCCTTCTTTTAAACGGATCTACAACCTGAGACTAAAAGAAAACAGATCTAATAGATCTAAGACTCAAGAACACGACGAACAGTCTAGTAATAGTCTAGGGACTCTGACAACGGATCAAAAACAGACGAAAACTAGACAAAAACTACGACTCGGATTTAGAAGAAAGGCTACACAAAAGGATTACGATCAGCAACTAGAACTCACGAACAGTGTTATCTAGGCTATGGCAATGAATATGAACCCTAATATTTTTGTGTGGCTTTTTCTGTATAGGACAAAAACAACTAATATATGGATGGATTTGTGGATGCTTACCGAGGCAACACTGGAAATCTGATACCAAGATGATATGGGGTGGCCCGATCTGCTCAGTAAGCGGATGGCGGTGATGATGGTGGATGAAAGATAACTAGCCTGTAGCTATGAACTCTCCCGCTCGATCCCTGATGCCAATGCAACAGCTCTCGAACCTTGTAGGATATTCACAACACCACGCTCTTGCGCACGCAGCCGTGACCACGAACAGTAGTATGCAATCTACTAATTCTTAATGGAACAACAGATCACACTCAATTATAGTTGGTAGATTCGAACACAGGGTAATTCTAGAGGTTCTATGAAAGAAACAACTCCAAAATATTTTAACGTGGTCTAAACCAAAACTTGTGACGGCTACGGAGGTTTATATGAGGGCTGGGGCGTCCTCCCCTCTAAACGGGCCTAAAAACAACCATATCTTGGCCCAAACTGACTCGGTTCGACTCAAACTGATACATACCGACCCATATATGGGTTCGGCCTTATTGGCACGCAGTCCAAACGTCATGGAATACCTCAAACATGTAATTCTTGGTGCGCCATCACTCTCTCTTGCTCATACGTGATTTCCTCATTGCCTCCTAGTGCGCATGCCTCCCGCTCCTCCCTCGCGCACTTGTTGATATTGGAAATCAGCGCTTATCCTTGTTGTTGCAACTCTCCTCCTCCTCGTGCAACGCTTGTGTTATCAATAAACCTGATCATACAAAGATGCATAGACTTATGTAGTATAAAGTTCTCATTAAGTAAAACATCAGGTTCAATTAGGAATGAATTCACCTGATAGTCATTATTGATTTGACTCAATATTTCCTTCCAGTTCAGGCAGTCAGAATCATCATAATCCCTGTATATATCCTCATCACAACAGTTGGGTATTCCTCCATAACACTGAAGACAAAAGTGTTTGTCACTTAGAACGTCAAGTTTCTTGAGAAGGAATTTTTTCGCGAAAACTTAAGTGGGAGGACAATAGAACTTTGATAAGGTTATTGAACCTTTGCTATATGTGCTGAGTTGCGCAGCACCGGAAAGTGTCCCGGAGGCAGCCATAATGCTCATGGCTCATGTGCCTCAAAGGTTGTGGTCACGGAGATCTAATTTCCTATTGAACCGTGTAGGTCGCGTAAACAATCAAATACTAAGATTTGAGATTAAATCATTATTGTTTGACAATGATAAACCGACTACATGCAAAGAAGGAATGATGGCCCTGACTCCGTCAAATGGCTTGAAGCCAGAAAATCCGTGATATTTCCATACACGAGTAACCAAGTTACTGAATTTGGACGACCCTCTGAAAGGCATAAATCCTATAAGTCATATTTGGATCTATAAAGAAAGAGACATGGATGTTTCACATCTATGAAATAGTCAACATGTCGGTAAAGAGTTTATGGGAATGTTCAAGGAGTTGAATACGACAAGATTCGATCTTTCATAGCGATATTTAGTCCGGACGGATTAGTGTAGCAACCACTACATAAGTCAATTGATGTGTATGCTAGTTGAACAAACAAAACAAAGTTCTTCTAAAAGAATGGTTTCCTAGCACGTGTACGTGACACGGTCTGAGGGGTTTTGTTAAATCAAAGGATGCTAAAAAGGCATGCAAAGTTCAATGGTTGAAGTAAGCATTGAGTTGGAATCTTCACCGTGATGAAAATGTTAAAATGTTTAATTTCATCAGAGACGATGAAGATGCTCGCATTTGCAAGAAATTAATTGGAGCGATGAGACATATTTCTAATACATTGTGTATAAGACATATTGTTGATTGGAAATGATATATCTTTTATTCACACAAGTTAAGGATTTCTTTAAAATTAGATTTAAATGAAAGATTTGGGAAAAACCAGAATATTTGGCATCCAAGTCTATTTGGATAGATTGAGACGTTAATATGGTTATGCCAAATGTACATAGATGAAATATTGAATGATTTCAATATGGAAACAATGAGAAAGGTTCTTGCCACATGGAAAAGGTTGAATCAAGATTCAAGTATACTGATACTTGGTGAGTGAATCAAGATTCAAGTTGATACAGCCCGTCCTACGAACGCTCCTACATCTACACCACCAAGTCCCCCTAGTGGACCGATGACCCGTGCCCATGCCAAACTCCTTCAAACTAAGGTGAATTCGCTCCTTGTCTCATGTGACTTCAATACATCCTTGGATGGCTTGCTACTTCATGCCAATACCTTATGCATCCTCAGGTACAAACCCCATGAAGAAATGCCAAGAGAAGGAGCCAAGCCATCGCGAACTGGAGTCCTAGGCCAAACCGGCGCCAGGACCGGCGGACCGGACGCATCGCCAGAATGTCCGGCGCACACCCCGGCAAACCGGACTAGCGACCGGAACTTCCGGCGCTCGCCAAAACAAATCGGCGCCAACCGAGAAGCGTCTCTACTTGCTGTTCCGATTGCCGACTAGAATTACCGGCGTGGATCGGAATTTCTGGCGCCCAGTCTGGCACCGCTGGACTTATCGTCGGAACAACTTCTGTCTCGATTCGACTAGGGTTTGATGCCCAAGAATATTCCCTTTTTCGTCCAGTTTTACCCTTTGATGCCCAAACTACCCTGAACTTGTGGCTAGCCTATATATAGCCCCCCACCTCTATTGTAAACCCTAGGCATGATATTGGAATTAGTGGAAACCCCTTTGTGGATCTATCTCGTTCTTGCCTCATGCTCCTTGACTAAGGAGCTCCAATATCCCCAAACCTCGTTGGAGTTTGCATCATGCCTCCACGTTGTTCAGGGCCTAGGCATCGGAGTCCCTTTGCCTAGACGTCAAGATCTCAGCGAGTCTCCCACCTCGCCGTGTCGGTTCGAGAGAGAGAGTCCTCCGCCCGACGCTGATCCTAGGGATTGCACCGGACCGGTCACCGCTGACGTGAGATATTCGTGTGTATCGTGGGTTTGTGTGTGTGTGTTCATCGCGTTCTTCGTGCGTGCGTTCGTCATGCTCATCCTCCCCTCCTCTCCCCGCACTCCATGCTCGATTTGAAAGGGAATCGTGAAAGATCGGGTCACCCTAGAGGTTTGCCCTCAACATATTGGTATCAAGAGCTTTGTTGCTCACGATTTCCCCCACAAATTTTCCTTCTATCCACCAAAAATTCGAAAATCCCCAAAAAAAAGAGCCTCAATTTGCCTTCGGATCGATCTCTTAATTTGGTGCGTTTTTCGTGGTTTTGTTCCACAGATCTGTTGCTTTGGGTACCGATCTACCTTCCTAGAACCTTTTTCCAGCCCAATTTGGACAAATTTCCGAAAAATTTGACAGATTTGACTTTGGGAGTTCATCACGAACTCAAACCGGCGCCAGGCTCGGCAGACCGGCCCAGCCGCCAGAATTTCCGGCGCACGTTCTGACAAACCGGAAACGCGACCGGAATTTCTGGCACCAGGTCCGGCGCCACCGGTTTGGACGCCGAAATCCCTTTTTTCGCCCAATTTCTGACCATTTGTCCTCTTGTGTTGTTCGTTTTTCGTGTGCGTGTCGCCCAACTAACTTCAAGCTTCCGCAACAATATCAGCATACCGCGCTCATCGACACCACGACACCGAACATCATCTCCAACACCAGAAGCAACACATCAATACCGAAGGTATAACTTGCTCCACCTTGTTAACCCTTCTTCCTTTGTGTGTATCTATCGTATGAGAAAACTCATCTTGTGTTTGCCTAAGCATTGTGCACTTGTCCTTGGAAAGTGAGAGTGTGAGAGCAAAAACAAGAGTTAACATAGTATTATAGAAAGGGAGAAAAAGAACCCAAAAAAGATAGAGAAAAAGAAAAAGAAAAATAAAAATAGAAAGATACAAAGTCTCCCAATACAAAGAGAGTATCAAGCTTGTTAGCAAAGAGAGAAAAAGAGAGCGACCGAGGCACGTGCACAAATCCGTTGCTTATTTCTCTTTTGGCGAACGAGTTGTGGTCTCTCCTTGACTTGGCACAACATAGAGCGTAGTCTTTGTTAGGATCTTTTGTGCTAATTTTCATAGTCGTGATAACCACGTCCTTCTCCACGTGTGTGTATCCTAGTGTTTTGTGGATCGCTTCCTATTTGCTTTTGATCTTTTGATTCTGTACCACGTTTGACAATAACCTTTTCTTTTGATTGTTTCGTTTGGTTTTCCACAACCCTAACCTTCCACCCATAGCTTTTGAGAGTTAGTTCTTTCTTTAGTGGGAGTTTTCTTTGCATTTCCACTTTGCACGCTTATAGCTCTCACTTGTGGTTTCTAGTTTGGTGCAATCCCTAAGGTGAGGTACAAGGCTAACACCACCATATTCCACTTCCATATACAATACTTGTGTGTTTTGCATTATGGATAGGCAAGTGAGACGAGCCAACCACCTCCCCAAGAAGAAGATCAAGGACCGTACATGACGCGCGCAAGTCACTTCATCGCCCGACAAGAGTTCTGTGATCGTTACCAAGCCCTTGAAACGCGACAAGATGAACAATTTGGCGAGACCCAAGCCGAGTTCAAGAACATCGACAGCCGCTTGGATGGCATCGAAAGGCAAATGCAAGCAATGCATCACAACTTCGGCCACCAAAATGAAGCACTTCAATGCTCTGTCACCGAAACAAATGAAAATCTTCGACGCCTCATCGAAGGAATGGCAACACCGCGTTCACGTGCATCAAGCTCTTCAAGTTCTTCGCGTCGTCATGAACCTCCATAACAAGATCTACCTCCAAGTCCGCCAAGACGCAATGACGCCGCCGTGGTTGAATTTGGAACCTCTTCGAACTATGTGCCTTCCCCACGGCATGTCGCAACGTCAAGGCCACGAGAAAGGCAAGAAGCACACCATCATCACGCAGGGGAACTAGTGTTCCAACAAGCACAACCACAAGAAGAACCGCGTGTGCACCCACAAGTCTACCACCGACCCCGACACATACTTGACACAACAAGTGATGACTCCAATTTGGAGAATCAAGCTCGTCATCGACGTGAAGCTCTCCAAGATCCTCCTCCTCGTCATTATCATCATGAACGTCAACAACGACACCATGGTCATCACGAGGCGCCTCCTCCACCACAAAAAAAATATGGAGCATCAAGTGGTACAAGTTGAGCGACGCCCACCACATCAAGAGGCTCAACACTATGATCTTCGACGTGAGGCCCATGTGTCTAATCAACATCACCAACCGAGGAACAAGCCTCCTCTTTGTCATCAACCGCGTCATGAGGCTCCCCATCCTCAACACCCTAATGGGGCCCAAGATCCTCAACGTCGTCAACAACCGTGCCAAGAGCAAGAGCAAGCTCAAAAACAACAACATCAAGAGCAAGCTCTTCACCAAGGCCACGAGAACCAAGTTCCACCGCATCAACAACAAGGTCACCAAGCTCGTCGCAATGACCGCAATGATGAAGAAACTTTTGGCAAGCTCAAGTTCACAATGCCCAAGTTCACCAGATCCAATGACCCCGAAGAATACCTTTCATGGGCACTCAAAGTCAACAAGATCTTCCGCATGCATAATTATAGCAATGAGAAGATGGTCGCCATGGCTTCGCTTGAGTTTGATGATTACACCAACCTTTGGTGGGAACAAGTTCAAGTTGCTCGTGATGCAAGACAAGAGCCGCCAATCACAAATTGGCATGACATGAAGGCTCACATGAGATCCCGGTTCGTCCCCGCGCACTACACGCGTGACCTCTTCAACAACCTTCAATCGCTTTGTCAAGGGACAAAAACCGTGGAAGAGTACTTGTGCACATCGCAACAAAGGCGGAACATCAAGTGCAAGAGGACATCAAGTACAACAAGCCCAACACGTATTTCACCTACAAGCAAGCTTCAACTGCTACGCCAACAACATTCATTGGAAGCTCCTAAAGTACCTCCAAGCCTTCCTTCAAGCCCACACCCCCTCTAGGAAAACCGCCCCCAAGTGGCAAACAAGCAAAGAGTGATACACCTTTCAACAATGAATGCTACAAGTGTGGAGGCAAAGGACACAAGTTGGCCGAATATGGAAACACGAAGGTATTGTTCATCCATGCAAATGGCGACGAAGAGTACTTGAGTGAAGATGAATTCGATGCCCGTGTCAAGGAAGCAATGGCAAGGCAACGAGTGGAAGATGATCAAGAACTCCTCATGTGTGAACATGACGCAAGTCCATCCCTTGTCGTCACACGGATCTTGACCACTCAAGCACAAGAGCATGAAGACCAGCGCTCAAATATATTCCAAACACGAGCCGACATCAATGGAAAATCTATCAAAGTGATCATTGACGGAGGGAGTTGCCATAACCTTGCTAGCACCAAGTTGTGTGAGAAGCTCAACCTCACCTTCCATCCGCACAAGCACCCCTACCACGTGCAACGGCTAAGTGCACAAGGGTCCATGAAGATCAAGCACACCGTATTGGTCTCCTTCGCCATTGGTCCATACAAAGACACGGAGGAGTGTGATGTGGTTCCTATGATAGTTTGCCGCATGCTTCCTAGTCGACCATGGCAATTTGACAAGGCTGCTCAACAGGGTTGTCACACCAATGCATACACCTTCAAATGGCTCAACAAAACATGTGTTTTGCAACCAATGACTCCTAGCCAAATAATTGCGGACAATGTAAAGGCTTTAGCAAGGGCGCCAAGCACAACACCTACTTGTGAGAAGAGCGGTGAAAGAGAGGACCACCCCATAGTAAGTGAGAGACACAAGCCAAACTCAAGTGGAAAACTAAGAGTGTTATCCTTGCCACCAAAAGTGAGATGAGAGATGTTCGGAACAACCCATCCATCTTGCACTATGTCCTCCTTTGCAAGGGACTAGCGCAAGGAACTAATGAATTAACCAATGTTCCTCCATCTTTGATGATTATTTTGTAGGAATTCAAGGATGTGTTCCTCGAAGAGCTTCCTCATGGACTACCTCCTCTTCGCGGCATCGAGCATCGCATTGACCTCATCCCCGGCACACCACTTCCCAACCATGCCGCTTATCGCATGAACCCGGAGGAGACAAAGGAGATTGAACGTCAAATCAACCAACTCGTCTCCAAAGGTTATGCATGGACCCATGATACTTGTTCCAAAAACGGATGATACGTTATGGTTATGCATGGACTGCCGTCCAATCAATGCTATCACCATGAGTTATCGATATCCCATACCATGTCTCGATGACATGCTTGATGAGTTGTGTGGAGCCACTATTTTTTCGAAAATTGATCTTCGTAGTGGGTACTATCAAATACGTATGGCTGAAGGTGATGAGTGGAAAACCGCCTTCAAGACCAAACTTGGTCTCTATGTATGGTTGGTTATGCCCTTTGGTTTATCTAATGCCCCATCCACCTTCATGCGCCGTATGAATCACATCTTGCGTTCTCTCATTGGAAAAAGTGTTGTTGTCTATTTTGATGATATTCTTGTGTATAGCAAATCACTTGAGGACCATATAACACGTGTCAAGGAAGTTTTGCAAATCCTTCGACATGAAAAGCTTTATGCTAATCTTCCCAAGTGCACTCTTGCTAAAGACAAGTTGGTTTTTTTGGATTTGTCGTTTCTTCGAAGAGAATTGAAGTTGAGGTTTCCAAGGTAAAGTGTTATGGGGTAACCCCCTAGGTGGCCCGATCTTCACGGATCTCGTGGTCAAATCAATGGGAAAGCGAGGGGAAAGGGAGAAGGTAGCGAAAGAGGACGCACACCTCGCGAAGAACACGATGAACACACGCAAAACACACACGATACAAGGCCGATTGCTCTCACCGGTGGCCACCGGTCCGATAGAATCCTCGCAAGGACATATCGGTCAACATGCTCCCTCGATCCCACGCAGAGAGGGAAGAACACCTTGGAGAGGGTCTTGGTGTCTTGGCAAAGGGACACCGCTGCCAAGACCTTGTACAAGGAGGGAGGAGTGATGCAAACTCCAACGAGGTGGTGATGATAGTCGATCCCCTTTGGTAGAAGGGGATGAGGCAAACTAGAGATTCCACAAAGGGGGTTTTCTTTAGTCTATCATCTATGCCTATAGTTACATGAGGGGGTGGGGGCACTATATATAGGCCAGCCACTAGTTCAAGGGTACTTTAGGAATAAAAGGGGAAAGCCTGGGTGGACTAAGGGGTACATGGGCCGAAGGCCCAGCTGGCGGCGCGCATGCCCATATGCTCTAGCCGGAGACTCCGATGTGGTGGTCCGGAGACTCCGGTGTGGGCCGGAGACTCCGGTCTGTCTCCGGTCCGTCTCCGGAGTGGCATCTCCGGAGTGGCAGACAGACTATCCTTGAGCTTGATCTGGGGGTCGGTCCGGAGATGGGTCCGGAGGCTCCATGGTCAGCAGGCCGGAGACTCCGGTGTCTTCAGGCCGGACACTCCGGTGTGGGCGGAGACTCCGGTGTGCGCAGGCCGGACACTCCGGTGCTCCAGCTGCTACTTCTTTCGTCGTCTCTTCCAAGCCTCCGTCTTGTCAGGCTTGGTGCTCTAGGCTTCCTCCCTTGCCTCCGTACTCGTCGGTATGAACATATCATGGATATGGGACGGAGTATGAAGTAGTATACCATTCAAGAGGATAGGAAGTGGGCTCGCATAGAGGAACGGATTCACCTTTGGAGTCCATGACGACTTGGCATAAATTGGAGACCATGATGTGGTAACGACCGAAGGTCGGGCTACATCATCTACCCTCCCTTCAAAAAGAGTCATCCTCGACTCTACACACTCATCACAAAGTAGAAGATTTCGAGAGACCTTCTTGATCCTAGCGTTCACCATATAGTTGTCCTCGGAATGATTGAATTGACAACACCTCAATGTTCCTTCACCTTCAATGAAGCCTACAAAGCTCACCACAAAAACAAAGCAACACTCAAAGCGTAGCCAATTCATGAAGATTATAGTATGAGTCCTCAAGTAGAAGGAAGTCACCTTAGGATGTAGAGATGACTCGTTGAAGGGCAGCCATAGGTAACTCTCTTTGATTCGTCTTGTGAACTCTTTATCCATAGAGGTTGATGCGTATGCAATAGTACCTTCACACAACAAAGACCAAGCAACATATGTTTGTGTGTGATAGAGGAGCATGTCATTTGTGGCATGTCCATTCTTGTTCACAACACTATTAGCACAACTCAAGTATAGCAAGCGAGATGCATATGCAAGGTCAAAGTGCATGGAAATTGCTTGAACATCATCCAAATGTGGGAACTCAAAAACTCCATAAAACATTTTACTATGGCACTCAAAGCAATGGACAATATTGGTCGACATCTTTGATGCAATAGTAGGAGAATTCGGCAAAAACACATGCGGAAGAACATCCAAAACAACATCATTATGTGTGCAAACCAACCATTGGAAAGAACAATTGGTCAACATGTTGGATGCCACACACAAATCATCAAAACCAAATATCATTGGGATATGAGTATCACGAGCAGAAGCAAAAGCAACATGTTTGCAAACAAACCATATGAAAGAGCAAGTGGTCCTTATGTTTGTTGCAACAACAATACGAGAGACTTGGAAGCTCTCATGACAATACATGCTCAAAATGGCATTATGGTTGCACACAAAACATTGGAAAGAGAAATTGTTCAACATTTTTGTGGCAACACACAGAGCATCAATATCCAAAAGCAACAAGACATTATTGTCACAAGGTGAAATAATACCATCAACATGCTTGTAATCAAACCATAGGAAAAAGCAATTTGTCGACATGAAAGATGCAAAGCATGCAAAAGGTATCAGAGATGGGTTCGATCTTGAACTCACTTGTGGGATGCTCTCTAGAGCTCTTTTTATCAACTCGTGTTCAACCGAGGTTGACATTCTTGTGTGGGTACCTACACACATCAAACACAAAAGGAAGAACGTGTGTGCATGGTAGAGAAACACATCATCCATCATGACGTATCTCTTCTTGTGCACATCACCATTAGTGTCAATCAAGTGTAACATAGGTGCATGGTGAGTATGCAAGTGGGGAACATGCTTAGCATGGAATTTTCCAAAATGTCCAAAATTTGAGAAAGCTATGGGGGCCATCTCAATATAAACCATATTAGAATTATTGTTGCAAGCCAAACATGTGAAAGAGCAATTGTTCATCTTATTGCAAGCAACAGGAGAAATTATAAAACATCCATGACAAAGCATTGTCCGAGGGTTATCATTGGTAACATCATAGCAAGCAAAACATTGGAAAGAGCAATTGTTCAACAAAGTGCAAGCAATGATATCATCAACGTAATGTTTAAAGCATGGCATGTCTATGGCAACATCATCACAATCAAATAATTTCACATGCTCAACATTATGCAAAGGCAAAGTATCACATGGAAAAATCAATGAGTCATATGTGAGATCACAAACATCATCCATAGCATGCAAGTCATAACAAGTCATCATGTCCACTAGTGAGTTCATGGCATCACCAACACCCTTATTTGTACCTTGTTCATACCTCTCATATGAAGTGGGTGTTGTGGTAGTCTTGGCCTCCATGTGGGCGACTTCTTCATCCAAGATGGGTATTCCATCATCTTCATCCACCATGTACGTCTTCTTGGTTGGAGGCATGATCATCTCCAAGCTTGACACTTCATTATCCATGGAACCTAGCAAGTCATGAGAAAACACACTAGAGGTAGAGGGTAAGTTGTTAGAAATCAAAGTGGTCTCACATGACCTATCAACTACCACTCTCAACTCACTCGGTGTATCACTCATGCCCTCAAAGTGGAAGCACTCAATCTCACGTGTGGTGGAGTCACTCATATCACTCTTGTTCTCACTCAAGTGGGCTAAGTGGCTCTCATACTCACATGGGATTGGTACCACATCATCACTCAAGCATATGGGTATAGGCTCGGTTCTCTCAACTCGATGCGCCTCCTTTGGTGAAGGGAAACTCCCATGCTCACCATTCTCAACCTTGACATCGCCATCTTGCACCTTGGCTTGTGTAGTCCTCTTGATGTACTCGTCCAACTTGGCGAAGTAGAGGTCTTCGTCTTCCTCATCCATGAAGTTGCATGCGTCATATAGGACGTCAAGTTTGGGCATTGAAGCTTGATGGCATGGAGGAGAGCTTGCTCTTGGTGCCATTTTGGTGGTGGCACGAGTAGTTGAAGGTGCCTTATGATGGTGTCGTCGGAGGTCATTGGTGTGCCTTGCCAAATGTTGATGTAGATGGCGCATTTGGTCATCCACATGACGCTCACGACGATGCTCCTTGTCCTTGGCACTCTTCTCTTTATGGTGGTGCCTTCTTGATCTTGGTTGAGCATTATGGATGGTGCTCAACATGTATTCTCCGTCTTCATGGCGAAGATGCCTTGAACGACGTCTTGTATCCTCTTGATGTTGGCGATGATCTCGAGAGGATGTTTATCGATGAAGATTCTTGCTTCTTGCGGCCTCTTTTGGAAGGTGATGTTGGGGCGCCGCTCTTCTTATAGTTGGTGGCACTTGATGCCTAGGAGGTTGTTGCAGATGACGCCTTCGAGGTGGCCTTGCTTGGCACCTTGGAGATGGTGGTTCTTGGCGCCTTGGATATGGTGGTGCTTGACGGCTTGGAGGTGATGGCGCTCGCCGCCTTGGAGATGGTGACACATGATGCCATGTAGGTGGTGGCGCTTGACGCCTTGGAGGTGGATCATCGAAGTAGGTGGTGCCCTTTGGTGTAACATGCTTAGCCTTAAAGGTCATGGTTTCTTGATGATGCGCTTCCGCTAGCTTGGCGTAGTAGTCCTCCATCTCCAAGCGGTGGAGGTATTCTTCATGGCTCATGGAAGAGCCTCGAAGTTGGAGATGTTCGCCATGTCCACCATGCTTGGTGAGGCGTCGTCGTTGTAGCAATCGAAGTCGTCCATGCTTGGGGAGTCGTTGTTGATGTAGTTCTCCATATCACCCAAGCATGTGGAGCCATTGTCGGTGTAGTGCTCCATGTACTCCATTCATGATGAGCCATTGTCGATGTAGAGCTCCAAGTCCTCCATGCTTGAGGAGCCATAGTTGATGACGTTCTCCATGTCTTCCATGCATGTGGAGTCATCATAGGTACAATGCTCCGGGTCCTCAAAGCATGCGGAGCCATTGTCGGTTTAGTGCTCCATCATGCCCTCTATACTTGTGGAGTCATAGTCGTGGTGGCTCATCATGGATTCTTCATAGATATCATCCTCGGCTCTGGAGTCCCTAGACATGATTCACAAGACCAAGTGGTGTATATGGAAGTGGTAGGGGTTAGGAAAGCAACGTTAAACCTTACTTTACCTTGGAAGAAAGTATCGTGCAAGTGGCAACACTTGAGAGCAATCAAAACCAAGCAAAATGAAGTTCACGCGGAACACCAAAACCAACTAACCATTAAAAACACACACACACAAAGCTTATGGTGGATAGGTATGGAAGGTGGCATGTCAAGAACCAATCCGAAATCAAGATGTTGTAATGGCAAGTAATGAACCACGATGATCACAAAGCAAAACAAGTCAATCTACAAGAAGGAATATATACAAGGAAACACACACGGTGGGATAAATGGGACTTGTGCGATGGAGAAAGTGAGCTAAGAACCAAATGATTACCTAGCGAAGACTATAAGCTCGTGTCGCACAAGTGCAAGGAGAGACGCTAGTTCGATTGCAATAAAGTTGGTGGGCTACAAGATATGCACAATAAGACCACCTATTTGATGTTCATCGAGCTTGCGCTTCCTATTCTATGAGGCACTTGTTTCTTTTTTCTTTCTTCTCTTTTTCTTTTTCTATTTTTTTCTCTTTTCTTTTCTTTTTCACTTGCCTCTTCCTTGTGCCAACAACTATACAAGATAACTATATGAGATAGCGCGCTCACAACTTTTGCTCAAAATTCAACAAGGTATCAAATGTGCATAGCCCAAGCAATCATAGGAGGAACTAGTCTCAATAGGTGTTTGTTGAACGCAAAGATAGTGTAGCTCACAAAGGAAGCAAGTGGGGAGAAGTCGCGAAATGTTTATACCTTTCCTCGCCGATCTTCACCTGTTATTGGTGGATTCCGCCTTGCTCACGGAATTTGGATGGTGTATATAGCATGAACCACGGATATGATGATGTAGAGCTCATTCTCCTCTTCCAAACGAGCTAAAGAACGCCAAAATCCGAGTTCGTATGCAAAAGTTATGCTCAAAATCGTAAAGTAGATTTTTCTGTCAGCAGGTAGGGCGGAGACTCCGGTCTGGATGTCCGGAGACTCCGGTATGGAGTGACTCACACCGGAAACTCCGGTCTGGGGCTGGAGACTTCGGTCCGGTTGATTTCTGCGCGTCCAGAACACGAACGGGGCGCGATTTTGGCGGAAAAACTCGAACCAAAACACCAAACTGGTGGGGAAAATCAAGGAATTAGGCCATGGGAACGCAAGGGAAGGTAGATCAACAAGTTTAGCAAGTAATCCACGGATCAAAACCTACCAAAACGCACTCAAATCACAGATCGATTCAAAACATGAATTGGGGCTGTTTTTTGGTGGAATTGTCGAATTTATGGGGAAAAAGACCAAATCGAGGAGAAATATGTGGCAACCAAAAGCTGCTGATACCAGATGTTATGGGGTAACCCCGTGGGTGGCTCAATCTTCACGGATCTCGTGGTCAAATCGATGGGAAAGCGAGGGGAAAGGGAGAAGGTAGCGGAAGCGGACGCACACCTCGCGAAGAACACGATGAACACATGCAAAACTCACACGATACAAGGCCGATAGCTCTCACCGGTGGCCACCAGTCCGATAGAATCCTCGCAAGGATAGATCGGTCAACGTGCTCCCTCGATCCCACGCGGAGAGGGAAGAACACCTTGGAGAGGGTCTTGACGTCTAGGCAAAGGGACACCGATTCCAAGGCCTTGTACAACGAGGGAGGCGTGATGCAAACTCCAACGAGGTGGTGACGATAGTCGATCCCCTTTGGTAGAAGGGGATGAGGCAAAACTAGAGATTTCACAAAGGGGGTTTTCTTTAGTCTATCATATATGCCTAGGGTTACAGGAGGGGGTGGGGGCACTATATATAGGCTAGCCACTAGTTCAAGGGTACTTTAGGAATAAAAGGGGAATGTCTAGGCGGACTAAGGGATACATGGGCCAAAGGCCCAGCTGGCGGCGCGCAGGCCCATACGCTCTGGCTGGAGACTCCGGTGTGGTGGTCCGGAGACTCCGGTGTGGGCCAGAGACTTCGGTCTGGGCCGGAGACTCCGGTCTGTCTCCGGTCCGTCTCCGGAGTGGCATCTCCGGAGTGGCAGACGGACTTTCCTCGAGCTTGATCTGGGGGTCGGTCCGAAGATGGGTCCGCAGGCTCGGTGGTCAGCAGGCTGGAGACTCTGGTGTCTTCAGGCCGGACACTCCGGTGCTCTAGCTGCTGCTTCTTCCGTCTTCTCTTACAAGCCTCCGTCTTGTCGGGCTTGGTGCTCCAGGCTTCCTCCCTTGCCTCCGTACTCATCGGTATGAACCTATCATGGATATAGGACGGAGTATGAAGTAGTATACCATTCAAGAGGATAGGAAGTGGGGCTCGCATAGAGGAACGGATTCACCTTTGGAATCCATGATGACTTGGCATAAATTGGAGACCATGATGTGGTAACGACCGAAGGTCGGGCTACATCATAAAGGACATATGATATTGGCCCATCCCAACAAATGTGACTGAACTCCGAAGTTTTCATGGGTTGGCTGGTTTCTATCGTTGCTTTGTGAAAGACTTTTTGACCACTGCTTGTCCCCGCAATGAATTAACCAAAAAGAATGTCACCTTCGTGTGGGGCAAGGCACAACAAAAAGCTTTGACAAACCTAAAAAGAGGCTCACCGAAGCACCTCTTCTTGCGTTACCAGATTTCAATAAAACTTTTGAGATAGAGTGTGATGCTAGTGGTATTGGCATTGGAGGAGTCCTTATGCAAAACGGAGGTCCTATAGCCTACCATAGCGAGAAACTTGACGGTGATCACCTTAAATATCCAATTTATGACAAAGATCTTTTTGCCTTAGTTCGTGTTCTTCAAGTGTGGCAACACTACCTATGGCCCAAAGAATTTATCATACATTCCGACCATGAGTTGTTGAAATATCTCAAAGGCCAAGACAACTTGAGTAAGAGACACGCTAAGTGGGTTGAGTTTATGGAGTCTTTTCTGTATATTGTAAAGTATAAGAAGGGCAGAGATAATGTAGTTGCCGACGCTTTTTCTCGCAAAAACACAAGCCTTCTTATGAGACTTGAAATCAACTCGTGGGGTCTTGAGGAAATTAAATCTTTGTATGCTTCCGACCCGTTCGTTGAACCAATTTTCGCAAAGTGCTCCAATGAAAAAGGAGTTGATGATATCTATTTGCATAAGGGCTTTCTCTTTAAACAAAAAAAGCTTTGCATTCCGAAATCGTCGCTCCAACTTTTGCTTCTCCAAGAATCTCATGGAGGAGGCCTCATGGGTCACTTTGTCCGTGAAAAGACTTTGGACATGCTCTCCACTCACTACTTTTGGCCCAAGATGAAGCGTGACATGGAGCGCTATGTTCAACGATGCATGACATGTGTTCAAGTT
Source organism: Avena eriantha (assembly GCA_910589775.1). Classification (NCBI taxonomy): domain Eukaryota; kingdom Viridiplantae; phylum Streptophyta; class Magnoliopsida; order Poales; family Poaceae; genus Avena; species Avena eriantha. Next base: position 181,707,671 of record OU342745.1, on the reverse strand, counting down.
AAGTCGCAAGCTAACCCTTATGGTCTTTATATGCCATTGCCAATTCCTAATACACCTTGGTCCGACATTTGCATGGATTTCGTGTTAGGATTGCCTAGATCTAAGCATGGTCATGATTCTATATTTGTTGTTGTGGATCTCTTTTCCAAAATGGCGCACTTCATACCGTGCCATAAGACCGACGATGCTTCACGTGTTGCAAATATGTTTTTCAGGGAAATCGTCCGTCTTCATGGTGTACCAAGAACAATCGTCTCCGACCGCGACGTCAAATTCATGATCTACTTATGGAAGACAATCATGGCCAAGCTAGGCGTCAAGCTCCTCTTTTCATCCGCGTCGCATCCACAAACCGATGGACAAACCGAGGTTGTCAACCGAAGCCTCAGAACTCTCCTACGTGTGTTGATCAAGAAGAACTTGAAGGATTGGGAGGAATGCATTCCCCATGCCGAGTTCGCCTACAACCAAGCCAAGCACTCCACAACCAAGATGATTCCATTGATGATCGTCTATGGTTTCGAGCCCCTCACCGCGCTAGACATACTACCGCTACCTCTCCATGAGCACACAAACATGGACGTTGAGAAGCGTGCACAAGCTATGATGAAGCTTCACGAAGAAACAATAACTACTATTGAACAACAAGTCCTTCGCCAAGCTTTAAGATTGATCAAGGACAAGCGAGAGTTGATCTTCGAAGAAGGTGATCTTGTGTGGATACATCTAAGCAAAGACTGCTTCCCGAAGGAACGCGACTCCAAGCTCAAGCCACGAGGAGATGGTCCCTTCAAGGTCCTGCGTCCAAGTACCTTGCAAGCAATAAGTTCAACGTCAAAGATCTCTCACCCTACCATGGAGATGTTCAAGATGATAACCATGAAGAGTTGAGGATGACTCTTTCCCAAGGGGGGAGCTGATACAGCCCGTCCTACGGATGCTCCTACATCTACACCACCAAGTCCCCCAAGTGGAACGATGACCCGTGCCCGTGCCAAACTCCTTCAAACTAAGGTGAATTCGCTGCTTGTCTCATGTGACTTTGATACATCCTTGGATGGCTTGCTACTTCATGCCAATACCTTATGCATCCTCAGGTACAAACCCCATGAATAAATGCCAATAGAAGGAGCCAAGCCATCGTGAACCGGAGTCCCAGGCCAAACCGACGCCAGGACCGGCGGACCAGACGCCTCGCCGGAATGTCCGGCGCACACCCCGGCGAACCAGACTAGTGACCAGGACTTCCGGCACTCGCCGAAACAAACCGGCACCGACGGAGAAGCGTCTTTGCCTGCTGTTTCGGTCGCCGACCGGAATTTCCGGCGCCCAGTCTGGCGCCGCCGGACTTATCGCCCGAACGACTTCTGTCTCGATTTGACTAGGGTTTGATGCCTAAGAATATTCCCTTTTTCGTCCAGTTTTAGCCTTTGTGCCCAAACTACCCCTGAACTTGTGGCTGGCCTATATATAGCTCCCCACCTCTATTGTAAACCCTAGGCATGATATTGGAATTAGTGGAAACCCCTTTGTGGATCTATCTAGGTCTTGCCTCATGCTCCTTGACTAAGGAGCACCAATATCCCCAAACCTCGTTGGAGTTTGCATCGTGCCTCCGTGTTGTACAAGGCCTAGGCACCGTAGTCCCTTTCCCTAGATGTCAAGATCTCACCGAGTCTCCCATATCGCCGTGCCAGTTCGAGAGAGAGAGTCCTCCACCGGACGCCAATCCTAGGGATTGCGCCGGACCGGTCACCGCCGGCGTGAGCTATTGGTGTGTAGCGTGGTTTTGTGTGTGTGTGTCCATCGCGTTCTTCGTGCGTGCGTTCGTCGTGTTCATCCTCCCCTCCTCTCCCCGCACTCCATCCTCGATTTGAAAGGGAATCATGAAAGATTGGGCCATCCTAGAGGTCTTCCCTCAACACAAGTGTTTTGACACTTGGTGAGTAAAATCACATGAATATCTTGATAAATGAGATTCAGGGTTTTTAAAACTTAGTGAGTAAAATCACATGAATATCTTGATAAACGAGATTCAAGTGTTTTGAGACTTGGTGAGTAAAACCACATGAATATCTTAATCAACCATACCATGATATGTACATATCCAGATATGTCATATGCTCTAAATGTTAGCATATACCAGGGTGACTCATAAGATGATCATTGGATGATAGTAAGGATATTCTTATGATCTTTGCAAGAACTAAGAATATATTATGTATGAAGAAGTGAAAAATAGTTCATTGTAAAGTGTTACATTTATGCTAGAAACATAGTTCATTGTAAAGTGTTACATTGATGCTAGAAACATAGTTCACTGTAAAATGTTACATTGGCACTATACAAATAACTCATTGTAAGTGTTACATTGGAACTAAACAAATAATTCATTGTAAGTGTTACATTGATACTAGTTTTGTCACTAGATACAAACTAAGTTTATCTCAATTTAGGCTATAGGTTAAGGTGGCACAATGTAATGGAAGGAAGTTCCATGATGGATTTGGATAAGTTACAAAAGGTCAAGGACATTGTGACAGATACTACAACGAAAGGCTAAGTATAAGACTACTATAGTAACAGCAAAGGAACTAGGTGTGGTTCTCCATGGGCTAGTAATATGAAGATCTATTGTATGATAATAGTGTCAACATGTTTCGAACCTCAAGGAACTAGCGTCTCACCAAAGGACCAAATTTATACAAATGCCATCTCATTTGAGAATGAGTGATGTGTAGAGACGCAAAGACATGCATATACACACAGAACTGAAAGCGTCAGATCTGGAGATTATGTTTGCCACTAGCAAACACGCATATACAACACAAGAAAGCCATAGGTGTTGAATGCGCAAGTTTTTTCAAACTAGATTATTGACTCTAGTGCAAGTGGGAGAATGAAAGGAATATGCCCGAGAGGCAATAATAAAGTGGTCATTATATTATTCCATGTTTATGATAAATGTTTATTTCTCATACTATAATTGTGTTAACCGGAAATATTAATACATGTGTGTTTAATAAAGAAAGAAGAGGTTCCTAGTGATTCCTCTCATTCCATTAGATTGTTGATTAACATATGATCAAGGTTTCCTGATCATGACATTGGATGTTGTTAATAACAAGGTATAGTAACAAGATCATTCCATTATGATTACACTACTATAACGTCATTCGAAGTAACTCTAATCATTAGACCATGAGATCACATCAATCACTGACTCAGGAAGAGTACTTTGATTCCACCAAACGTCAACACGTAACACGGTGATTATAAAGGTGTTGTCAGGTACTTGGAAAGTGTTAGTTGAGGCTCGTGGACAAATAGTGGGATTTTTCCATCTTGATGACGAAGAGATATACTCGGGGCCCTCTCAGTGATATCACATTAACATAGCTTGCAAGCAAGTGATAATGATCACTAAGAATGTAATATCACGGGAACGAGAAAAGAGTACTTGTCAGTAACAGTATCGAACTAGGTATGGATGATACCGAATGATCGGATCCCGGACAAGTAAAATATCGCAAGATAAAAGGAATAGGTTACTACGAATAAAGGTCACGTGATCACTAAATCATCGCTTGAGCTGGTGGAAGTCATTATGGATCTCTAGGTCCCGCTAATGATTATTGATTGTAGAATGTCTCGATCATGTCCGCTCAGTTCGTGGCCTGTAGGGAGACACACTTAAGGGTAGTAGATGCATTTGAGTGGATAGGGAACACCATAGAAAATACTAGACAACGCAGGAATTGTTCTAATAAATCTACCGTAATAGTTTCGGTGTATCAGAATATTGTGAGGGGATAAAATGTTAATTTGTTCATTAAATGAAGTGTTCATTAAATGAAGTACTCATTAAATGAAGTTTTTATTAAATTGATTGGTATTAAACCAAGTGAATTAAAGTGATTTAATGGAAAGACCTTTGATTTTGAGTGGAGAATTAATGGAATTATGGTGACCCATTGATTTGTGTGAGTGGAGACTCCACCACCATCAACAGGGGAGAGGTGGGGGTACCACTAGGGGCTGGTGGAAGCCTCTTGGGTGTATCCCCCATCTCCTATAAAAGGAGGAGGTGGAGACCCCCTCTCCACACACCATTCCACACTCACCCTTCTCTCATATGCCCTTTGGTTGGTATCTTCCTCCCCCTTCTAGCCTTGTCCATTGACACGAGCATGGTGCTTAGGCGAAGCCCTCTTCAAGATCTTCTCCACCACCATCACAACCATGTCATAGTGTTGGCGGAGTTCCCGAGGATCCACTAATTCTGTTGTCGCGCTGGAGCGAGGGACGGAAGTCGTCGGCACATCGTATGTGTGACCGATTATAGAGGTGTTGCACGTGTGGTATTGTCATCGCGTCCTTGAGGACCGTCATGTACACTCTACAATAGCCATGTTTGTTTCCGGGAACGTTATCCTGTGTTATGGTCTTCTAGGGTGAGTCAATCTGAAACCTTTGCATCTATCTCCTAGATATGATCTTGGTGGTTGCAATCATAGGAAAAGTTTTTGTCTTTGATGCAACAGATCCCATCAGTGTGAATAAAAGGTCCGCTTCTGATTGATACATTGTTCCTTGCGTTAGAAGAGAATAATGAAGTTCTTTGTCGGCTAAGATCTCTTGAAAAGAGTCTCAGCATGGCAGAGACCAAGAGGACAGACGCGGTTGAAGCCCTCGAGCGCTATAATGATGCGGCCCGTCTTACGGACGCTCCTACATCTACACCATCGAGTCCCCCAAGTGGACCGATGACCCGTGCCCGAGCCAAGCTCCTCCAAGATAAGGTGAATTCGCTCCTCGCATCATGTGACTTTGACATACACCTGGATGGATTTCTACTTCATACTGCTACTATGTGCATCATCAGGTACAAACCCCCACCGTGTTGACCCACAAGCCCTGAAGCTGCACCTGAGCTGAAGCTGCCTGAGCCAGAGTGTCCGCCCGAATCCATCTGGAGTGTCCGGTGCAGGCGGAGTGTCCAGCGTGACTCGGCCGGTGTGTCTGGCCTGCCCCGGCCCCAACCTGGCATGGACATTCAGAAGGCCAGTTCGGACACTCCCTGGACTCCACCCAGAATGTCTGGCTACCCCGGACTGTTCGGCCGTTCCGACCCGGACTGGCCGGCCTGAAGATGGGCATGTGAGCCTAGCTGGGCCTTGTGGCCCATGTACCCCTCTACTTCGCCCAGAACTCTACTTTAATGCCTGAATTACCCCTGAACTTGTGGTTGTCCTATATATAGTCCCCCACCTCCATTGTAAACTCTAGGCATGATATTGGAATTAGTGGAAATCCCTTTCTGGATCTATCTAGTTCTTGCCTCATGCTCCTTGACCAAGGAGCACCAATATCACCAAACCTCGTTGGAGTTTGCATCGTGCCTCCGTGTTGTACAAGGCCTAGGCATTGGAGTACCTTTGCCTAGATGTCAAGATCTCACAGAGTCTCCCATCTCGCCGTGCCGGTTCGAGAGAGAGTCCTCCGCCCGACGCTGATCCTAGGGATTGCGCCGGACCGGTCACCGCCGGCGTGAGCTATTGGTGTTTATCGTGGTTTTGCGTGTGTGTGTTCATCGCGTTCATTGTGTGTGTATTCATCGTGTTCATCCTTCCCTCCTCCCCCACACTCCACCCTCTATTTGAGTGGGATTCGTGAAAGATCGGGCCACCCTAGAGATTTGCCCTCAACATATTGTTATCAAGAGCTTCGTTGCTCAGGAATTCCCCCACAAATTTTTCTTCTATCCACCAAAAAATTCGAAAATCCCCAAAAAATAGCCCCATATTTGCCTTTGGATCGATATCTTGATTTGGAGTGTTATTTATGGTTTTGATCCGACCAAACCTTGTCTTAGGAGTTGGTCCAGCTTGAGCCTGCGTTTTCCCAGCCCAATTTGGCCAATTTTTCACGAATTTGAGGCCTCAAGGCGAGGATTTCCGCTCAAGAACATGAGCAGGAAACCCCCGCCAGAGTGTCCGGCCCGTACCGACCAGAGTGTCCGGCCGAACCATACCGGAGTGTCCTGCCCAGACAGGCCGGAGTGTCTGGCTGTAACGCCAGTTTTGAAAGTTTTGCCTCATTTTTCGCATTGGCTAATTTCCTTTGTTTGCTCGTGTCCCGTGTGCATGTCAGCAACTAACAGCAAGCTTCCGCATCAACAACCTCCGCGCTCATCGACACCATGGTCCACGAACATCATCCTGCACCACCGACGCCAAGTTAATCATCACCAACAAAGGTATAACTTGCCTCACCTTGTTCACCCCTATCTTCCTTTGTGTGTACCTATCCCATGAGAGTGGCTCATTTTGTGTTTGCTTGAGCATTGTGCATTTGTCCTTGGATAGTGAGAGTGCAAGAGAAATATCAAGTGTGACTAGGTAGTATCAAGGGAGAGCAAAAAAAAGTCTCCCATTGCAAAAACGAGAGTCTCAAAGCTTGTAAGCAAGAGAGAAAGAAGAGCGCCCAAGGCAAGTGCACAAATCTGTTGCTCACTTTTCTTCTTTGCAAACGAGCCATGGTCTCTCCTTGCATTGGCACAACAACAAGCTTAGTCTTTGTTAGGACCTTTTGTTTGCTCATTTTCATAGCTGTGTCAATCCCAACTATCTACACGTCTGAGTATATAGTCGTAGGTTCCTGTCACCCTTTTGAGTTGTTGACCTTCGCCTTTGACTTGAGTTTTGTTGGATTTTACCCACTTTTGACTATCCCTTTTCTTTTGGTTGGTTCTTTGGCTTTCCACTATCCTAACCTACCACCAACAAGCTTTTGAGAGTTAGTTCTTTCTTTAGTGTGAGTTTTCTTTGCAATTCCACTTTGCACGCTTATAGCTCTGACTTGTGGTTTCTAGTTTGGTGTAATCCCCAAGGTGAGGTACAAGGATAACACCACCATATTCCACTTCCATATACAATACTTGTGTGTTTTGCATGATGGATAGGCACGGTGAGTCGAGCCAACCACCTCCCCAAGAAGAAGATCAAGGTCCGTACATGACGCGCGCAAGTCACTTCATCGTTCGACAAGAGTTTCGTTAATGTTGCCAAGCCCTTGAGACAAGACAAGATGAACAATTTGGCGAGACGCAAGCCGAGTTCAAGAACATTGACAACCACTTTGACGGCCTCGAACGACAAATGCATGCAATGCATCACAACTTTGGCCACCAAAATGAAGCGCTCCAACGCTCCGTCGCCGAAACGAATGACAATCTTAGACGCCTCATCGACGGAATGGCAAGGCCACGTTCACGCGCATCAAGCTCTTCAAGTTCTTCGCGTCGTCATGCACCCCCTCAACAAGATCTACATCCAAGTGCTCCAAGACGCAATGATGCCCCTGTGGTTGAAGATGGAAGTTCTTCGAACTATGTACCTTCCCCACGGCACGCCGCAACGTCAAGCTATGATGGTGATTTCTCTTCAAGGCCAAGAGCAACGCAAGAAGCACACCATCATCACGCAAGGGCATTAGTGCTCCAACAAGAGCAACCACAAGAGCAACCGCAAGTGCAACCACAAGTGCAACCACAAGTCTACCACCATCGACCACGACACATACTTGACACAACAAGTGATGACTCCAATTTGGAAAATCAAGATCATCACCGACGTGAGGCTCTCCAAGATCCCCCTCCTTGTCACCACCGTCATGACCATCAACAACGACACCATGGTCATCACGAGGCACCTCCTCCACCTCAACAAAACTTGGAGCGTCAAGTGATACAAGTTGAGTGACGCCCACAACGTCAAGAGGCTCACGACCATGATCTTCGCCATGAGGCCCATGTGCCTAACCAACGTCACCAATCGAGGAACGCGCCTCCCCTTCGTCATCAACCATGTCAAGAGGCTCCACCCCCTCGCCACCATGAGGCCCAAGCGCCTCAACACCGTCAACAACAGGGCCAAGAACAAGAGCAAGCTCCTCCACAACAATATCAAGAGAAAGCTCCGCAACAAGGTCACGAGAACCAAGTTCCACCTCCTCAACCACAAGATCATCAACAAGCTCATCACAACGATCGCATGGAAGATGAAGACCATCATCAACATGGCAACAATCGCTACCGTGATTGCAATGAGGAAGAAACATTTGGCAAGCTCAAGTTCACAATGCCCAAGTTCACTGGATCCAATGACCCCGAAGAATACCTATCGTGGGCACTCAAGGTCGACAAGATCTTACGCATTCACAACTATAGCAATGAGAAGATGGTCGCCATGGCTTCGCTTGAGTTTGATGATTACGCCAACCTTTGGTGGGAACAAGTTCAAGTAGCTCGTGATGCAAGACAAGAGCCGCCAATCACAACTTGGCATGACATGAAAGCTCATATGAGATCCCTCTTTGTCCCCGCGCACTACACGCGTGACCTCTTCAACAACCTTCAAGCGCTTTGTCAAGGGACAAAGACCATGGAAGAGTACTTCAAGGAAATGGAACTCAACTTGATTCGCGCCAACATTGATGAACGCATGGAGAAAACAATGGCACGTTTCCTTATTGGCTTGAATCACCCAATCAAGCGCATCGTCGAGTTCCAAACATAAAACACCATGGTTGAGCTTTTCCACATCGCAACAAAGGCTGAACGTCAAGTGCAAGAGGATATCAAGTACAACAAGCCCAAGACGTACTTCACCTACAAGCAAGCTTCAACCGCTAAACCAACAACTTTCAATGGAAGCTCCTCAAGTACCTCCAAGCCTTCCTTCAAGCCCACACTTCCCCAAGGAAAGCTGCCCCAAGTGGCAAGCAAGCAAAGAGTGATACACCTTTCAACGGTGAAAGCTACAAGTGTGGAGGTAAAGGACACAAGTCGGCCGAATGTTTAAACAAGAAAGTCTTGTTCATCCATGACAATGGTGATGAAGAGTATTTGAGTGAAGATGAATTTGATGCCCGTGTCAAGGAAGCAATGGCAAGGCAACGAGTGGAAGATGATCAAGAACTCCTCATGTGTGAACATGATGCAAGTCCATCACTTGTCGTCACAAGGATCTTGACCACTCAAGCACAAGAGCATGAAGACCAATGCTCCAATATCTTCCAAACATGAGCCGACATCAATGGCAAATCTATCAAGGTGATCACTGACGGAGGGAGTTGCCACAACCTTGCTAGGACCGAGTTGTGTGAGAAGCTCAACCTCACCCTCCATCCACACAAGCACCCCTACCACGTGCAATGGCTAAGTGACCAAGGGTCCGTGAAGATCAAGCATACCGTATCGGTCTCCTTCACCATTGGTCCTTACAAAGATACGGTGGAGTGTGATGTGGTTCCTATGGCAGTTTGCCACATGCTTCTTGGTCGACCGTGGCAATTTGACAAGGCTGCTCAACACGATGGTCGCACCAATGTATACACCTTCAAATGGCTCAACAAAACATGTGTTTTGCAACCGAGGACTCCTAGCCAAATAATTGCGGACAATGCAAAGGCTTTAGCGAGGGTGAAAAGCACAACACCTACTTGTGAGAAGAGCGGTGAGAGAGAGAACCACCTCATAGTGAGTGAGAGCGACAAGCCAAACTCGAGTGGAAAAACTAAGAGTGTTCTCCTTGCCACCAAAAGTGAGATGAGAGATGTTCGGAACAACCCATCCATCTTGCACTATGTCCTCCTTTGCAAGGGATTAGCACAAGGAACTAATGAATTAACCAATGTTCCTCCATCTTTGATGAGTGTTTTGCAGGAATTCAAGGATGTGTTGGGTTTTGAAATATCTCAAAGGCCAAGCTAACTTAAGCAAGAGACACGCTAAGTGGGTTGAGTTCATGGACTCTTTTCCGTACATTGTCAAGTATAAGAAGGGCAAAGATAATGTAGTTGCAGACGCATTGTTTCGCAAACATACCAGCCTTCTTACGAGACTTGAAATCAACGTGTTGGGTCTTGAGAAAATAAAATCTTTGTATGCTTCCGATCCGTTCTTTGAACCAATTTTCGCAAAGTGCTCCAATGACAAAGGAGTTGATGATTTCTATTTGCATAAAGGCTTTCTATTTAAACAAAACAAGCTATGCATTCCGAAGTCGTCACTTCAACTTTTGCTTCTCCAAGAATCTCATGGTGGAGACCTTATGGGTCACTTTGGTCGCGACAAGACATTGGACATGCTCTCCATCACTACTTTTGGCCCAAGATGAAGCGTGACGTGGAGCGCTACATTCAACGATGCACGACATGTGTTCAAGCTAAGTCGCAAGCTAACCCTTATGGTCTTTATATGCCATTCCATATCCCTCATACAACTTGGTCCGACATTAGCATGGATTTCGTGTTAGGATTGCCTAGATCTAAGCATGGTCATGATTCTATATTTTTTGTTGTGGATCGTTTTTCCAAAATGGCACACTTCATACCGTGCCATAAGACCGATGATGCTTCACATGTTGCAAATTTGTTTTTCAGGGAAATCGTCCGTCTACACGGTGTGCCAAGGACAATTGTCTCCGACCGCGACATCAAATTCATGAGCTACTTATGGAAGACCCTCATGGCCAAGCTCAGCGTCAAGCTCCTCGTTTCATCCGCATCGCATCCTCAAACTGATGGCCAAACCGAAGTTGTCAACCGAAGCCTCAGAACTCTCCTTCGTGTGTTGATCAAGAAAAACCTCAAGGATTGGGAGGAATGCATTCCACACGCGAGTTCGCCTACAATCGAGCCACGCACTCAACAACCAAGATGAGTCCATTCATGATCGTCTATGGTTTCGAGGCCCTCACCGCGCTCGACATCCTACCGCTACCTCTCCATGAGAGCACGAACATGGACGTCGAGAAATGGACACAAGCTATGAAGAAACTTCATGAAGAAACAAGAGCTACTATCGAACAACAAGTCCTTCGCCAAGCTTCAAGGTTAAACAAAGGACAAGAAGGAGATGATCTTTGAAGAAGGTGACCTTGTGTGGATACACCTAAGAAAAGACCGCTTCCCCAAGGAACATGACTCCAAGCTCAAGCCAAGAGGAGATGGTCCCTTCAAGGTCCTCAAAAGAATCAACAACAACGCCTACATCATCAACATACCGACCTCCAAGTACCTTGCAAGCAATACATTCAATGTCAAGGATCTCTCGCCCTACCATGTAGATATTCAAGATGACAACCATGAAGAGTCGAGGACGACTCTTTCCCAAGGGGGAGCTGATGCGGCCCGTCCTACGGACGCTCCTACATCTACACCACCAAGTCCCCCAAGTGGACCGATGACCCGTGCCCAAGCCAAGCTCCTCCAAGATAAGGTGAATTGGCTCCTTGCATCATGCGACTTTGACATACACATGGATGGCTTACTACTTCATATTACTACTCTGTGCATCCTCAGGTACGAACCCCCGCCGCGTCGACCCATGAGCCCTGAAGCTGCACCTGAGTTGAAGCTTCCTGAGCCGGAGTGTCTGCCCGAATCCAGCCGGAGTGTCCGGTGCGACTCGGCCGGAGTGTACGGCCTGTCCCAGCCCCAACCTGGCGTGGACATTCACAAGGCCAGTTCGGACACTCCTCGGACTCCACCCGGAGTGTCCGGCTACCCCGGACTGTCCGACCATTCTGACCCGGACTGTCCGGCCTGAAGATGGGCCTGCGAGCCTAGCTGGGCCTTGTGGCCCATGTACCCCTATACTTCGCCCAGAACTCTACTTTAATGCCGAAATTACGCCTGAACTTGTGGTTGGCCTATATATAGTCCCCCACCTCCATTGTAAACCCTAGGCATGATATTGGAATTAGTGGAAACCCCTTTGTGGATCTATCTAGTTCTTGCCTCATGCTCCTTGACCAAGGAGCACCAATATCACCAAATCTCGTTGGAGTTTGCATCGTGCCTCCGCGTTGTACAAGGCCTTGGCATCGGTGTCCCCTTGCCAAGACGTCAAGATCTCGGTGAGTCTCCCATCTCGTCGTGCCGGTTCAAGAGAGAGTCCTCCGCCCGACGCCGATCCTAGGGATTGCGCCGGATCGGTCACCACTGGCATGAGATATTGGTGTTTATTGTGTTTTTGCATGTGTGTGTTCATTGCGTTCTTCGTGCGTGTGTTCATCGTGTTCATCCTTCCCTCCTCCCCCCGCACTCCACCCTCGATTTGAGTGGGATTCGTGAAAGATCAGGCCACCCTAGAGGTTTGACCTCAACATATAAGTTGGAGGCAAAACAGTGCGAGGAAGATAGGGCGACGGCCACAGCCGAAAGAGAGAAGGGATTCATAGAAAAACTCGTGGAAGCTGCTGATGCGGCCCGTCCTACGGACGCTCCTACATCTACACCACCAAGTCCCCCAAGTGGACCCATGACTCGTGCTCGAGCCAAACTCCTACAAGCTAAGGTGAACTCGCTCCTCGCCTCGTGCCAATTTGATACATCCTTGGATGGTGTGCTACTTCATGCAACTACTCTATGCATCATTAGGTACGAAGCACCCCAGGATGGAGAACAAGGAGCAGATCGTGAAGCAGAAGACGCTGTAGCTCCTCAGACTAGAGTCTCCGGTCTGCGCACACCAGAGTCTCCGGACCACCAAAGTATCCGGCCTGAAGACACCGGAGTCTCCGGCCCCACCTCTGCACCGGGCCCTAGGACAATCTGAAGGCCCCTCCAGAGGATGGTCCGGAGACCGACCGAAATCTCCGGCATAGACCGGAGTCTCCGGTCCACCACACCGGAGTCTCCGATCCGACGCTAGGCATGAAAAAGGCCTTTGGGCCTACGGCCCATGTACCCCTTAGTCCGTCCATAACTTGTCTTTTATTCCTAAAGTACCCCTGTTTAAGTGGCTGGCCTATATATATTCCCCCACCTCCATTGTAAACCCTAGACATGATATTGGAATTAGTGGAAACCCCTTTGTGGATCTATCTAATTCTTGCCTCATGCTCCTTGACCAAGGAGCACCAATATCCCCAAACCTTGTTGGAGTTTACATCATGCCTGCGCGTTGTACAAGGCCTAGGCATCGGAGTCCCTTTGCCTAGACGTCAAGATCTCACCGAGTCTCCCATATCGTCGTGCCAGTTCGAGAGAGAGACCTCCGCCCGACGCCGATCCTAGGGATTGCGCCGGACCGGTCCCCTCCGGCGTGAGCTATTGGTGTGTATCATGGTTTTTTTGTGTGTGTTCATCGTGTTCTTCGTGCGTGCGTTCGTCGTGTTCATCCTCCCCTCCTCTCCCCGCACTCCATCCTCGTTTTGAAAGGGAATCGTGAAATATCGGGCCACCCTAGAGGTTTGCCCTCAACATATTGGTATCAAGAGCTTCGTTGCTCACGATTTCCCCCACAAAATTTTCTTCTATCCACCAAAAATTCGAAAATCCCCAAAAAAACAGCCCATATTTGCCTTTGGATCGATCTCTTGATTTGGAGTGTTATTTGTGGTTTTGATCCGACCAAACCTTGTCTTAGGTGTTGGTCCAGCTTTATCCTGCGTTTTCCTAGCCCAATTTGGCCAATTTTTCGCGGATTTGAGGACCCAAGGCGTGGATTTCCGCTCAAGAACACGAGCTGTTCGTGATCTGACTCCAGACCGGAGTCTCCGACCTACACCAGAGTCTCCGGCCTACCCACACTCGAGTCTCCGGCCTGCACCGGAGTTTCCGGCCTGAAACCCCGGAGTCTCTCGCCTGACGCCTGATTTTGACAGTATTGCCTCTAATCTTGCGTTGGCTAATTTCCTCTTGTTTGTTTGTGCCCATGTGCGTGTCGTCAACTAACAACAAGCTTCCGCATCGACAACCCCCGCGCGCATCGACACCATGACCCACGAAAATCATCCCGTACCACCGACGCCAAATTCATTATCAAAGAAGGTATAACTTGCGTCACCTGGTTAACCCCTATCTTCCTTTGTGTGTACCTATCCCATGAGAGTGGCTCATCTTGTGTTTGCTTGAGCATTGTGCATTTGTCCTTGGATAGTGAGTGTGCAAGAGAAATATCAAGTGTGACTAGATATCATCAAGGGAGAGCAAAAAAAATATACAAAAGAAAGAAAAAGATACAAAGAAAAAGCAAAAGAAAATAGTCTCCCATTGCTAAAGAGAGTCTCAAAGCTTGTAAGCAAGAGAGAAAGAAGAGCGCCCAAGACAAGTGCACAAATCCGTTGCTCATTTTCCCTCTTTGCAAACGAGCCATGGTCTCTCCTTGCGTTGGCACGACAACGAGCTTAGTCTTCGTTAGTACATTTTGTTTGCTCATTTTCATAGTCGTGTCAATCCCAACTTTCTCCACGTGTGTGTACATAGTCGTAGGTTCCCGTCACCCTTTTGAGTTGTTGACCTTCGCCTTTGACTTGAGTTTGTTGGATTTTACCCACTTTTGACTATCCCTTTTCTTTTGGTTGATTCTTTGGCTTTCCACAATCCTAACCTACCACCAACAAGCTTTTGAGAGTTAGTTCTTTCTTTAGAGTGAGTTTTTCTTTGCAATTCCACTTTGCACGCTTATAGCTCTCACTTGTGGTTTCTAGCTTGGTGCAATCCCCAAGGTGAGGTACAAGGCTAACACCACCATATTACACTTCCATATACAATACTTGTGTGTCTTGCATGATGGATAGGCACAGTGAGCCGAGCCAACCACCTCCCCAAGAAGAAGATCAAGGACCGTACATGACGCGCGCAAGTCACTTCATCGTTCGACAAGAGTTCCGTGAACATTGCCAAGCCCTTGAGACATGACAAGATGAACAATTTGGCGAGACACAAGCCGAGTTCAAGAACATCGACAACAGCTTCGATGGCCTCGAAAGGCAAATGCAAGCAATGCATCACAACTTCGGCACCAAAATGAGTCGCTTCAACGCTCCGTCACCGAAATAAATGACAATCTTCAACGCCTCATCGACGGAATGGCAAGACCGTGTTCACTTTCTTCAAGCTCTTCAAGTTCTTCCCGTCATCATGCACCTCTGCAACAAGATCTACCTCCAAGTGCTCCAAGACGCAATGGCGCCCCCGTGGTTGAAGATGGAACCTCTTCGAACTATGTACCTTCCCCACGGCACGCCTCAACGTCAAGCTATCATGGTGACCTCTCTTCAAGGCCACGAGCAAGGCAAGAAGCACACCGTCATCACGCAAGGGCACTAGTGATCCAACAAGAGCGACCACAAGAGGAACCGCAAGCACAACCGCAAGTGCAACCGCAAGTCTACCACCATCGACCGCGACACATACTTGACACAACAAGTGATGACTCCAATTTGGAGAATCAAGCTTGTCATCGACGTGAAGCTCTCCAAGATCCTCCCCCTCCTCATCAACGTCATGAACGTCCGCACCGACACCATGGTCATCATGAGGCGCCTCCTCCACCACGTCACCAACCGAGGTATGAGCCTCCCCTTCGTCATCAACCGCGTCAAGAGGCTCCACACCCTTGCCACCATGAGGTCCAAGCGCCTCAACCACATCAACAACCGCGCCAAGAGCAAGAGCAAGCTCCTCAACAACAATATCAAGAGCAAGCTCCGCAACAAGGTCACGAGAACCAAGTTCCACCTACCCAACTACAAGATCACCAACAAGGTCACAAGAACCAAGCTCCACCTACCGCAACGATGAAGAAACTTTTGGCAAGCTCAAGTTCACAATGCCCAAGTTTACCGGATCCAATGACCCTGAAGAATACCTCTCGTGGGCACTCAAAGTCGACAAGATCTTCCGCATGCACAATTATAGCAACGAGAAGATGGTCACCATGGCTTCGCTTGAGTTTGATGATTACGCCAACCTTTGGTGGGAACAAGTTCAAGTTGCTCGTGATGTGAGACAAGAGCCGCCAATCACAACTTGGCATGACATGAAGGCTCACATGAGATCCCGGTTCGTCCCCGCGCACTACACGCGTGACCTCTTCAACAACCGTCAAGCGCTTCGTCAAGGGACAAAGACCATGGAAGAGTACTTCAAGGAAATGGAACTCAACTTGATTCGCGCCAACATTGATGAACGCATGGATCAAACAATGGCACGTTTCCTTATTGGCTTGAATCACCCAATCAAGCGCATCGTTGAGTTACAAACATACAACACCATGGTTGAGCTTGTCCACATCGCAACAAAGGCTGAACGTCAAGTGCAAGAGGATATCAAGTACAACAAGCCCAAGACGTACTTCACCTACAAGCAAGCTTCAACCGCTACACCAACAACTTTCAATGGAAGCTCCTCAAGTACCTCCAAGCCTTCCTTCAAGCCCACACTTCCTCAAGGAAAACTGCCCCCAAGTGCCAAGCGAGCAAAGAGTGATACACCTTTCAACGGTGAATGCTACAAGTGTTGAGGTAAAGGACACAAGTCGGCCGAATGTGGAAACAAGAAAGTCTTGTTCATCCATGACTATGGTGATGAAGAGTACTTGAGTGAAGATGAGTTTGATGCCCGTGTCAAGGAAGCAATGGCAAGGCAACGAGTGGAAGATGATCAAGAACTCCTTATGTGTGAACATGATGCAAGTACATCGCTTGTCGTCACAAGGATCTTGACCACTCAAGCACAAGAGCATGAAGACCAACGCTCCAATATCTTCCAAACATGAGCCAGCATCAATGGAAAATCTATCAAGGTGATCATTGATGGAGGGAGTTGTCACAACCTTGCTAGCACTGAGTTGTCTGAGAAGCTCAACCTCACCCTCCATCCACACAAGCACCCCTAGCACGTGCAATGGCTAAGTGACCAAGGGTCCGTAAAGATCAAGCATACCGTATCGGTATCCTTCGCCATTGGTCCTTACCAAGATATGGTGGAGTGTGATGTGGTTCCTATGACAGTTTGCCACATGCTTCTTGGTCGACCGTGGCAATTTGACAAGGCTGCTCAAGATGATGGTCACACCAATGTATACACCTTCAAATGGCTCAACAAAACATGTGTTTTGCAACCGATGACTCCTAGCCAAATAATTGCGGACAATGCAAAGGCTTTAGCGAGGGCGCAAAGCACAACACCTACTGTGAGAAGAGCGGTGAGAGAGAGAACCACCTCATAGTGAGTGAGAGCCACAAGCCAAAGTCGAGTGGAAAAACTAAGAGTGTTCAACTTGCCACCAAAAGTGAGATGAGAGATGTTCGGAACAACCCATCCATCTTGCACTATGTCCTCCTTTGAAAAGGACTAGCGCAAGGAACTAATGAATTAACCAATGTTCCTCCATCTTTGATGAGTGTTTTGCAGGAATTCAAGGATGTGTTCCCCGAAGAGCTCCCACATGGACTACCTCCTCTTCGCGGCATAGAACATCGCCCTCATCCCTGGCGCACCTCTTCCAAACCGTGCTGCCTACCGCGCGAACCCAGAGGAGACGAAGGAGATCGAACGTCAAATCAACCAACTCCTCTCCAAAGGTTTGATCCAAGTTAGCACTAGTCCAAGTGCCGTACCCGTGATTCTTGTTCCAAAGACGGATGATACGTTACGGTTATGCATGGACTGTCGTCCAATCAATGCTATCACCGTGCGTTTTCGACATCCCATACCACGTCTCAATGACATGCTTGATGAGTTGTGTGGAGCCACTATTTTTTCGAAAATTGATCTTCGTAGTGGTTACCATCAAATACGCATGGCTGAAGGTGATGAGTGGAAAACCGCCTTCAAGACCAAACTTGGTCTCTATGAATGGTTGGTTATGACCTTTGGTTTATCGAATGCCCCATCCACCTTCATGCACCTTATGAATCACATCTTGCGTTCTCTCGTTGGAAAAAGTGTTGTTGTCTATTTCGATGATATTCTTGTTTATAGCAAATCACTTCAGGACCATATAACACATGTCAAGGAAGTTTTGCAAATCCTTCGACATGAAAAGCTTTATGCTAATCTTCCCAAGTGCACTTTTGCTAAAGACAAGTTGATTTTTCTTGGATTTGTCATTTCTTCGAAGGGAATTGAAGTTGATGTTTCCAAGGTAAAGGACATACGAGATTGGCCCATCCCAACAAATGTGAGTGAACTCCGAATTTTTCATGGGTTGGCCGGTTTCTATCGTCGCTTTGTGAAAGACTTTTCCACTATTGCTTGTCCTCTCAACGAGTTGACGAAAAAGAATGTCACCTTCGTGTGGGGCAAAGCACAACAAAAAGGTTTTGATGAACTTAAAAAGAAGCTCACCGAAGCACCCTCCTTGCATTACCGGATTTCACAAAAACTTTTGAGATAGAGTGTGATGCTAGTGGTATTGGCATTGGAGGATTCCTTCTACAAAACGGATGTCCTATAGCCTACCATAGCGAGAAACTCGATGGTGCTCGCCTTAACTATCCGATTTATGACAAAGAGCTTTTTGCCTTAGTTCGTGTCCTTCAAGTTTGGCAACACTACCTATGGCCCAAGGAATTTATCATACATTTCGACCACGAGTCGTTGAAATATCTCAAAGGCCAAGCTAACTTGATCAAGAGACACGCTAAGTGGGTTGAGTTCATGGAGTCTTTTCCGTACATTGTCAAGTATAAGAAGGGCAAAGATAATGTAGTTGTGGACGCATTGTCCCGCAAACATACAAGCCTTCTTACGAGACTTGAAATCAACGTGTTGGGTCTTGAGGAAATAAAATCTTTGTATGCTTCCGATCCGTTGTTCTTTGAACCAATTTTCGCAAAGTGCTCCAATGACAAAGGAGTTGATGATTTCTATTTGCATAAGGGCTTTCTATTTCCGAAGTCGTCGCTTCAACTTTTGCTTCTCCAAGAATCTCATGGTGGAGCCCTCATGGGTCACTTTGGCCGTAACAAGACATTGGACATGCTCTCCACTCACTACTTTTGGCCCAAGATGAAGCGCGACGTGGAGCGCTACGTTCAACGATGCACGGCATGTGTTCAAGCTAAGTCGCAAGCTAATCCCTATGGTCTTTATATGCCATTTCCTATTCCTCATACACCTTGGTCCGACATTAGCATGGATTTCGTGTTAGGATTACCTAGATCTAAGCATGGTCATGATTATATATTTGTTGTTGTGGATCGCTTTTCCAAAATGACACACTTCATACCGTGCCATAACACCGACGATGCTTCACATGTTGCAAATCTATTTTTCAGGGAAATCGTCCGTCTACATGGTGTGCCACGAACAATCGTCTCCGACCGCAACGTCAAATTCATGCGCTACTTATGGACGACCCTCATGGCCAAGCTCGGCGTCAAGCTCCTATTTTCATCCGTGTCGCATCCTCAAACCGATGGACAAACCAAGGTTGTCAACCGAAGCCTCGGAACTCTTCTATGTGTGTTGATCAAGAAAAACTTAAAGGATTTGGAGGAATGCATTCCCCACGCCGAGTTTGCCTACAACCGAGCAAAGCACTCAACAACCAAGATGAGTCCATTCAAGATCGTCTATGGTTTTGAGCCCCTCACTGCGCTCGACATCCTACCACTACCTCTCCATGAGTGCACAAACATGGACGCCGAGAAGCGTGCACAAACTATGAAGACGCTTCATGAATAAACAAGAGCTACTATCGAACAACAAGTCCTTCGCCAAGCTTCAAGGTTAAACAAGGACAAGAAGGAGATGATCTTTGAAGAAGGTGACCATGTGTGGATACACCTAAGCAAAGACCGCTTCCCCAAGGAACGTGATTCCAAGCTCAAGCCAAGAGGAGATGGTCCCTTCAAGGTCATCAGAAGAATCAACAACAACGCCTACATCATCGACATACCAACCTCCAAGTACCTTGCAAGAAATACATTCAACATCAAGGATCTCTCACCCTACCATGGAGATGTTCAAGATGACAACCATGAAGAGTCGAGGACGACTCTTTCCCAAGGGGGGAGCTGATGCGGCCCGTCCTACGGATGCTCCTACATCTACACCACCGAGTCCCCCAAGTGGACCCATGACTCGTGCTCGAGCCAAACTCCTACAAGATAAGGTGAACTCGCTACTCGCCTCGCGCCAATTTGATACATCCTTTGATGGTGTGCTACTTCATGCAACTACTCTATGCATCATCAGGTACAAAGTACCCCAGGATGGAGAACAAGGAGCAGATCGTGAAGCAGAAGAGTATGGAGCTCCTCAGACCGGAGTCTCCGGTCTGTGCACACCGGAGTCTCCGGACCACCAAAGTCTCCAGCCTGAAGACACCGGAGTCTCCGGCCCCACCTCCGGTCTGGCCCCTGCACCGGGCCCTGGGACAATCTGAAGGCCCCTCCGGAGGCTGGTCCGGAGACCGACCGGAATCTCCGGCCTAGACCAGTCTCTGGTCCACCACACCGGAGTCTCCGGTCCGACCGTCGCGAGGCATGAAAAAGGCCTTTGGGCTTGCGGCCCATGTACCCCTTAGTCCGTGCAGAACTTGTCTTTTATTCCTAAAGTACCCCTGTTTAAGTGGCTGGCCTATATATAGTCCCCCACCTCCATTGTAAACCCTAGGCATGATATTGGAATTAGTGGAAATCCCTTTGTGGATCTATCTAATTCTTGCATCATGCTCCTTGACCAAGGAGCACCAATATCCCCAAACCTCGTTGGAGTTTGCATCGTGCCTCCACGTTGTACAAGGCCTAGGCATCGGAGTCCCTTTGCCTAGATGTCAAGATCTCACCGAGTCTCCCATCTCGCCATGCCGGTTCGAGAGAGAGACCTCCGCATGACACCGATCCTAGGGATTGCGCCGGACCGGTCCCCGCCGGCGTGAGCTATTGGTGTGTATCATGGTTTTGTGTGGGTGTGTTCATCGTGTTCTTCGTGCGTGCGTTCGTCATGTTCATCCTCCCCTCCTCTCCCCGCACTCCATCCTCGTTTTTGAAGGGAATCGTGAAAGATCGGGCCACCCTAGAGGTTTGCCCTCAATAGCTGCCCAAGCTCTCGATCAAACACCACAATGTTTCTGCTCAGGATGCACTTCTAAAGGCCAAGGTCGTGCTTGGATGTCTGCAGGAGGAGATGATGTCGAATGCCAAGGCCATTGAAGACGCTAACGGTCTTGTTAAAGCTTTCACCGAGGGCATGTCTACAGACTACAATCCGATGCAAAAGGAGTGGGTGCTTCCCTTAGGCTGGCGATGGCGCAGGATTGCGGTGCTGGGCTGAACATCTTCAGGATCACATCCAAGATGCTAGTGACCACAGAAGGCAGAGAGGTAGCATTTGCGCCTTTTGCTACTCACTATCAAAAGTATGGACCTCGAGTCATTGAGAAGCTCGCGAAGTACTCCATGGAGCAGAAACGGCTGTACACGGCAAAGGCCGCGGCGTCGGGGGCTGCTGCCGCAAAGGCCACGACATCGGAAGCTGCCACGGAGTCCATGAAGCCCGCAGATGATGCTGCATAGGCCATGTTGCGCTCTTGCTTGTGCTTTTGTTGTATAGTCATGCTAGGATCTCTGGGTATCGAGTACTTTTGTGGGCGTGACCCATCAAGAACTATTTTAAGTACTATGTAATGATATTGGTTGCTTGCTTCTTCTTGTGTTCAGTCGACTTGTTACCTCATGATTAGTACTGCTTATCCTTTGATTGTTTGCCTTGTGATAAGGACATCCCTACGGTTGATAGAACCGTTGCACCTACAGCCACACTTCCTCACGTTCCACAATTCCAAGGACCTCTCACAAGAGCTCATGCACGCCAACTAAATTATTAGGTACTTTCATTTCTAGGAAATATTCCTAATATTCATGAGAATATGATGCTGCCTAAATCAGACGTGTGTATGTTACTTAGGAATGATGGTCCTAGCATGGATGAGAGGGACAAACATTGGAGCATGATCATGCATGGAGATGATGGCAGCAATCGTGTGAGGATTCAGGATGATGCTACAAGTGAAGATTTCAGAACTTTGAAGCCACCATAATGAAAAGATGAAGACATGGACGAACTAGAGAGCTACACACTTCAAATTTTCGTCCATGTGATTAGATGGTGCTGCGTCACTTTTAAATATGGGCCAGGCCCATGTATTTTTCGTCCAAATAAAGGGGCTGACATTTTAGAGTCCGTATACTGGAGGAAACTGGCCTAGAGATGGATTTCAACCTCCTTCCCAAGGCTGGCCGAAATTTCCTTCTGTTCCTCCATATATACTCCCATTAGGTCATCGTTTAGACTCGGATTTTGTTTAGTAAAAGACTTAGCCGCGGGCTACTCTTCGTCATAGGAACAAGTGTCAAACCGACCTTTTGTACTACGCACTGACAGAATCCCACCTCTTCAATAAAGCTTTCATCTATATTCGCAATATCTTGATTGCATCTATAATTCTTGCTGGTTCTTCGATTGCTTGCAGGGATTGATCCTAGTGATCAGGTTGATCTAGCCCCGGCGTGATCAATAGCCTCGGAAGTTGGTGTATCGATTGCTAAGGCGCAACGTCTCGCACGTTTGTAGTCGGATTGTCAAGACCGACCTCCACCATAATCGACAGATATCGTCTCATCGAAAGATCGGGCAGCTTTACCCTATCAAGTGGTATCAGATTTCGGGTTTCTCGGTGAGATCTTACAGTTTTTGTAGTTTAGATTGCATATGTTCTTCTTCCTATAAACCATAAAAAGCCAACAAATTAGGGTTAGATCTGTATCCTAAAAACACTTTCGGGCCTATTGCATCATTTCTTTTCAGTATTTGCTTAGTTGAGTTCTAGTGTGCATCATCGTGTCCAGTGCTGGTTTTAGATCTAGATCTCTAGAGTTTCAAGTTCTAGTCACAATCATCACCACCGCCACCACCGATTCTGCCATCACCACCGATTCCGCTATCACCACCGCCATACACTTGCTACAACCCTACGCCCACGTACCGCCTCCGCCACCACATATCCTTATTCTAGTCCAGTTAGGTTTGTTTTTGTTTTCCTACTTATGCTTTCCATCATTGTAGATCTGATATGAGTTGCAACTTGATCCGAGTTCCAAAAAGTTTTGGCCAGAAGTGAAGAGGAGGGGAGAGCAAAAAAAAAGTCTGGAAACTCCTCCGAAAAAATTGGCCTATACTGTTTTTAGGCTTCTGGGATCGTTTGAGCTATACGCCATTATAGTGAACAAAAATTGGCGTCTGCACGCTTCCAGAGCAGTTTTCGGAAATTTCAAAAAAAAAATCTTGAGCCTATCATGATATTCCACTTTGGTGATCGTTTTGAGACACTTTCCATACTAGTGATTTTTGCCTCTTTCGCGCGATGTTCAGAGCACTGGTGCCTGTTGCTTTTCGGTGTCGCGGCGTGACTCGTAGTGTTCTAGGCTCGTGTCTCTAGCTTGGGATAGTCTAGGACCATCACAGTTCTATCATTGAGCTGTTATCCAACCTTGCATTGCTGTTTTGAAATTGTGTCTACATATATTGCAGCCACCCAGAACTCCACATATTCCTACACCGTGCGTTGACACCACCTGGCAATCGCTCTATTCAATCTTCCTGAAGCTTGATCACGACGGTTGCTGCTCACCACCTGCTGCAGGGTAAGAACGGGTAAGAGTATTGGTTTGCTTGACAGATTAAGCGTTTTCCACCACTGTTCCTGTTGTATCTCCATTATATACCTGTGCTTTTTGCATAATAATCATGCCACCAAAAAACACCGGGACACAGCCACTAGAGGGTGAAGCCTTCCAGGCTCACGTCACCACACTTTTGGCTGACCATATGCAGGATGTGGACAAGCGTTTTACTGACAGGATGGAGCAACTCGAGGGACTCGAGACCGCCTTCAGCACCAAACTCGGCCCTAAATTCCAAGACGTGCTAGCACGCTTACCTCCACCACCGACAGCTCACGCGCCTCCTCCACAGCCGACTCGCGGGGCTACACTGCACTTGTTGGGACGTGCACAGCGCATTCTCAAACATCCGGCACAAACTTTGGCTGTGGGTGCTGCTGCTACCGTGGGCACTGCTGCTGCGGGCGTTGCAGGAGCTACGGGTGTCACACAGGCCCGTGAGACTCGGTTGGATGATTATTACGGGGAAGATGAGGACGAGGGCGAGTACGCGGACGACTTCACAGTTGATCAGCCAGCTGGTCGTCCTAGGCAATACAATCCCCACATTCGCCGTCCACCTCCTTTTCTGTTGGTACGTGATGATGACCATGTTGCTAAACTGAAATTAAATGTTCCTACGTTTAATGGTCGTTATAATCCTGATGCATACCTCTCTTGGAAATTAGAATTAGACCAGCGTTTTGCATGCTTAAATTATCCCGAGGATAGACGTGTTAGTGCTGCTACTTGTGAGTTCACTAGTTTTGCTTCCATATGGTGGCCTGAATATTGTCGTGCTAATCATGCTAATCCAATTACTACGTGGGATGCTTTAAAACATGTTATGCTTATTCATTTTGTTCCACCATATTATCAGCGTTCCATGCTTACCAAATTAGCACGTCTAGATCAAGGCAAAAATTCTGTAGAGGATTACTATCAGGAGTTGCAAACTGGCATGCTACGTTGTGGTATAGAGGAGGATAATGAAGTATTAATGGCACGATTCGTAGGTCGGTTAAATAAGGAAATTCAGACCATTCTTAGATATAAATCTTATCACACTATTACTCGTTTGTTCCATCTTGCTTGCAATGCTGAATGTGAAGTGCAGGATCGACGCGAGGCGGTACGAACTAATTATTCTACAGGGCATTCTACTTGGAGATCACCGAATTCGGCGTCACGGGCTGCTGCACCTACACCTCCAGTGACCACATCCACGCGATCTGCAGCATCTACACCACCTCTGTTTGCTGCACGGAAGACTACTCCGGTACCAGCCCCGAGTGATGCGTCCTCCATGGAATCTACGGGCAAGTCCAGCCAAATTCAGTGCCGCAAATGTGGTGGACTTGGTCAATTTGCATGTGATTGTGCCTCCTCTCGTGTGATGATTGCTCTTGAGGATGGTGGATATGATTCCGCCAGTGATTATGATGAAGATACTTTGGCTCTTATTGCATATGATGAGCAATGTGCTGCAGCACCCACGGATCAAGATTCTAAATATATGGCTGTGGAACATGCGGAGAAATACCCGAGTTTAATTGCACAACGAGTCTTGAGTACACAAATTACCAAGGCTGAGCCTGACCAGCGCCATAATCTGTTCCATACCAAGGGTGTGGTTAAAGATCGCTGTATTCGCATTATTATTGATGGAGGGAGCTGCAACAACTTGGTGAGCATGGAGATGGTTTAAAAGCTTTCTCTCACGACACGACCCCATCCACGTCCATATCACATTCAATGGTTTAATAACAGCGGCAAGGTTAAGGTAACACGTACAGTTCGTGTGCATTTTACTATTGATGCATATGCTGATTATGTTGAGTGTGATGTTGTTCCTATGCAAGCCTGTGCTTTTACTTGGTAGACCATGGCAATTTGATACAAATTCTATACACTATGGTAGCACAAATCAGTATTCTCTTATTCATAATGATAAGAAAATTGTGTTACTTCCCATGTCTCCTGAAAGTATTTTAAAAGATGATCTTGCTAGAGCTAGTAGAGCACATAATGAGGGGAAAAAGCTAAGCGAAAATCAGATTTTTGCTAAGGAACTTATGCCTTCTCCAAGTACTTCTAAATCTGATCCAAAACATGCTAATGAAATTTGTTTGAAAAGTACTTGTTTGCTAGCTAGCAAATCTGATATTTCTGAAATTTATGTGAGTACTACTGCATGTTATGCTATCATTTGCAAAGAAGTGTTGTTTTCAGCTGAGGAGATTCCTCCTTCATTGCCACCTGCTATTGCTAACATTTTGTAGGAGTATAAGGATGTTTTCCCACAGGATGTACCTCCAGGACTACCACATGTTCGTGCTATTGAGCACCAAATTGATTTGATTCCTGGAGCATCTTTGCCCAACCGTGCGCCATATCGTACCAATCCGGAGGAGACGAAAGAGATTCAGTGACAAATTGAAGAACTTCTTGACAAGGGTCATATTTGTGAGTCTCTTAGTCCATGTGTTGTTCCTATTATTTTGGTACCAAAGAAAGATGGTTCTTCGTGCATGTGTACGGATTGTAGAGCAATCAATAATATTACTATTCGATATCGTCATCCTATTCCTTGTTTAGATGACATGCTTGATGAATTGAGTGGCTCTACCATGTTCTCTAAGGTTGATTTGCGTATTGGTTACCACCATATTCGTATGAAGTTAGGAGATGAATGGAAAACTGCATTTAAAACTAAATTTGGCCTATACGAGTGGTTAGTCATGCCCTTTGGTTTAAGTAATGCTCCCAACACTTTCATGAGATTAATGAATGAAGTTTTACGTGCTTTTATTGGAAATTTAGTGGTGGTCTATTTTGATGATATATTGATATATGGCAAATCTGTAGAAGAACATTTGGAACATTTAAGTGTTGTTTTTGATGCTTTACGTGCTGCACATTTGTTTGGTAACATTGCGAAGTGCACCTTTTGCATGGATAGAGTTGTTTTTCTTGGCTATGTTGTTACAGCACAAGGTATTGAAGTTGACCCCACCAAGATTGAAGCAATTTCGAGTTGGCCACAACCCAAAACAGTCACACAAGTGAGGAGCTTCCTTGGCCTCACTGGATTTTATAGGCGCTTTGTCAAAGATTTTGGTTCCGTTGCAGCGCTGCTGAACGAGCTTTCTAAGAAAGATGTGCCCTTTGTTTGGGGCGATGCACAACAAGAAGCCTTCATGCTACTCAAAGATAAGCTTACACATGCTCCTTTACTCCAACTTCCTGATTTTAATAAGACCTTTGAGTTGGAATGTGATGCTAGTGGAATCGGTTTGGGAGGAGTGTTGTTACAAGAGGGAAAACCTGTTGGCATATTTCAGTGAGAAATTGAGTGGAGCTAGTTTGAACTATTCTACTTATGATAAGGAATTATATGCTCTTGTTCGGACATTACAAACTTGGCAACATTATTTATGGCCTAAAGAATTAGTTATACATTCTGATCATGAATCTTTGAAGCATATTCGTAGTCAAGCTAAGTTGAATAAATGTCATGCAAAGTGGGTTGAATTCATTGAATCTTTTCCTTATGTTATTAAACACAAAAAGGGTAAAGATAATATTATTGTTGATGCTTTGTCACGTCGTTATACCATGTTATCTCAACTTGACTTCAAAATATTTGGATTGGAAACTATTAAAGAACAATATATGAAAGATGCCGATTTTAAAGATGTTTTGCACCATTGTCTAGAGGGTAGAACTTGGAACAAATCCGTCCTCAATGATGGGTTTGTGTTCCGTGCTAACAAACTATGCATTCCAGAAGGTTCCGTTCGTCTTTTGTTGTTGCAGGAGGCGCATGGAGGAGGATTGATGGGTCACTTTGGAGTAAAGAAGACGGAAGACGTACTTGCTACACACTTCTTTTGGCCACGCATGCGAATGGATGTTGAGAGGTTTATTGCTCGCTGCACAACATGTCAAAAAGCTAAGTCACGCCTTAATCCACATGGTTTATATATGCCTCTTCCTATTCCTAGTGTACCTTGGGAGGATATTTCTATGGACTTTGTTTTAGGATTACCTCGAACACAGAAGGGGAGGGATAGTATTTTTGTGTTGTGGATAGATTTTCTAAGATGGCACACTTTATTCCTTGTCATAAGAGTGATGATGCTGCTCATGTTGCTGAATTATTCTTTCGCGATGTTTTTCGCTTGCATGGTGTGCCTAATACTATTGTTTCAGATCGTGATACTAAATTTCTTAGCCATTTTTGGAAATGTTTATGGGCTAAGTTGGGGACTAAGTTGTTGTTTAGTACTACATGTCATCCACAAACTGATGGACAAACTGAAGTAGTTAATAGAACTTTGTCTACCATGTTACGGGTTGTTTTAAAGACGAACTTAAAAATGTGGGAAGATTGTTTACCTCATATTGAATTTGCTTACAATCGTTCCGTGCATTCTACAACTAAGTTATGCCCTTTTGAGATTGTGTATGGTTTTGTTCCTCGTGCACCTATTGATTTATTACCTATTCCATCTTCGGTGCAACATAATTTTGATGCTACACAACATGCTGAACAGATTCTTATGTTGCATAGGATTACTAAAGAAAATATAGAACGTATGAATGCTAAATATAAAGTTGCTGGTGATAAAGGACACAAGCATATTGCGTTTGATGTGGGAGTTTTAGTTTGGTTGCATTTGCGCAAAGATCGTTTTCCTGATTTGCGTAAGTCTAAATTAATGCCACGTGCTGCTGGTCCTTTTAAAGTGTTAGAGAAAATGAATTATAATGCATATAAACTTGAGCTTCCTACAGAAATGGGCACGGTAAGTCCCTCATTTAACCTTTCAGATTTGAAACCATACTATGGAGAAGAAGATGAGATTGCGTCGAGGACGACTTCAATTCAAGAAGGGGAGGATGATGAGGACATCCCTACGGTTGATTCAACCGTTGCACCTACAGCCACACTTCCTCACGTTTCACAATTCCAAGGAACTCTCACAAGAGCTCGTGCGCGCCAACTAAATTATCAGATACTTTCGTTTCTAGGAACTATTCCTAATATTCATGAGAATATGATGCTGCCTAAATCAGATGTGTGTATGTTACTTAGGAATGATGGTCCTAGCATGGATGAGAGGGACAAGCATTGGAGCATGATCATGCATGGAGATGATGGCAGCAATCGTGTGAGGATTTAGGATGACGCTGCAAGTGAAGATTTCAGAACTTTGAAGCCACCATAATGAAAAGATGAAGACATGGATGAACTAGAGAGCTACACACTTCAAATTTTCGTCCATGTGATTAGATGGTGCTACGTCACCTTTAAATATGGGCCAGGCCCATGTATTTTTGGTCCAAATAAAGGGGCTGACTTTTTAGAGTCCGTATACTAGAGGAAACCGGCCTAGAGATGGATTTCGACCTCCTTCCCAAGGCTAGCCAAAATTTCCTTCTGTTCGTCCATATATACTCCCATTAGGTCATCGTTTAGACTCGGATTTTGTTTAGTAAAAGACTTAGCCACGAGCTACTCTTCGCCATAGGCACAAGTGTCAAACCGACCTTTTGTACTACGCACTGATAGAATCCCACCTCTTCAATAAAGCTTTTATCTATATTCGCAATATCTTGATTGCATCTATAATTCTTGCTGGTTCTTCGATTACTTGTAGAGATGGATCCTAGTGATCAGGTTGATCTAGCTCCGACATGATCAATAGCCTCGGAAGTTGGTGTATTGATTGCTAAGGCGCAACGTCTCGCACGTTTGTAGTCGGATCGTCAACATCGACCTCCACCATAATCGACAGATATCGTCTCATCGAAAGATTTTAGCACCTTTACCCTATCACTTAGTTAGGGGCCTGTGAGTGGCATTCAAGACATGACATCATCTTCTGCTCTTGTTGTTCCCCCACGCTGGAGGGTGAACGAACTATTGCAACTTCCTCTGTTGCGCGACCGTGTGAAGGAGTTGGAGAGGAATGTGCTAATCATCCGTGACAATATTGATGTGTGGAAGTCAAAGGTGGAGAAAGCTGCTGAGCAAGAGGATTATCTACTTGGTGAGGTTGCCCAAATCAACGAGAAACTCCAATGTGAGTGTTCCTCGACTGATTTATCTTTTCCTTGAGTCGCTATTTTGTCGACTGATACATCCATGTCTTGTCTGTGTAGTTGTTAACCTTATTCTGCAGGAAGAAAAAGAGTGGGTTAGTATCTGACTCAATTGCCTTACTCAGTCTAAGCTTGAGGTCGGAGGTTTCTTTTAGACCGACAGGAATCAAGCCATTGTGCTCGCTAGATTGCAAGACCGTGTCTTACAAGTATTGAATTTCCTGAAGTGTGCGCATATGGCACTAGCGGCCGTTGGATCAGGTACCATCTAGCGTCCCCGTGTTGCTGCAGAAGTTGCACGACATTAGCACTGTTCGCGAGTGCGTTCGTCAGCAACTGGTGGCAGGGGCCAAGGCCCTTGTGCGTATGCACTGACTAGATGAAGACTTGGCGGCCATTGTGTAAGGTCCCCCGGCACCTCCATATGGCATGACTTGGAATATGCGGCCGCACTATCGAGCAGTTGCTCAGCCGGCGGAGGAGCTCATTCATTTTTTCAATGAGCGAACCAACGTCCTCCTTCAGCGATAGTAGAGTAGTTTGTAGCCTACACGGTAGATATAAGTGTTGCAAAGCTTGTATAGTTTCGATTGGGTGTTTTGTGGCCCTTGTATTTTTTGCAAACTTGTTAGCTTGTATATGTTCGGGTGTGATTTATGCGATGTCTTTTTGTTAGCCTAATGCTTCTAGATATCAGCACCTTGCCAACTTATCAGTTGGGTTGCAACTGGGCTAGAGTTTTCAAGGGTTTGATTGTAAGCAGAAGCAGCTACTCGGGCAATCGTGATGGTGAGTTGTATGTATGATGAGGTCGTCAGGGAGGCGCAGCCCCTAAGTTCTAAATGCATAGAAAGAAAAACATAATAAGAATCATAGTTGAGGCACTTAGCTTTATTTATTGGAGAATAGAGGGAGGTACATTATTTGGCTACGTAGCCTGGCTGAGTAGCCTTATTGTAAAGGTAAAAACATTTAAGGGTAGAAATGTCACAGCTACGCGATGTTCCATGAGTTGGAGTATGCAAATCCAGTCTCTAAGTCCTTGAGGCGATAGGCACCACCTGGGATCACTTTAGTTACCACGTAGGGTCCATCCCATGGAGATTCAAGCTCTAGGTTCCCTTTCTGCTTTGGTCGTAGGACACGAGGTCACCATCAACAGAGCACCTTGGGCATAGCCATCCGCTGTGGTAGTTGCGGAGGCTTCGCTGGTAAACAATTAATCATTCCGTGGAAATTTCACGCGCTTCATCGAGCAGGTCGATAGAGTCCTAGAGTGCGGCCGTAGATTCGGCCTCACTGTAAGCGACAAGACATGGGGCTTTGTAGCACACTTCAGCTAGTAGCACCGCCTCAGCACCATGTACCATGAAGATGGGTGTGTAGCTTGTGGCGTTGTTTGGCATTGTGCGTATGCTCCATAGTACAGAGGGCAGTTTGTTAGCCCAACATCCAGCCGCTCGTTCGAGTGGTCTAAAGAGTCTCTTATGGATGTCGTTGCAGACTAGGACATTAGCCTTTTCAACTTGATCGTGGGTCTGAGGGTGTGCCATAGAGGCATAGCTAATGTTGATGCTCAAGTTTTCATAGAAATCATGAACCCGTTCGAGGTAAAGTTTGTCCCCTTGTCGGTGATGATGTTGTGCGGCACCCTGAAACTAAAGACGATGGACTCAAAGAACTTGATGGCAGTGTGATGAGTGCATATTTGCATCATGTTTTATATTATTGTTTTGCATTATAGTGGTAGGATCTTGGTATTTTACGGCGTTCATGCGCATATTTTATGTCTATTTTCACCAGGATCAGGACAGATGTTGGATACAATGGACACAATTCTTGGAGCAGTTGTATTGGGAGAAAAGGAGTCAAAAACAACGTAAATCTCTTATTTGGGAAATATCAATAACACCAGAAGAAAACCTAAAGCGATCGAGGCATCCAAAAGGTTTGACGACCAACTATACGGCAGGAATAATTTTCTGGCCGTATAGTTGGAGCCGCCACCGCCTCCTCAAATAGTTTCACCCCATGCAACTGGATCGGGGAGACGACATACAGAACAACCAGAAATCACCCAAAACCTCAGCTCCAGAAGGTATCTGAAGGAGGAACTTTCCCAAGGGATCCATCTTCGGCCTGCACAGACTGGGAGGCCAAGGCATCGATCTTCATCTTCATCAACCGTTGCACCACCATCATCTCCATCCATCCCATCTTCACCCCATCAAGATCTTGTTGTAATTTCCGTACTCGTTGTGGATTTATACAAGAACTATTCATTTACAATTGTTTCCATTACCATTGCCATGATGTTGATTTCCTCCATGTCTGAGTAGATCATTAGTTCTTGGGGAGATAGAGAATCCCCCGCATATGATTGAGATAAGATAAACATTATTATGTGTATGTGTTAATTGTCTTCATCTTGATGTTGGGAGTTGTGCACCTCCTTAATATTTGCCTCTTATGGGGACACGATGAAGGGGATTACTTGTTGGTAAACGGAGGGATGATAGCACTTACTGTGACTATAAAGTTGTTGTCATTCTTTACGTACTAACTTGGGGAAACAAGGAGAACTCATAAAGCCATGTCCATGCCACGGGAGAAATTCCTTAATAGCGGGATAATACGATTGATGTTGTTTATCTGTCAGCTGTGGTTATGAAGGATGATGTGAGCAGTGGTTACTGCCTATTTGTCCATATATGGAGCTCCTCCCACATACATACATATCATGAGAATATTTGTTATAATAATCTTGATTGCTTAGTCTAAATTGCTAGCGGTGTATCCACCACTCCTTGAGAACGCCTTTTCCCCTATTGCAGTTCCAAGCTCTTTTACATACGCGATTCTTACTTTTTGCATTAAGTTTTACTTTACTTTAATTGATTCATTCAATCAAATTCCCAAAAATAATTCTACTTTTCTTGCGTCTCCAAATTATTCCTTAAGTACTTCATTTAGTTTTAGTTAAAAGCATTTTAGTCTTTCGCCTACTGTTCCCTATGAGATCGATATCTTTATTTTGAAAATAACTACAAACGATTTGTGCACTTGCAGTCATCAAGCTATTTTCTAGCACCGTTGTCGGGGAGCTTAGCGCTATAAGTCACTTTACTTTTAGTTATTGACTTTCGTTGTACTAATTTTTAATTTAGGTTGCAGGACCGCAACAATGGACAACACTCAGCATTTCATCCAGCTTGAGACAGTAAGGAAAATGGGTTCGCCCATGGATGCTTTTATAACTGTCAGTAAAAGCATAAATCCGGATGGAATTGAGACCCACCCTTTATTATTTGAACTACAACACTCTAAGAAATTTGCAGGAACCGATGAAGAGAGTCCATATGGACACTTACAATTTTTTGAAGATGTTCTTGGTTCCTTTATATTTGACAATTGTAATCTTGATATGGTTAAAACCCAGTTGTTTAGACAAACTCTCTCTAATAATGTTTGCAACTGGTATAGATCTTTTTGTGCAGAAGAACCAAGGACTTGGATGGAATTGACAACCAATTTCTTATCAAAATATTACTCAGAAAGCAAAGCTCATAGGATGAGAGGTATTATTATTAATTTCGAAAATAGTCATGATGAGGGTTTGTATGAAGGGTATCTAAGGTACAAGAGCTATCTAGATAATTGCCCCCATCATCGTTTGTCTGATTGGTTAATCACTCACACTTTTTATGGAGGGCTTAATAATAAAAATAGAACGAACCTAGACACCGCTTCTAATGGTAGTTTTCTATCTTATACCTATGATGAAGCCTGGAAATTAATAATGAAAATGAGGGAGGCAACAGAAAATCTTAAAAATGAGGAGAACATTACAAATAGTTTTTCTGAATATGTGATAAGGATCAAGCCGAGGATCCTAAGATTGTTGTCCGGATCCTTCACAGCGAGTCAACCAGGTAGGTAATCTCCCAATTACGTGATGAACGCAACCTGAAGAAGAGGAACAAATCCAGCAAGCAACGTGGAGAAGATCACCACGCCTCAAACCAAAACACGACAATCCTTGATGAACACAAGAACCTCCGCGACAGTAGCAATACGATAGATAACACGACATCGCGGTCCCTGGAAGGATGCTCACCAAGCAACTCACACAATAGTTTTAGACTCAATTCAAGCTAACCCTAAAAACCATGATTTATAGGCCTATATAAAGGCTGCTGGATATCCAACATAGAGTTGGGGTCAAAACCAAACATATCTCTAATTTTCCTAACTTAAAAGGACCCTATTTGTAAGCTGACAGAAAACATCCATCGACTTGTTTCAGTTGCCGCGCACAGCTCGTAACGAACCGGGAGACGTGCGAGTACCCGTTTGAAAGATCTCAGAATTATCTTTCCAACAAGTACTTATTTGCTTAATTTGGAGTTGGTTATTTGCTTAATTCGGAGTTGGTATGTGGAAACCACGCCCATTCAATTTCAGAACTTCTATCTGTCCGAATTGAACCTTCCTTCTTGGTCGCCTTCCATCTCTCGGTCGCCTTCATTTTGATGATCTTTTCTTGCGCCTTCCTCCCGCTCCTCCCTCGCGCATATCGTGCACATATCATCGAAACGGGAGGAAGGCGGCCAAGATATGCGCGAGGGAGGAGCAGGAGGAAGGCGCAAGAGAAGATCATCAAAACAAAGGTGACCGAAAGATGGAAGGCGACCAAGAAGGAAGGTTCAATTCGGACAGACAAAAGTTCTGAAATTGAAACTGACGTGGTTTCCACATACCAACTCCGAATTAAGCAAATAACCAACTCTGAATTAAGCAAATAAGTACTTGCTAGAAAGATAATTCTGTGATCTCTCCAACGGGTACTAGCACGTCTCCCGGTTCGTTACGAGCTATGTGCGGCAACCGAAACAAGTCGACGGATGTTTTCAATCAGTTTACAAATAGAGTCCTTTTAAATTGGGAAAGTTAGAGATATGTTTGGTTTTGACCCTAACTCTATGTTGGACGCCCAGCAGCCTTTATATAGCCTATAAAACATGGTTTTTAGGGTTAGCTTGAAATTGAGTCTAAAACTATTGTGTGAGTTGCTTGGTGAGCATCCCTCCCGAGACGGCGATGCCGTGTTATCTATCGTATTGATATTGTCGTGGAGGTTCTTGTGTTCATCAAGGATTGTCGTGTTTTGGTTTGAGGCGTGGTGATCTTCTCCATGTTGCTTGCTGAATTCGTTCCTCTTCTTCAGGTTGCATTCAACACGTAATTGGGAGATTACCTACCTAGTTGACTCGCTGTGAAAGATCGGGACAACAATCTTAGGATCCTCGGCTTGATCCTTATCATGTGGTATCAGAGCACCAGGTTGCTCACGGCGAGATTGTGTTGATTGATCAGCTCAGTGTGTTCTTAGTGGAGATCAGAGAGTTGAGGCGGAGCAGACTGGATCTCGATGTCCGTGCACCGGAGTGTCCAACGGATTCCTCCCGGAGTATCCGTCCGACCTGGACAGTCCGGCCCTCCAACACCGGACAATCTGGCCCTAATTTTTTTCTGTTCTGCAGTCATGCTAGGAAGCATGTCGTCGTGTCAGTGTGATTTTTTTGGCAAACGGTGCACTTCTGGGAATAGATCTAGTGATGTGTACACTGATTATCTTGACATCTTGAACGGTGTGGTATGTGATGATTCTCAAATCAGGTGGAGACTGGTCCATATGGCGACATATGATGAATATGAGTCGTGGGAATGTCATATGCAAGATGGTTTTTACAGATGTGATACATATGAGTATTTGGATATTCCTACACGTATGTGTCTTGCATTACAATGTGTGGATGAGGAGATAGCTCATTGGTGGGATAAATTGGTGCGTGAGAAAGATATTGTTGATGCAACTTGGAAGTATTTCAGTAATTTCTTGCATGGCTGTTTTATGTCTCCTTGTTGTAAGGTATTTTGTACCAAGCCTGTGAAGGCAGTCCAGCAGTCGCCCAAAGTTAAAGTTATGTCTATTCCATCTCATGTAAAGGAGGCTCCGGTAGTTGTTCCAGTGCAACCGGTCAGCGTGGCAGTGCCAAAATTTTCTAAAGAGAAGCAGCCTGATGTTGACAAAGTTGTTGTGTGCGCTGCAACTGCAGTGGGGGATGTTGTACCATTGAGTAGGCTGAATTTGCAACTCAAGAAGGTACAAGGCGATGCTTGCATGATAGTTGACAAGGGCCAGCGTTGGAATTTATTTCAGGCGTAGTGTATGATCAAAGGCAAAGCATGCAAGTTGATTGTTGATGGAGGAAGCTGTACTAATGGCATTAGCAAGGCAATGGTGGCAGCGTTGGGTTGTCCACATGGCGTATTCCTGAACCTAAGCATCTACAGTGGTTAAATAGCTACAGTATGGTGCAGGTAACTCATAAGGTGCGTGTGCCATTTACAGTTGGTGATTATGTTGATGAGATTGAGTGCGATGTGTTGCCATTGGAGGTAGGTGGGTTGTTACTTGGTCATCCATGGCAGTATGATCGCAACGCTACACATGCTGGACGAGTAAATACATATTCTTTTGTGCATGGTGGAAAACAACAGACTTTGAAGCGTATGCAGGATGATCACATAAAATCTGATGTAGAGCTAGTGGTACATAAGGAGAAGGTGCGCAAGGCTAAGCCAAAAGCTGGGCTAGCTAAGGTGCAGGATGGAGAGCATGACGCACAGTGCGGCAATGTTGATATTGCTTCAGCTATGCCTATAGATGACAAGCCAGTGGAACTTGTTAGTGACAAGCCAGTTGAAGTGCATCCTCTTATTGCTAAGAGGAAGGATGTTGCAGCATGTGTTCAGAAGGTTATTTGTGTTGACATAGGTGTTCAGATAGATGATAGTTGTGCTCCTGATGTTCCAGTGCATGTGTTCCAGTGGAGTAACAAGAGCAGTTTTGTTAGCACACATGTGAGGCGTTTTGTTTGGACAGTTGTGCGGATGCATAGAGGCAAGGATGGACATGCTCGTCAGTTGTGTGGTCTAGGCATTACTCATCTTATGCCAGGTCGTGCAAAGAAGGTCCATGTTCAACAACCACAGGTTCCAACAAGAGTTGAGAAGAAGAAGACAGTGGCGCCTAGGTCCAAGCTCGTATGGAGATGCAAGGAGGTGCAGGCGCCAAGGGCTGTATCAAGTCAAGAACGCTGAGAGGATCCTAAGATTGTTGTCCCGATATCTGATACCACATGATAAGAAGATGGTGGCGCCTAGGTCCAAACTTTGATACCACATGATAAGGATCAAGCCGAGGATCCTAAGATTGTTTTCCCGATCTTTCACAGCGAGTCAACCAGGTAGGTAATCTCCCAATTACGTGATGAATGCATCCTGAAGAAGAGGAACGAATCCAGCAAGCAACATGGACAAGATCAGCATGCCTCAAACCAAAACACAACAATCCTTGATGAACACAAGAACCTCGGCGACAATATCAATACGATATATAACATGGCATCGCCGTCCCCGGAGGGATGCTCACCAAGCAACTCACACAATAGTTTTAGACTCAATTTCAAGCTAACCCTAAAAACCATGATTTACATGCCTATATAAAGCCTGTTGGACGTCCAACATAGAGTTGGGGTCAAAACCAAACATATCTCTAACTTTCCTAACTTAAAAGGACTCTATTTGTAAACTGACAAAAAACATTCGTCGACTTGTTTCGGTTGCTGTGCACAGCTCGAACCAGGAGACGTGTGAGTACCCGTTGGAAAGATCTCGGAATTATCTTTCCAACAAGTACTTATTTGTTTAATTCGGAGTTGGTATGTGGAAACCACGTCCGTTTCAATTTCAGAACTTCTGTCTGTCCGAATTGAACCTTCCTTCTTGGTCGCCTTCCATCTCTCGGTCGCCTTCGTTTTGATGATCTTCTCTTGCGCCTTCCTCCTGCTCCTCCCTCGCGCATATCGTGCCCATATCAATATGCTTGTGTTAACGATTTCCTTGCAGATGAAAGGACTTGTGCAATGATTAAAACCCTTGGTATTAATTCTTACTCAGTAAAGAAAATTATTGAGAATTATGCAGGGCATTTACAGGTACCTACAGAATGGGAACCCCATAAACCCCTTGAAGAAAAGAAGTGTGCAAGAGAAAGTGTGCTAATGGAAGAGTTATCCTCTACACCTATTCAAGAGAATATCAAGAAAAGGCAAAAAGAGGAAGAACAAATAAAGAGAAGATTAAAGAAACTAGAAAAGAACCCCGAAGCTACCAATATAAATAATGTTATATTGAAGGATCTTATGGACGTACGAACGGTGGATAATGAAGTGGTTATGCTAGACTTTGAAACCTTAGAATTCATCGAAGGTAAGGTACGAGGAAACGAAACTTCTAAACCTATGACTCCTATATATTGTGGAGAAACTTTCTTACACGGAATTTGTGAGCCGATTTCCACTATAAACATTATGCCTTCAACACTTTGTGAGGAACTTCACTACAATTTTAAGTAATCCAGATGTGGAACCGGTAGACACAACTATTAAATTGTCTAATAGAACTAATATAAAACTAGAAGGTGTTATCAAAAATATCTATGTCTTTATTGGATCACTCATGTACCCGCTTTATTTTCATATTGTTGATATGCCTCGAGATTCTTTTTGTCCTATTCTTTTAGGCAGGCCTTTTGTTTCCGTAACCAAAGCTCGAATTGATAATAAGAAGGAGACTATTTTAATGATGTTTGGAGAAGAGGAAATGACATTCCACTTCGCCAAACTAAAGAAGAGGCCATATGAAGTGGAAGATATCAAGGAAGAGAAAACGATTGTCGAGCTGGCCGTAATTCATTTCAGTACTCCACAAGATGAATTAGATAGGAGCCTAATTAATTGGGAGGAAGCACCAGATGATGAATAGAGAGAGGACATGGATGATTAGCTTGATTTAGTTTCAGAAGGACAACATCCACATGACTATGAAGAACTGGTAAGAAAAGGAGATGACGAACCTCCGCCAATTGAATTGAAACAACTTCCAGACGATATGAGGTATAAGTTTTTAGATAATGAAAATAAATGTACTTTTATTATTAGTAAAAATCTATCAGAAAATGAAACAAATAAACTCATTTCGGTCTTGATTAAGCATCATGAAGCTTTTAGATATACTCTAAGTGATATTAAAGGAATAGATCCATCTATTGTAACACATAAGATTACCATGCTTGATGATGCTGAACCTGTAGTTGATACACAAAGAAGGCTTAATCCGAAAATGAAGGAAGTAGTAAGAAAAGAGGTTATACGATTATTAGATGCTAGCATAATATATCCTATTTCTGATAGTAAGTGGGTTAGCCCAGCTCATTGCATACCAAGACAAGGGGGTCTTGATGCTGCTATGAATGAGGATGGTGAGCTAGTTCCTGTACAACCTATTGTTGGATAACGCATGTGCATTGATTTTAGGAAACTAAACCGTGAGACACGGAAAAATCATAAACCTATAACATTCATGGATAAAATTTTAGAAAGACTTAGTAATAATTCTTATTTCTGTTTTCTTGATGGTTATTCTAGATATTCTTAAATTGCTATACAACTGAAAGATCAAGAGAAAACAACTTTCACTTACCCATATGGCACATATGCTTATAGATTAATTATGTTTGGCTTATGTAATGCAGCTCTGACTTTTCAAGAATGTGTTTTCAAAATATTTGATGATATTGTTGAGAAGACTATGGAAGTTCTAACAAATGATTTAGTTGTTTGTGGAACAACATTTGATAATTGCCTCTACAATTTAACCAAAGTTCTGCAGAGATGCAGGCAATCAAATTTGGTTTTGAATTGGGAACAATGTTGTTTCGTGGAAAGAGAAGGTAAAGTTTTTGGGCATAAGGTTTTGGAAAAGGGTATAGAAATAGATAAAACTAATATAAATACTATAGAAAATCTTCCAATACCTCAGGACATAAAAAAACTTAAAAATGTTTCTGGGACATGCAGGTTTTTATAAGCATTTTATAAAATATTTTGCTAAAATAGCTATGCCTCTCACCAACCTTCTTGAGAGAGAAACTCCATTCTACTTAGATCATGACGACATTGCAGCTTTTGAGAACCTTAAAAAAAATTAGTTTCAACACCCATCATGCAATCTCCAAAATGGGATGAACCTTTCGAAATCATGTGTGATGCTAGTGATTATGCTTTAGGGGATGTGTTAGGACAGAGAGACGGAAAGAATTTAAATGTTATTTATTGTGCTAGTAGAACTCTTAATAAGATTCAGAAAATTATGCTTCTACAAAAAAACAGTTCCTAGCTATAATTTTGCTTGTGACAAATTTAGATCTTACATCATTAATTCTAAGGTAATAGTTCATATAGATCACCAAGATTTGCGTCACCGCCTTGTGAAAAAGGACGCGGAGCCCAGGTTAATTAAGTGGGTTTTATTACTGCAAGAATATGATTTGCAAATAGTAGATTGGAGGGGTAAGGATAATCTGGTAGCAGATCATCTCTCTAGGATGGAGGGAATAATTACTAACCCCGTACCTCTAAATGAGTCATTTCTAGGAGAATATTTAGCAAACATTGAAATTGTTGATCCTTGGTTTGTGGATTATGCTAACTATCTCGCAGTAAAATTTGTACCTCCTGGTATGACAAGAAATCAAAGAATGAAATTCTTTAATGATCTTAAATATTATTTTTGGTATGATTCGTATCTATATCGCCATGGACCTGACAGAATGATTCGGAAGTGCGTTCCTAACCATAAAATGAATGCAATTTTGCAAGCTTGTCATGATAGCCCATATGGAGGACACCATGCAGGCAAGCGAACTACATCAAAGGTACTTCAATCCGGATTCTATTGGCCCACCTTGCTCAAGGACGCACATAGGTATGTAGAACATTCTGATGCTTGCCAAAGAAGGGGTAATATAGGTAGGAAGCAAGAGATGGCAATGAATTTGTAGCATCCCAAATGTATAACATTGTAATGCTACATGGTTTCAATCAATATAATACTACCCCTACATAATAATTAATGCATCATCATAATATTTTTCTCATGTCATCATGCCACATTGCATTTGAGCATCATATAAAACCCTTTGATTAGTTTCTTCCTTCATATGCATTGCTTTATTAATTGTAGTTGCTTCTTGATATATTGTATTTTCCTCTTGATACATTATATTTGGTTCTTGATAAATGCTTGATGCCCAAGTTGAGTTGGGGGCATATCTTTTCAATTCTTTCCTTCACTAACAAAACATTATTCATGTGTCTTTTCCCTTACTCTAATTATACTACATAGGGCATGCGGGACCTTTCATCTTATTTGGTTTCTAAATCCCACCCATATGCTCATGTGTGGATCCTTCCATCTATGGACACCTTATTTTGTTTTATTTTGTTACAATCCCTTATCAACCAGTAGATAATGCCTATTCTTATTTTCATTTGACTAGGCATGATCACTCGCTTTCGATTCTATGCATAGCCAGGCATTGGGGTTTTCGTTTTTCCTATGTAAGTCCTTTATCTCTTCTCTGGGATCTGGGAGGTCATGTCCATATATGAGACCAAACAAAACCCTACCCACCTTTCTTCTTTAATTTTTGCCCAGGTTTTACACCGCTTGGATATCCTTTTGTTTTCTGTGTCTTCTTTATCTTGTGTATATGTTCAAAACTGTCAATCATGGATGTTCTACCAATCATAGTATTTCTAGATGCTCCCCCTGATTTTCAGATGTCCTTTGATATTCAAAGCTAGGTTTTTGCTTTTCTAAAAATCTGGGCAGTTTTGAATCTATTCTGGGTTTTAGTCTAGCAAACAACAGCAGCAGGTGTCCCAGTTTCAGTAAGCTGGCCGTGTACCGGTTCCCAGCTTGCCGTTACTGTTCTTCTCCCTTCCGTCCACCTCCGTTCAGCGTCAGAGGGGAAGCCGCCAGACGGATGAGCAGGCGTCTGTCACCCTCGTCACCAGCGTGTGGCATCCATGTGAGCACACCCCCTTTAAGGCCGCAGCCCCGAGCCCCACAAGAACCCTACCTCGCCCATCCTTTTTCCCCTCTGTTTTTCCCCTCCGCCGCTGCCATAGCCGTCTAAGTGCGCCGCTTCCCGCCGTCGACCCAGTGGCCGCCCGAGACCATGGAGTAGCAGAGAAGCTGCACAGTAAACTTCTGTATCGAGCACATAGCTGAAGCGGACCCGGAAGTGCCAGGAGCTACCTCTCCCTCGTCGTCTTCCATTGTACCCGTACCAGAGCGCTGCAGTTCACCGATGCTGTCGTTTCCATCTGTAATTAGCTCCGTCCTCGGTGGGAATCGATCGAGGTGAGAAACCCTATCCCTTCCCTGTCCTTCTCGCGTCCCCTCTATCCCCAATTCATGGCGCCGCTGAGGAATTCGCCGCCGCACACGCGTGCCCCTTCATGTTTAGAGAACTCGTTCGGTCAGTGCTTCAGTTAGCTTCGGACTGCAGTGTTCTTAAGCAGTGAAACCCCTGTCCTAAAACAGATTGTGTGGTACTCTAGTGGCCACTTCCCCAATCTTCATCCCAGCAATCCTAGGTTCAAATCCCACCGGCAGCCAGTGAAATCCCTTTTTTATTATTATCATCTTGTTTTGTGTCTATTTCAGCCTGAGAAACACGGGCATATCAAGTTCAGAAAAGTTCAGTTTTAATCGCGTAGTGACAGGCTACCACTGCCTCTATTTTCGGTGACCTAGCGCTCACCAAGGACCTCATACGGTGCATCTGGTCGTGTCTCCTTGTAGCAGGTAGTACCAGCTTCGTCCAGGTCCAAACCTCACCAAAAACCGAGCCGTGCAGCACTCGGAATCAACCCTGCAACCCAGCGCAGCTGTAGTTGCTTTTGCATGTTATTTCTGCGCCACTGTTGTTCACAACCTAGCCAGAACCACAGTGCATGACAGGTCCTAATCGATGTGCCATGTCATTTTCCTTGTTCCACTCTTTAAAACAAGCTACCACACACGCTTTTTGGTCCCGCGTCGTGCTCGTGAGCATCCTCGCAAGATTGCGCTGTCATTCCGTCAGGTTCAAGTCTGGCTGATTTCAGTTTCGTCAGAGGGACACCGCCGTTGCTAACTCTTGTATGATCGAACCTACGATTGATCACTAATTGAATCAGCCCAACTGGTCTTGTTCCTGGTTCAAATTTGGCCTTGAACCGATAGGTCCTTGGTTCAAATACCAGCTACCCTTTTTGGTTCACTTTGACAGTGAATAAAAAAATAGTTTTCCATAACTTACAAATAACACTGCAATATATGTTTTGGATCAGAAAAAATATGAGGATTGTGAATATGACATATAAAAAATATTGTTGTACAATCAAAATTACGAAATACTTCTTAATGCAATAAAAAATGCTTTCAATGATAAAGTCATAACTTTAAATCCGTAACTCCAAATTCGACAAATAATATGTCTCATTCGATTAGCTCCACGAGGCCGTTCTATCTATGCATTCCATAATATGAATTGAAGCATGCATCATATAAATATTAGGTATACAACAATGTTTATGGGAGCAAAGCATGACTAAAAACTTACTAAAATGCTTTGTTCTTGTACCCCACAACTCACCCATGCCATGCTATGCTATGCCATGTAAATTGTGCATCATTCCATCATGGCATACTTGTT
The DNA here is from genome assembly GCA_910589775.1 of Avena eriantha. Taxonomy (NCBI): domain Eukaryota; kingdom Viridiplantae; phylum Streptophyta; class Magnoliopsida; order Poales; family Poaceae; genus Avena; species Avena eriantha. The sequence goes on along the minus strand of OU342745.1, from coordinate 181,664,417 downwards.
GTTTGTTGCATATTATTTATATGATTGCGCAAAGTATTTATTTTGGCCCTTGTGTGTTCGGTTTTTATCCGGATAGACACTGAGCAGGGAGGATACCAGGAGCCTCAGGAGTACTACCCGGATCTTTCCTATTCGGCAACAGAACTACCAGGCAAGCAATTCCCCATGCTTGTATACATATAGTACCTATGATTCTATCTTACTCTTGCATCATTGAGTCGCGATTGCATTAAATTGAATCCCAAGTATTGCATAGGTTTTACTTTTCAACCGCACCGAAGCTTGTACCTCAATCCCATGAGCCATTACTGCAGGAGTTGTTTGAGCCATGCGAGTCGTAGAATTGCATGTGTAGGGTTTGTACGAGTCTTTGGATAACGATGTATCTAAACAACTTAATTTGAGTAGTAATGGGATAACTAATGAAAGAGGCATCGGTGAGCATTATCTGCTATTTGGTTCTTTAAGCTCACTTGTGTCCCGTAGGACCCCGAGTACTTGATTCCTGTTCCTTGATTATTCACACTATCCACGTACAGGAGACTATGAATCCCCCTTTGCCTAAGCATGATTCACACTTTATTTCTTGGGGCCACAAACTAGTTTGGGGCTTTATTACTATCCTGTACTTATGCCATGCTTTACTGCTTTATTTAAGATTGTGTGTGGAGCACCTGTACTATTTAGGACTTGTGACACATTTCTGCGGTATCGACAAGACTAGTCACACTTTCGGGTTCCTAGTCGTTTACAGTCGTCTACACAAACCTTGGGTCCGTCTCGGAGCCGGCCAACTTCATAGCGGGTAGCTTAATGGGGTGGCCCCCTGAAATGATTTATGAACCCTGTGAATACTTTGTCGTGAGGCCTCATTGCGTTTTATTTGGTTCTTCCCCAGGTTGATCATGTGTGTGTTCCTATTTGTGCACCCCTGCAAGGTAAACCTTTCTGAAAGCCGTGTCTGCGGTTACGGATGACTTGGAGCACAGTTTCTCGATCATAGACAAGCATAACTAAAGTACCGCCTTTCATCTGACTAAGACATGACTAGTAATTAGTACAACACTCATGGAATGGTTAATAAAATTGCTAACGGATGGGTTGTTCTTCCGCCTTCTCGTAGGTACGCGAGAAGGAGGACGAGCGAGGTTATTTATGTTGCTTATATAACTGCTGCTATTAAATAACGGGCGTCCGTCCATCTCTGGTTGGGCGGATGTGTAGCGAGTCTCTATAACTCTTTGTAGATATTATCTTTCGATGCAATTGCGTCACCCCTAGGTTGTTCCCTTTAGCTGCATTAAGACTTGCTGAGTACCCCTAGGGTCTCACACGATAAATATTTGGATCAGATGGACAGGTATACTCTCAGGAAGGTTACTAGGTTGAGGATACGGATGATGGTGGTAACGACTATCCGGTGTAGAGATTCCGAGGTTGGAGATCCATGAGATATGTGGGCGGGATGTGCTTCTTTTCAGGGCATCTTATGCCGATTTTCTTCTTATCCGTACTCGGATCATGTTTTACGCTTCCACTTGATACTCTGGTGTGTGATGTATGAGGAGGTATCCTAAACTATTATATCTATCTAAGATATTTGGATCTTGCAGTATGGCGTTACAATATTTCTATTTCTTTTAGATGGTGTGCCTCTGATGTCTATTGTAAGTCGCAGACATACATGCTCATTTGTGTATGTCGTGGTCGCGTTACTTGTCGCTTACGCCGCTCGCTCTTGTCCCGATGATCTTGAAAGTGGATAAGAGGTAGGCCGGTACCGTGCCCTGCTCCGCTTCGACGGAGCTATACTTGGGTGGCCTTGGGCCTCCGTAGTAGGATCCCTTGTCCACTTTTGGTTCGTCCAGGCTTGAACTTAGAGCGTAATGTCCGAGGTATTACAGAATTATAGTCTTATAATCGAACCCTTTGCTGTATGGGGAATGGATTACATGGGGCCTTTTATAGAATCAAATGGTTACACTAATATTCTTGTTGTTGTCGATTATGTTACTAAATGGAGGAAACCGCACCAGCGGTCCTAATTCTTTCCCCGCAGCTTCAATTTCGTCCTAAATCTTTAAAATTGTACATCTAGGTCCTAAATGTTTCGTAAGTGATTCACGCGAGGTCCTATTTTGCTCTGACTACTTTGACCTGCCTATGTGGCGTTTGGACCACTGCCACAACGACGGTAGGACCCATAAGGGATACTGGCCAGACATCTATATTTGTGAAAAGGCCCCCTAGTTTGTATTTCTTCCAAATTGTAGTCCTAGTTTATTAATTTTCAAACAAAAGGCACGCCCCCGCCACTAGCGCTACCACTACCGAAGGAGGACGAGCCCCCGCCACTAGCGCTGCTGCCGGCATGGAGCTTGCATCGGACGAGCGGGATGGCGACGCCAGCGGCAAACCGCACCGACGATCAGGATGGCCGCGACAGCCACCATCTTGAGCTGCAGTGCCACCATCTCGCCGTGACACTCCTCGTCATCGGTGCTCGCCTATCCCTCACAGCTCACCACGGAGAAAAACACCGAGCTGGTGCAGGGGATCGCAACAAGCCACTCGACAAGGCTGGCGGTGCCTAGGCCACAGACGATGGTGCAGCCTGCTTACCTCATCAGCTGAGCACACAGACGAGGAACCGCATCGCCCGCATCTTGGTCCCTGCCTACATGTCGTGGGAGAATTGTCGGCAGGCAGCAGCTCTCACCTTCTGTTGAGGGCAAACCTCTAGGGTGGCCCGATCTTTCACGATTCCCTTTCAAATCGGGGGTGGAGTGCAGGGGAAGGAGGGAAGGAGGGAAGGATGAACACGACGAACACACACACGAAGAACGTGATGAACACACACACGCAAAACCACGATAAACACCAATAGCTCAGGCCAGCGGTGACCGGTCCGGCGCAATCCCTAGGATCGGCGTTGGGCGGAGGACTCTCCCTCGAACCGGCACGGCGAGATGGGAGACTCGGTGAGATCTTGATGTCTAGGCAAAGGGACACCGATGCCTAGGCCTTGTACAACGCGGAGGCACGATGCAAACTCCAACGAGGTTTGGGGATATTAGTGCTCCTTAGTCAAGGAGCATGAGGCAAGAATTAGATAGATCCACAAGGGGTTTCCACTAATTCCAATATCATGCCTAGGGTTTAAAATGGAGGTGGTGGTCTATATATAGGCCAGCCACTTAAACAGGGGTACTTTAGTAATAAAAGACAAGTTCTGGACCGACTAAGGGGTACATGGGCCGAAGGCCCAAAGGCCTTTTCATGCCTGGCGACCGTCAGACCGGAGACTCTGGTGTGGTGGACCGGTGACTCCGATCTAGGCCGAAGATTCCGGTGTAGCCTCCGGACCAGCCTTCGGAGGGGCCTTCAGATTGTCCTAGGGCCCGGTGCAGAGGGTCAGACCGGAGAGAGGGCCGGAGTCCCGGTGTCTTCAGGCCGGAGACTTTGGCTGGCCGGAGACTCCAGTGTGCGCAGACCGGAGACTCCGGTCTGAGCAGCTCCAGCGGCTTTTGCTTCACTTTCTGCTCCTTGTTCTCCATCCTTGGGTGCTTGGTGATGTGTCGAAGCTTCGTACCTGATGATGCATAGGGTAGTTGCATGAAGTAGCAAACCATCCAAGGAGGTATCAAATTGGCACGAGGAGAGGAGCGAGTTCACCTTAGCTTGTAGGAGTTTGGCTCGGGCACGAGTCATGGGTCCACTTGGGGGACTTGTTGGTGTAGATGTAGAAGCATCCATAGGACGGGCTGCATCAGCTCCCCCCCTTGGTAAAGAGTCATCCTCAACTCTTCATTGTTATCATCTTGAGCATCTCCATGGTAGGGTGAGAGGTCCTTGACATTGAAAGTATTGCTTGCAAGGTACTTGGAGGTCGGTATGTCGATGATGTAGGCGTTGTTGTTGATTATTTTGAGGACCTTGAAGGGACCATCTCCTCTTGGCTTGAGCTTGGAGTCGCGTTCCTTAGGGAAGCGGTCTTTACTTAGGTGTATCCACACAAGATCACCTTCTTCAAATATCATCTCCTTCTTGTCCTTGTTTAACCTTGAGGCTTGGCGAAGGACTTGTTGCTCAATAGTAGCTCTTGTTTCTTCATGAAGTTTCTTCATATCTTGTGCGCGCTTCTCGACGTCCATGTTTGTGCGTTTGAGGAGAGGTAGTGGTAGGATGTCGAGCGCGGTGAGGGGCTCGAAACCATAGACAATCATGAATGGACTCATCTTGGTTGTGGAGTGCTTGGCACGGTTGTAGGCGAACTCGGCATGTGGGATGCATTCCTCCCAATCCTTCAAGTTCTTCTTGATCAACACACGAAGGAGAGTCCCGAGGCTTCGGTTGACAACTTCGGTTTGGCCATCAGTTTGGGGATGCGATGCGGATGAGAAGAGTAGCTTGATGCTGAGCTTGGCCATGAGGGTCTTCCATAAGTAGCTCATGAATTTGACGTCGCGGTCGGAGACGATTGTCCTTGGCACACCGTGAAGACGGATGATTTCCCTGAAAAACAGATTTGCAACATGTGAAGCATCGTCGGTCTTATGGCACGGTATGAAGTGTGCCATTTTGGAAAAACGATCCACAACAACAAATATAGAATCATGACCATGCTTAGATATAGGCCATCCTAACACGAAATCCATGCTAATGTCGGACCAAGGTGTATGAGGAATAGGCAATGGCATATAAAGACCATAGGGATTAGCTTGCGACTTAGCTTGAACACATGTCGTACATCGTTGAACGTAGCGCTCCATGCCGCGCTTCATCTTGGGCCAAAAGTAGTGACTGGAGAGCATGTCCAATGTCTTGTTACGGCCAAAGTAACCCATGAGGCCTCCACCATGAGATTCTTGGAGAAGCAAAAGTTGAAGCGACGACTTCGGAATGCATAGTTTGTTTTGCTTAAATAGAAAGCCCTTATGCAAATAGAAATCATCAACTCCTTTGTCATTGGAGCACTTTGCGAAAATTGGTTCAAAGAACAAAGGATCGAAAGCATACAAAGATTTTATTTCCTCAAGACCCAACACGTTGATTTCAAGTCTCATAAGAAGTCTTGTGTGTTTGCGAGACAATGCGTCCACAACTACATTATCTTTTCCCTTCTTATACTTGACAATGTACGGAAAAGACTCCATGAATTCAACCCACTTAGCGTGTCTCTTACTCATGTTAGCTTGGCCTTTGAGATATTTCAAGGACTCATGGTCGGAATGTATGATAAATTCCTTGGGCCAGAGGTAATGTTGCCAAACTTGAAGGACACGAACTAAGGCAAAAAGCTCTTTGTCATAAATTGGATAATTAAGGCGAGCACCATCAAGTTTCTCGCTATGGTAGGCTATAGGACGTCTTTTTTGCATAAGGACTCCTCTAATGCCAATACCACTAGCATCACACTCAATCTCAAAAGTTTTTGTGAAATCCGGTAAAGCAAGAAGAGGTGCTTCGGTGAGCCTCTTTTTAAGTTCATCAAAAGCTTTTTGTTGTGCTTTGCCCCACACAAAGGTGACATTCTTTTTGGTCAATTCATTAAGGGGACAAGCAATGGTTGAAAAGTCTTTCACAAAGAGACGATAGAAACCGACCAACCCAAGAAAACTTCGGAGTTCACTCACATTTGTTGGGATGGGCCAATCTCGTATGTCCTTTACCTTGGAAACATCAACTTCAATTCCCTTCGAAGAAACGACAAATCCAAGAAAAATCAATTTGTCTTTAGAAAAAGTGCACTTGGGAAGGTTAGCATAAAGCTTTTCATGTCGAAGGATTTGCATAACTTCCTCGACATGTGTTATATGGTCCTCAAGTGATTTGCTATAAACAAGAATATCATCGAAATAGACAACAACACTTTTTCCAATGAGAGAACGCATGATGTGATTCATAAGGCGCATGAAGGTGGATGGGGCATTCGATAAACCAAAGGGAATAACCAACCATTCATAGAGACCAAGCTTGGTCTTGAAGGCGGTTTTCCACTCATCACCTTCAGCCATGCGTATTTGATGGTAACCACTACGAAGATCAATTTTCGAAAACATAGTGGCTCCACACAACTCATCAAGCATGTCATCAAGATGTGGTATGGGATGTCGATAACGCACGATGATAGCATTGATTGGACGGCAGTCCATGCATAACCGTAACGTATCATCCGCCTTTGGGACAAGAATCACGGGTACGACGCTTGGACTGGTGCTAACTTGGATCAAACCTTTGGAGACGAGTTGGTTGATTTGACGTTCGATCTCCTTCGTCTCCTCCGAGTTCGTGCGGTAAGGGGCGCGGTTTGGAAGTGGTGCACCGGGGATGAGGTCAATGCGATGTTCAATGCCGCAAAGAGGAGGTAGTCCATGTGGAAGCTCTTCGGGAAACACATCCTTGAATTCCTGCAAAACATTCATCAAAGATGGAGAAACATTGGTTAATTCATTAGTTCCTTACGCTAGTCCCTTGCAACGGAGGACATAGTGCAAGATGGATGGGTTGTTCCGAACATCTCTCATCTCACTTTTGGTGGCAAGGAGAACACTCTTAGTTTTTCCACTCGAATTTGGCTTGTGGCTCTCACTCACTATGAGGTGGTTCTCTCTCTCACCGCTCTTCTCACAAGTACGTTTTGTGCTTTGCGCCCTTGCTAAAGCCTTTGCATTGTCCACAATTATTTGTCTAGGAGTCATCGGTTGCAAAACACATGTTTGGTTCAGCCATTTGAAGGTGTATACATTGGTGTGACCATCATGTTGAGCAGCCTTGTCAAATTGCCATGGTCGACCAAGAAGCATGTGGCAAACTGTCATAGGAACCACATCACACTCCACCGTATCTTTGTAAGGACCAATGGCGAAGGAGACCGATACGGTATGCTTGATCTTCACGGACCCTTGGTCACTTAGCCATTGCACGTGGTATGGGTGCTTGTGCGGATGTAGGGTGAGGTTGAGCTTCTCACACAACTCGGTGCTAGCAAGGTTGTGGCAACTCCCTCCGTCAATGATCACCTTGATAGATTTGCCATTGATGTCGGCTCGTGTTTGGAAGATATTGGAGCGTTGGTCTTCATGCTCTTGCGCTTGAGTGGTCGAGATCCTTGTGACGACAAGCGATGGACTTGTGTCATGTTCACACATGAGGAGTTCTTGGTCATCTTCCACTCGTTGCCTTGCCATTGCTTCCTTGACACGGGCATCAAACTCATCTTCACTCAAGTACTCTTCATCACCATTGTCATGGATGAACAAGACTTTCTTGTTTCCACATTCGGTCGACTTGTGTCCTTTACCTTCACACTTGTAGCACTTACCATTAAAAGGTGTATCACTCTTTGCTTGTTTGCCACTTGGGGGCAGTTTTCCTTGAGGAAGTGTGGGTTTGAAGGTAGACTTGGAGGTACTTGATGAGCTTCCATTGAATGTTGTTGGTGTAGGAGTTGAAGCTTTCTTGTAGGTGAAGTACGTCTTGGGCTTGTTGTACTTGATATCCTCTTGCAATTGACGTTCAGCCTTTGTTGCGATCTGCACAAGCTCAACCATGGTGTTGTATGTTTGGAACTCGACGATGCGCTTGATGGGGTGGTTCAATCCAATAAGGAAATGTGCCATAGTTTGCTCCATACGCTCATCAATGTTGGCGCGAATCAAGTTGAGTTCCATTTCCTTGAAGTACTCTTCCACGGTCTTTGTCCCTGGACGAAGCGCTTGAAGGTTGTTGAAGAGGTCACGCGTGTAGTGCGCAGGGACAAACCGGGATCTCATGTGAGCCTTCATGTTATGCCAAGTTCTGATTGGCGGTTCTTGTCTTGCATCACGAGCAACTTGAACTTGTTCCCACCAAAGATTGGCATAATCATCAAACTCAAGCGAAGCCATAGCGACCATCTTCTCTTTTCTATAGTTATGCATGCAGAAGATCTTGTCAACTTTTAGTGCCACGAGAGGTATTCTTCAGGGTCATTGCATCCGGTGAACTTGGGCATTGTGAACTTGAGCTTGCCAAAAGTTTCTTCATCGTTGCGGTCATTGCGACGAGCTTGGTGACCTTGTTGATGATCTTGTAGTTGGGGAGGTGGAATTTGGTTCTCGTGACCTTGTTGCGGAGCTTGCTCTTGATATTGATGTGGAGGAGCTTGCTCTTGCTCTTGTCGCGGCTGTTGACGTGGTTGAGGCGCTTGGGCCTCATGGTGGTGATGGTGTGGAGCCTCTTGACGCGGTTGACGACGAAGGGGAGGCTCGTTCTTCGGTTGGTGACGTTGGTTAAGCACATGGGCCTCACGGCGAAGATAATGGTCGTGAGCCACTTGACATGGTGGGCGTCGCTCAATTTGTATCACTTGACGCTCCAAGTTTTGTTGATGTGGAGGAGGCGCCTCATGATGACCATGGTGTCGTTTTTGACGTTCATGACGTTGATGACGAGGAGGAGGATCTTGGAGAGCTTCACGTCGATGACGAGCTTGATTCTCCAAATTGGAGTCATCACTTGTTGTGTCAAGTATGTGTCGCGGTCGATGGTGGTAGACTTGTGGTTGCGCTTGTGATTTCTCTTGTTGGATCACTAGTGCCCTTGCGTGATGACGGTGTGCTTCTTGCCTTGCTCTTGGCCTTGAAGAGAAATCACCATCATAGCTTGATGTTGCGGCATGCCGTGGGGAAGATACATAGTTCGAAGAACTTCCATCTTCAACCACGGGGGCAGCATTGCATCTTGTAGCACCTGGATGTAGATCTTGTGGAAGAGGTGCATGACGATGCGAAGAACTTGAAGAGCTTGATGCGCATGAACATGGTCTTGCCATACCGTCTATGAGGCGTCGAAGATTGTCATTTGTTTTGGCGACGGAGCGTTGGAGCACTTCATTTTGGTGGCCGAAGTTGTGATGCATTGCGTGCATTTGTCGTTCTAGGCCGTCGAAGTGGTTGTCGGTGTTCTTGAACTCAGCTTGTGTCTCGCCAAATTGTTCATCTTGTCACGTCTCAAGGGCTTGGCAACGTTCACGGAACTCTTGTCGAACGAGGAAGTGACTTGCGCGCGTCATGTATGGTCCTTGATCTTCTTCGTGGGGAGGTGGTTGGCTCGCCTCACCGTGCCTATCCATCATGCAAAACACAAAAGTATTGTATATGGAAGTGGAAAATGGTGGTGTTAGCCTTGTACCTCACCTTGGGGATTGCACCAAACTAGAAACCACAAGTGAGAGCTATTAGCGTGCAAAGTGGAAATGCAAAGAAAACTCACACTAATGAAAGAACTAACTCTCAAAAGCTTGTTTGTGGTAGGTTAGGATTGTGGAATGCCAAATAACCAACCAAAAGAAAAGGGATAGTCAAAAGTGGGTAAAATCCAACAAAACTCAAGTCAAAGGCGAAGGTCAACAACTCACAAGGGTGACGGGAACCTACGACTATGTACACACACGTGGAGAAAGTTGGGATTGACACGACTATGAAAATGAGCAAACAAAATGTCCTAACGAAGACTAAGCTCGTTGTCGTGCCAACGCAAGGAGAGACCGTGGCTCATTTGCAAAGAGGAAAAATGAGCAACGGATTTGTGCACTTGCCTTGGGCGCTCTTCTTTTTCTCTTGCTTACAAGCTTTGAGACTCTCTTTTGCAAGGGGAGATTTTCCTTTTGCTTTTTTGTATCTTTTTCTTTCTTTTGTATTTTTTTTGCTCTCCCTTGATGCTACCTAGTCACACTTGATATTGCTCTTGCACTCTCACTATCCAAGGACAAATGCACAATGCTCAAGCAAACACAAGATGAGCCACTCTCATGGGATAGCTACACACAAAGGAAGATAGGGGTTAAGAAGGTGACGCAAGTTATACCTTCTTTGATGATGAACTTGGCGTCGGTGGTGCGGGATGATGTTCTTGGGCCATGGTGTCGATGAGCGCTGGGGTTGTTGATGCGGAAGCTTGCTGTTAGTTGGCGACACGCACACGGGCACAAACAAACAAGAGGAAATTAGCCAATGCAAGATTAGAGGCAGAACTGTCAAAATGAGGCGTCAGGGCCGGAGACTCCGGTGTGGGTAGGCCGGAGACTCCGGTGTAGGCCGGAAACTCTGGTGTGCAGGCTAGAGACTCCGGTCTGGAGTCAGATCGCGAACTGCTCGTGTTCTTGAGCAGAAATCCACGCCTTGGGTCCTCAAATCCGCGAAAAATTGGCCAAATTGGGCTGGGAAAACGCAGGATAAAGCTGGACCAACTCCTAAGACAAGGTTTGGTCGGATCAAAACCACAAATAACACTCCAAATCAAGAGATCGATCCAAAGGAAAATTTGGGGCTCTTTTTTGGGGATTTTCGAATTTTTGGTGGATAGAAGAAAAATTTGCGGGGGAAATCGTGAGCAACGAAGCTCTTGATACCAATATGTTGAGGGCAAACCTCCTGGGTGGCCCGATCTTTCACGATTCCCTTTCAAATTGAGGGTGGAGTGCGGGGGAAGGAGGGAAGGATGAACATGAAGAACACACGCACGAAGAACGCGATGAACACACACGCAAAACCACGATAAACACCAATAGCTCACGCCGGCGGTGACCGGTCCGGTGCAATCCCTAGGATCGGCGTCGGGCGGAGGACTCTCTCTCGAACTGGCACGGCGAGATAGGAGACTCAATGAGATCTTGACGTCTAGGCAAAGGGACACCGATGCCTAGGCCATGTACAACGCGGAGGCACGATGCAAACTCCAACGAGGTTTGGGGATATTGGTGCTCCTTAGTCAAGGAGCATGAGGCAAGAATTAGATAGCTCCACAAGGGGTTTCCACTAATTCCAATATCATGCCTAGGGTTTACAATGGAGGTGGGGGTCTATATATAGGCCAGCCACTTAAACATGGGTACTTTAGGAATAAAAGACAAGTTCTGGACGGACTAAGGGGTACATGGGCCAAAGGCCCAAAGGCCTTTTCATGCCTGGCGACGGTCGGACCGGAGACTCCGGTGTGGTGGATCGGAGACTCCGATCTAGGCCGGAGATTCCGGTGTAGCCTCCAGAGGGGCCTTAAGATTGTCCCAGGGCCTGGTGTAGGGAGTCAGACCGGAGAGAGGGCCGGAGTCTCCGGTGTCTTCAGGCCGGAGACTTTGGCAGGCCGGAGACTCTGGTGTGCACAGACCGGAGACTCTGGTCTGAGTAGCTCCAGCGGCTTTTGCTTCACGTTCTGCTCCTTGTTCTCCATCCTTGGGTGCTTGGTGATGTGTCGAAGCTTCGTACCTGATGATGCATAGGGTAGTTGCATGAAGTAGCACACCATCCAAGGAGGTATCAAATTGGCACGAGGAGAGGAGCGAGTTCACCTTAGCTTGTAGGAGTTTGGCTCGGGCACCAGTCATGGGTCCACTTGGGGGACTTGTTGGTGTAGATGTAGAAGCGTCCGTAGGACGGGCTGCATCACCTTCGACCTCGAGTAGCAGCCCGGCTGGTGGCATTCGCCTCTACCTCGCCTTGATGTATGAGCGAGGAGCGCCTCACGGGGCAGCAGGACAACGCTGCACCGGCCTGGGCCTGCTACTGGGCAACACGGCCACACGCACTCACGTGTCTGTGCGCTTAGGCAAGAGCATGTTGGCAAGATGGCCAGCCGGCGAACTCCTAGATGCCTCCACCTATCAGCTAGCTCACGCCACCACACATGCTTGTGTTGCCCAATCAATTTCATCCATATGACGCTTGTGTAGCTTGTTAGCTGTGTTTTTGTGCGGTAGGCTTCGATCTGATTCTTCCAAGATGCTTCATGGGTCCCACTTTCAACATGGCACCATGGGCATGACGCAAACACCTCCTCCATGTCCATGGCCATGCCGATGGATGTCGCATGGTCGCCAAGGTGCAAGAAAGAGCAGGAAGGCGCCCATGGTGCGGGCACCAACACACCGTCTTGTCCGCACGCCATCTTCCTCTCGGAGGCCACCCGCGACATCGATGTGGCCATCACCGGCAGAGCCAACCTCATCAACAGCCTCATAGACAGGGTACGTGTGCACGCACCCACATGGCAAAACAACACAAGGTTTGCTTACTGATGGATCGACCGGTGCAAACGATGCAGGGCCCGTGGCCGGAGCTGTTCCCGTGCGTGGTGGCCATGGCGAGCACGATGGAGATGATCTCGAGCGGCATGGGCGCTGGGCGACACGCTGAACGACATGATCCAATTGGTGACCATGCATGGATGCACCAGCTTGTCCTCCACACTTCTGTATGCTTTAGCTCGTGTGCCTGACATACATTTGTACGTTAGTTCATGGTGCAGATGCTCGCGGAGTTGCTAGTGCTATCGCCGCTGGTGCTGATCCGGGAGGTGGCGTTCTTCCGGTTCTGCAAGCAGCACGCGTAGGGGCTGTGGGCCATGGTGGACGTCTCGGTGGACAGCGTCCTCCGCCCCATGCCGGCGGTGGCGCGCGCGTCAGGGTACATGGGCTCTACCGAGCTCCCTTCCCCACGCGTTGGCTCCAGGGGCTTTTTGCAAATATACATGTTTGGCTGGTGCCCATCGTGGGTCCTACAGTTGACATGGCGTGGTCAAAACGCCACATAGGTAGGTCAAAGAGGTCCGAGCAAAATAGGCCCTCGCGTGAATCACTTATGAAACATTTAGGACCTAGATGTGCAATTTCAAAGATTTAGGACCAAACTGAAGGTACACGGAAAGAATCAGGACAGCTGGTGCGGTTTCCTCTACTAAATGGGATGAAGCTATTCCAACAAGCCATGAAGATGTAGCTGCCTCAGTGAAGATGATCAAGGATGTTATATTCCCTAGGTTTGGAGTTCCTAGATTTTTAATCACTCATGGTGGTTCTCATTTTATGAAAGGAACTTTTAGGAAAATCCTCTGCAAAAATGGAGTAACTCGTCGCGTTGCTTCACCATATCATCCTCAAACGAGTGGTCAAGTGGAACTCTCCAATAGAGAATTACAGTCCATACTCGAGAAGACGGTGGAAAAATCAAAAAAAGATTGGTCATACAAGTTAAATGATACTCTATGGGCATACCGTATTGCGTTTAAAAATCCAATGGGTATGACACCTTATAAAATGGTATACGGTAAGGCATGCTATTTACCTTTAGAATTGGAACACAAAGCTTTATGGGCGATCAAGAACCTAAACTATGATCTTAAAGCAGCGGGAGAAAAAATGTTTATTAGATATTCATGCTTTAGATACGTTTAGAAGTGAGGCTTATGAGAATGCTAGATTGTTTAAAGAAAAAGTGAAAATATGGCATGATAGAAAAATAGAAAATAAGGCCTTTAAAAGTGGACTCAATGTGTTGCTCTATAATTCTCGTCCAGGAAAGCTTAGATAAAAGTGGGAAGGCCCCTATATAGTTGAAGAAGCTTATTCATCGGGAGCAGTGAAGCTCCAGGGAAAAACACCCTCTCTTTCATGGGTGGTTAATGGACAATGCTTGAAGCATTACCGAGCGAAAGAACATATAAGTGCAGTCACCATAAAAGTGATCACCCTAGAAGAGGTGATTAAGCAAAGATATACAAGGAATGGCAACTGCAAGAAGGATGGGATCGATACGAACTGAGCAACACTATGGTCAAGCTATTGACCATAAAAGAGCACTTCATGGGAGGCAACCCATGCGAAATAAAGGTTTGAGTAAGTTTCTCAATTTTCAATTAAGTTTTAATTGAGCTTGTGTTAAATAAGGAACAATTAAAGCTCTAGTGAAGAAAAAGAAGATTGATATTGCTAAAATCCCGTTCAAGGGATGCTAATATTGGTCAAAAATTAAGCTGTCATTTTTTGTCAAAACTTGATATTTCATTAAGTTTCAGATTAATAAAGAATTCTCGGAGAAGCAGGTAATTTTTTGGTGGATCCAGAAGGTCTAACGACCAACTATATGACGGGAATAAAATTCGGGTCGTATAGTTGTTCCGACATCACCCCTTCCATTTACGAAAGGTACAGAAAGTTTAACGACCAACTATACGGCGGGAATAAAAATTCTGGTCATATAGTTGCCTCCATATAGATATCAATGCCTTTGTCAGAATTCTTTTCTAGGTTACTGAAGGTTTAACGACCAACTATACGGTGGGAATAAAAATTCTGGCCGTATAGTTGTCGTCGTATAGATATCAATGCCTTCATTAAAATTCTTTGCTAGGGTACTGATAGTTTAACGACCAACTATACGGCGGGAACAAAAATTCCACCCGTATAGTTGTCATCGTATAGATATCAACCCGTCTCCAAAAAAATTATTTAGAGTACAGATGGTTTAACGACCAACTATGTGGCGGTAATAAAAATTCCCGCCCGTATAGTTCCGGCCGTATAGTTGGTTCCACCATAGAAGGAAATCTATAGTCAGTTCATAACTATATGGCGGGACCTATACAGGCCATGCCCGTCTAGTTGCTCGTTACGAATTGCGGCTACGGTTTTCGTCCTCCCCTTTTAAAGTTGATCGCATCTAACCATTTTCATTAAGTTCTCGCAAAGCTACAGCCTCCGGCCTCAAAAAATCCTCGCCATCCCTATACAAGCCCCTTCTAACAATATTCGTGCAGCAAAGCCATGCATCCCTTCCATGTCAACAAGATCTAGAGGAAGAAAGAAGAGAAGCCCGTGAAGAGGATCGAAGAAGTAGAACCTAAAGGATCATCACCGTCCAACCCAGAGATCAAGCCTCTCCCAAACTAGGAGGACATGTTCCCGCAAAGGATGGAGATGATGAGGCAAGCAGAGCGGGGAAAGAGCAAGGATGAGTATCTCCCTAATCCCTATCGTCACAACATAGGATCCTATTATAACCTCCTCTCGGTCCGTTGCCTCTTAAGCCTAAGAAGGTGCAGCAAGATGAGATTCATGATAATATCTATCAATTGGAAAAAGCTTTGAAAGCATGTGTTGAAACAATTGGAGAAGGGATCGACTCCTACTGGATGATGAGCAAAGACCTTGAAAAAGGTCAATGACATCGATGGTAGACTTGGTTTCTCGATTAAAACTATTTTTGAGTTGACAGATGAGAAGAAATTCCCCTAGAAGAAAATTTTGAAGCTTTAATACGACATGGCCGATTTTAGCATCTGCCTCGCAAGCATAGCTAAAGTTTGCAACACGGGGGAAGAAAGCAATACTCTTCCTACCTAGGAGGAGGAATAGGTACCAACAAGGAGTTATTTGATCCCACCTAGCTTGATTCCAAGCTTGGGGAGATCTTTAAGACCTTGTAATATATCTTATAAGAATTATATTACTATTTTAGTTTTGCATTAGTTCGAGCTTAGAAATAAAGTTTGCATCATTTGAATTCCCTTAAGGAATAGTCGATCCAATTTTTGAAATTCCGAGTTTATTATCATATATGGAGCATTATTGAGTTTGTGCTTGTCTTATTGGATATATGAATGGCTTGAGTATAATTTTACTTGCACTTGATGATAGCAATAGGAGTCTTCCACACCATTTGTATTAATGGAACATATAAAGATAATTTAAATTGATATGTCGTAAGTTCATGGTTTGATTTACAAAAATAAAAATTATCTAATTAGTCAAGTTGAGAAAGAAACCTCAAATAGAAAAAAATAAAAGTGCTATAAAAATAGAGTGAGAACAAGTCGAGGTAGAGTCTTCAAGTCATAAAGATGCTTCATATACAATTGGAATTTGGTAATTGAGATACTTAAACTTTGAATTCCTACATGAAGTGGAATGTATGGATAGCTCCTTTGCACAACACTTAAACAAAAGTGTGAGCATATAGAAGAGAAAAGAAAGAATGTGCAAAGAGCAAATAGGCATATACCACTATATTGTAGTAAGACAAAGAGACGTTTTGAGATTTTGAATCCCAAGTGGATATGCTAATCCTAAAACACTTGGGACTACCTCGCTAATTCATTCGGTCGAACTGAATACTTTTACATCATGTTGAGATTCATCTTTTGTGAACTATTGATCACTAAGGTGTGGAAGCCTGCTAATATTATTCGGATGGTTTGAGTAAGGTACTATTCATGAACTCATTCCTATGTATCTTATAGGATAAATACATGCTGCAATTGCCTCATTTATTTCATCAACTCAGCTTCATGAATATGAGGATCACATTCACTAAGCCAGCCTTGCTCGAGACGAGCAAGAGTCTAAGCTTGGGGAAGTTGATGAGTGCATATTTTGCATCATGTTTTATATCATTGTTTTGCATTATAGTGGTGGGATCTTGGTATTTTATGGTGTTCGCACGCACATTTTATGTCTATTTTCACAAGGATCAGGGCAGAAAATGGATACAATGGACACAATTCTTAGAGCAGTTGTATTCGGGAGAAAAGGAGTCAAAAACAACATAAATCGCTTATTTGGAAAATATCAATAACACCAGAAGAAAACCCGAAGTGATCGAGGCATCCAGAAGGTTTGACGACCAACTATACGGCGGGAATAATTTTCCGGCCGTATAGTTGGCGCCGCCACCGCCTCCTCAAATAGTTTCACCCCGTGCAACTAGATCGGGGAGACGACATACATAACACCTAGAAATCACCGAAAACCTCACCTCCGGAAGGAATCTGGAGGGGGAACTTGCCCAAGGGATCCATCTTCACCCTACACAGATCTAGGAGGCCAAGGCATCGATGTTCATCTTCATCAACCGCTGCACCACCATCATCTCCATCCATCCCATCTTCACCCCATCTAGATCTTGTTGTAATTTCCATACTCGTTGTGGATTTATACAAGAACTATTCATTTACAATTGTTTCCATTACCATTGCCATGATGTTGATTTCCTCCATGTCTGAGTAGATCATTAGTTCTTGGGAGAAACCCTAGCATATGATTGAGAAAAGATAAAGATTATTATGTTATACATCATTATGTGTATGTGTTAATTGTCTTCATCTTGATGTTGGGAGTTGTGCACATCCTTAATATTTTCCTCTTATGGGGACATGATGAAGGGGATTACTTGTTGGTAAACGGAGGGATGATAACACTTACTATGACTATAAAGTTGTTTTCATTCTTTACATACTAACTTGGGGAAACAAGGAGAACTCATAAAGCCATGTCCATGCCATGGGAGAAATCCCTTAATAGCGGGATAATACGATTGATGCCGTTTATCTGTTAGCTATGGTTATGAAGGATGATGTGAGCAGTGGTTGCTGCCTATTTGTCCATATATGCAGCTCCTCCCAGATACATACATATCATGGGAATATTTGTTATAATTATATTGATTGCTTAGTCTAAATTGCTAGCGGTGTATCCACCACTCCTAGAGAACGCATTTTTCCCTATTGCAGTTCCAAGCTCTTTTACATACGCGATTCTTACTTTCTGCATTAAGTTTTACTTTACTTTAATTGCTTCATTCAATCAAAAACCCAAAAATAAATCTACTTTTCTTGCATCTCAAAATTATTCCTTAAGTACTTCGTTTAATTTTAGTTAAAAGCATTTTAGTCTTCCGCCTACTACTCCCTGTGGGATTGATATCTTTATTTCGAAACTAGCTACAAATGATATGTGCACTTGTAGTCATCGAAGTGTGAACTATTTGGTTGGTTGTCGGCATGGCCTCGATCCATTTGGTGAATTTGTCCACTACGACAAGGAGGAAGACGTATCCTCCGGGTGACGACTTCTACGGCTTGCCAACCATGTCGAGACCCCACTACATGAATGGAATGGCCACGGATATTGGCCAGAGCTTCGCACTTGGTGCGTGGGGTTTGTCCGAGAATATTTGGCAGGCGTTGCATGTTCCGACGATGTCTTTGGTGTCACGCCTCGCGGTTGGCCAGTAGAAGCTAGCTCGTAGAGCTTTAGCGACGAGAGCGCGACTGCTAGCATGATGTCCATAGGTTCCTTCATGTATTTCAAGGAGGATGCCTTTGTCGTCACCGTTGGTGACACATCGTTAAAGGACGCCCATGATGCTTCGCTTGTACAGTTCACCGTTGATGATGGTGAAGGCCTTGGAACACCACCGATGTGTTGCGCCTCGGTTAGGTCATCCGGCAGCTTCTTGTGAGCAAGTGCATGACGTACGGCTGAGTCCAGGATGGTTCGATGGGCATCACCTCCATGGGACCTTCAAGTGTTGGTCCTTGATATGGGGTGGCCCGATCTTCTCAGCAAGCACTTGTCGATGATGATGATGATGGATGACAGATAACTAGGCTATGATCTCTCCCGCTCGAAACCTGATGCCAATGCAATAGCTCTCGAACCCACGTAGCCGTCGACCACAAACAGTAGTTTGAAATCTACTAATTCCCAGTGGAACAACAGATCACACTCAATTGCAGTTGGTAAAATCGATCACAAGTAATTCCAGAGGTTCTATGAAAGAAACAACTCCAAAATATTTTAATGTGGTCTCCCCTAAGGGAAGTGGCACCCCATATATTTAATGACTAAGGGGCAGCCAACCTAAGAGTTATGAACAAACACAACTCAAACTTAGATACAAACTAACCCAAGGTGGGTGCGGCCTAAGGCGCACATGCCACTTCTGCCATGGCAGAGTTTGTGTCTATTTCTGTGCCGTGGCAGCCTGCCGTGGCAGAGAAGGACTCTGGTTTTTGTGCCGCGGCACCCTGTCATGGCAGCAAAATGCGCAGTTTCTCTACCGCGGTAGAGATCCTGCCATGTGTTGATCTTCTTCTTGGTATCTTCTTGCGCTTCCTCCCTCTCCTCCCTCGTGCATTCTTCATTGATCAACACGCCATGCTCCATATGCTCCAACTCCTCGCTCAGTGCTACACCTTCTTCTCCCATGCACCTGATCATACAATAGCACAAAGACTTAGGCAATATAAAGTTCATATAAATGAAAGCATCATGGTCAACTAGGAATGAATTCACCTGATAGTCATTATTGATTTGACTCAATATTTCCTTCCAGTTTAAGCAGTCAGAATCATCATAATCCCTGTATATATTCTCATCATCCTCCCTTTCTTCATGAAAAGCCATCCACGGCTTTTGGTAAGCTGAAAGTGGAAGAAACAAAAAGAACAATATGTACACAAAGTATATGTATATATAATATGTTGTATTATTGTTGTTCACATGAAAAGTATGTCCAGTATACATCAAGCAACTTAAATTGCAGGTATAAGTGAAGTACAAAGAATCATGATCATGGTGAAAAACAACTAAATAGATAGTCTTGTTCTTCAATATTAAATTCAGTTTTCTCAAAAGAAAATCTATTGATAAGGATCAAGCCAATGATCCTATTATTGTTGTCCCGATCTTTCACAGCGAGTCAACCCGATAGATGATTCTTCCAATCACGCAATGAACGCAACCTGAAGAAGAGGAATCAATCAGCAAGTAACGTGATGAAGATCACCATGCCTCAAACCTGAGCACGACAATCCTTGATGAACACAAGAACCAAGAATATCATTTTGCGGCCCGAAAGTTGGGTCGCCCAGGCAACGCGGTACCCAAGTTCCCTGAAATCAGCCGTGATGACTACAGTTGGTGTGCCAAATACTTAGAGGGTCTTTTCGGCACGAATTCAACTTTATGTTTCAATATAAAAAATCAGGCTAACAGCCATCAAGTTGGGCCCCCCTATCAGTTCTGGCTGTTATGTCACTCTTGGCGCTCCCGTCGCTTAGGTGTCAATTAGGCTTGCAGCGTTGGCGCCTGCATCCATTACGCGTCTTCTTCTTCCTGGAGCGGCAATCTGTGGGGCGTCGCAGCCTTGGTGTGGAGCTGGGACATGGATGAACCTGCTCGGCCCAGCTCTCCTCCCTGTAGGCTTGTAGCGTTGGCGTGATGACCCACAAGTATAGGGGTGTATCACAGTATTTTCGATAAGTAAGAGTGTCAGACCCAACGAGGAGCAGAAGGTGCTGGCTAGTGGTATGGTTCAGGAATTCTCTCCAAATAGTTAGCAAACGGATTTTTAGGGGTTTTTGATAAAGCAAGTAAACGAAGTACGAGTAAATAAAAGAAAGTAAGAATAAATGCAGCAAGTGGCCCAATCCTTTATGCACCAAAGGACAAGCCGGTTGTATTACTTAAGATGACCAAACGTTCTCGGGGACACATGGGAGACTGTCAAGTGCTTTCACTTTATATAGTTGATTAATCTTTTTTAGCTTGCTAAATGTTGTGTGGGTGAACCTGTGCTAATGTACCGACCTTCCTAGGACTAATACGTACTTGTGATTATACCCCTTGCAAACATCCGTAAGTACAAGAAAGTAATTATGGTAGAAACCTAACCATAGCTTTAAACTCTAAGACCCTTACATCCCTTGTGCAATTGTTTCCTAACGGGGGTTCAGGTTTCTGTCACTCCGGCAACCCCTATAATTAGTAGCCAAATACACAATGCATTCCCCTAGGCCCATATAGGTGAAGTGTCATGTAGTCGACGTTCACATGACACCACTAGAAGAAGTACGCCACAACTTAAATATCAAACTATTGAATCTTTCTCAACACAATTCCACTACTAACAACATGACTTCTCCCATGTCCCCAAGAACAAAACAAACTACTCACAAGACATCATATGGATCATGATCAAAGATGGAATAATGATGTATAACAATCTGAACATAAACAATAATTCAACGGTTCACTCAATAGCATCAACTACAAAGAGTAATCAACACCAGGAAAGTTTCCCCTATGAACTATGCAAGATTCAACTCAATTGTTACAGCAATATGGAGATGGTGATGAGGGTGCTGATGGTGATGATGGTGGTGATGATGATGATGATGATGATGATGATGATGATCCCGATGAAGTCCAGCTTCATGGTGGTGTTGATGGCGATGATCTCCCCTCTCCGGGAAGGAATTCCCCCGGCAGAATTCTGTCTGCCGGAGAGATCTTTGTCTCTCGGTGTTTTCCGCCCCGCAGAGGCGGCAGAATCTTTCTATGGCCACTCCCCGAGTCTTAGGGTTTCGGGAGGATAATATACGCCATAGGGGAGAGCCAGAGGTGGGCCAGGGCGGCCACACCACCTGGTGGCGCGGCCTAGGGTGCCCGCGCCAGGGGGTGGTGTGGGCCCCCTGTGGCCCATCTCTGCCTCCTCTTCTGGCTTCCTTCGGCTTCTGGAAAAATAGGATTTTCCATATATTTTCCCGGATTTTCTGATCTTCGCGAATTTTGGCTCCAAACAACACCTTTTCCATCAGAATCCTGACTGCAGCGGTCCATGCTCCAAAAGTCATCAACCATGCAAAAACAGATGAAATAACATAAGTATCACCTCTTAATATGAAATATATCAATGAATAACAGTGAATTATGACATAAAATAGTGATGCAAAATGGATGTATCAACTCCCCCCAAGCTTAGACTTCGCTTGTCCCCAAGCGAAACTGAGCTCAATAGACATGGCCTCAGGTTTATGGAGTGAAGAGTCGATAAAATAATACAGACAAGAAGCATCACATTCATCAATACATACATCATAATAGAAGACAACTCACTATTATATAACTTAACTTGCAATAGGTAAAGGAAACACAATAAAGATACATAAAGTGAATCATAATTGTAATGGCAAACTTAGCTCTTGGTCGAAGAATAGTTGATAATTTGCTGGAGTTCACAAATAACTGGTTTTCAATGATAGCTTTCAAAGTAGTAATCACCAAGATAAGAGCAATGTGCAAAACAAGGAACATAAGAAACATGATTGAATAAATCATCATATGAATGAATGAAACACAACAACTCAAAATACTTGCTGAGATAGAGGGGAATAGGTTTACAGACTCAACTAAAAAGTAAAAGAAAGGCCCTTCGCAGAGGGAAGCAGGGATTGCAAGTCTCATAAAGAGCTCCCAAAAATTATGATACTTACTAGCTTTCAGCTCTCATTGCCCCTATCATAGGCATCTTTAGGTGATTAAGGTTAAAATGATCAAATATGAGGATATGCTTGACAAGTTGTAAATTGAGAATCTCATGTCCCTTGAATACAAGGGTCGCTTATCATGCTACTCAAGTTTAGTCACCGGTAAGTTCTTGTCATCGTAAGCATATGTGTATCATAGAGAACCGCTAACGGGGTACCCCTTGCCCGATGATATGGAAGAATCCCCATTTCAAAATGACAAGGCAAGCAGACAACAAGCATCTCAGTAATCTTCTTATTTACCATGGGAATATGGTGCTTTTTTCTCTCTTTCCTCTTTTCATAATCTCTTTTTTTCTCAATATCGTACTCTTTTTTTATAAGAAGAATGCTTCATAGATGCTCGTTATGGTTACGCTGCAGGTTTCCACCATGTCAACATGGATTAGACCAGTGGCCCAGGCGTTTCTCTAACACACATGCATAACTCCATGGACTTACAAGCTCCCCTTTCATTTCACACCGACGACATCCATAGACAAAAGAACATGATATCAACTAGGTACAAAGTACCAGTGCAATGTTGAAAGCGTTCCCCATGACAGCATGGTTTTGCTAATTCACAACTTACAAAGCGCAAGCATATACGCAACATAGGTGAGCACAATGGTTCAAGTTTATTAAATGCAAGAAAGTAAAGTGTGCCATTAAGTTCGTGAGAGCTTTAATCACTACTTTTCACATAACAAGTTTAATTTGGGAGGTAGATAAAACAAGAATTTACTTGGAATAGCAATAATGCTAATATGTAGGTATGGTGGACACAAATGGCAAAGGTTTGGTTTAAGGAAGTGGATGCACGAAAAGAATTCCCTCTCAGCACAGGTTTTTGGCTAGCAAGGCTGGGTAGCAAGTATAAGAGTTGAAGGAAACAAACAAACATACAAATGATAAAAACAAACATGCAATCTTCCTCGGAAGCACAAAAGATCTTAACTAGAGAATACTAGACTTATGAGCAAATCAAGAAAGAAAGATGATGAAATTATATTTTTCTTTTAGAGGTACTTTTATTTTTTTCATTCAACTCTCAAAAATAGTGTTGATACTGACCGAGCTAGGTTTGCCAAAACCAACTAAATTAACTCGATGATCCCAAAGTGATACCAATACTAACAACAAGATCAATCATATAACCACGAATTGAAAACTAATATAAGGTATGCAAAAGAGTAAATGATAGAACTTCTCATTAATATTTCATAACGGCAACTCACACCAAGGGATAAATATCTAACGAGAGAGGGGACACTTCCATAATGCAAACCATCCTACATAATAACTTCTCTATTCATGATATGACTCTACTAATAAGGTAAAAAGATAGAAGATAGTGATGTGATACCACGGCACTCCCCCAAGCTTGGAACAAACCAAGGGGATGCCAAACCTGATGACGAATTACTCCTTTGTGGTGGTGGTAATATTTTCTTAGTTGACGTGAGGAAATCTTCCAGCATCTTGTGAAGCCTATTATTCTCCTATGGAAGCATGTCCACCTTCCTCCTCAAGTCTTGATACTTACCGCAGAACTCCTTAGTGACTCGTAGGGCTTCTGTTGATGCAGGGCAAGTGACTAAAGGTACCAGCCCTTGCTTGGGGTCTTGGAGATCTTCCTCCATAGGCTCCTTTCCTTTGTCCTTGGCGGAAACCATTGTGCTTCTAAGCTTTCAAAGATAGTTCCTGGAAGAAACGGATTGAAATGAAAACACGATATACGACCCTCGGGGGATCCAGGGGGTTATATATTACGAAGTTTTGCAACAAAAGGAAGGTACTGGGAGAAAACGGGTCGGAGGCGGAGTCCGGAGTGGACACACCACCTGGTGGCGCGACCAGGGGTGGGCCCGCGCCACAGGGTGGTGTGAGCCACACTGGCTCTGTTTCCGCTCCTCTTTCTCTTCGTAGCTTTCCTTATTGACTAAAAACTGCAAAAATATAGTTGGATTGTATTTTCGTGGAACTTTTCTTACTAGAACTGTTACCTATTTGAAAACAGACTCTATAGGTCTCTGAGTTTGGTATTTAGTAGCTTCTTCCGAAGTCACCACTTGAATAACATCTATATCTTCATCTGCATACACTTATTACTTGAGTCATAAAACCTTTCTTTTCCTCATTACACCATTATCTCCACTACCTGGAAATTTCTTTCACACAACTTCACATAGTTCTCATAAGCAACATTAGTATAAGTGAAGTGATAAAACCTTTTGCGTCCAACTTCAACTGAAAACCATCAAAACATAAGCTATTGTAGCAACTCCTTCCGATGACCCAAAAAGAATTCAAAAAGGAAATCGATTAAAGAAGCAAATGAAATAGTGGCAATATCTATCAAAACAGACCAGCAGGTAAAGATCTCTCACGAATCTTTTGTTGCTCAAATCAAAAAGTGTAAAACTAACAAAAGTTAAATAACAACCTGGGGCAGAAGCACAAAAAGTTACAGCTCAATCCAACATACAGAGATCTCTCACGAATTTTTACGATGAAGCACAAAAATTTGTTTTGGGACAACAACTTCCCCAAATATTACTTCTCTCTCATTAGAGGTTGATCTTGACACAAAAACCAAACAAAACGGATAAGGAGAGGTTATTACCGAAGTAATAACTTCCAAGACTCAAAGAAACAAAAACAAACTGAAAACACAAATAAATTGGGTTGTCTCCCAAAAAGCTCTTTCTTTATAGCCATTAAGATGTGCATGATAATTTTGAAGATGCTCACATAGGAATATGAATTGAAGTGAAAGAGAGCATTAAGAAGCAAAAATACACGCATTTAAGTCTAACCCACTTCCTATGCAAGGGAATTCGGTAAACAAACAAATTGTTGAAACCAGAGGCTACTAGCATAGGAAGGCAAAAGAAGTGCAGCATACAAACTTTTAGCATAAAACAAGGAAACTTGATATTATTGAGATGCATAAGAACACTTTTGCCTTTATCATAGTAACTTTTAGTATCATGCATAAACTTAACAATATAACTATCAGAAGGACCATTGTAACAATTATCACTTATTCTAACAGAAAACACAGGAATACAAGCTCTCATAACACTACTTTGTGAGACAATATTAGAGGTATCCTTACAAAGGATAGTGTGTCACTCTTCTACATATTTAGTAACAAAGTCTTTCATATTTGCTATTATAGGTTCATCATCCATCTGTTTATCAGGTTCAAAAGCTTTACTTGTACTTTCATTAACCATACTAGCTATCATAGAATGTTCCTTTATCTTAATTGGGAAAGGGATTTTCTCAATCTAAGGTTTAGGTAAGACATGATTAGCAGTATAAACTTTAGTATTTCTCACAGGAACACTCTTAGCAATATCTTTATAAGGTTCATGATACTTATTCCACTTCTTTTTAGGCACTTCAATGTAGGAAGCAAAATCCTTAAAATAAGAAGCAATAGCTTGAGAGTCTAGACCATAAGAATTGTTAATATTTTGAAAGTCATCAGTTCCCATAAAAGATTCAATGCATTCATAATCATAATTTATACCTGACTTTCTAAATTTCTCATTCTCCCAAGCTTCAGCATTGTCTTGAATATGGTCCAGAAGATCCCATTTAGCTTCTTCTTCCATGCGAGTGAATGATCCAGCGCAAGAAGCATCTAGTAAATCCTTATCATGCAGAGGGAGCCTTGCATAAAAGTTATTGATAATAATATTGTTGGGGAGCTCATGAATGGGACATTTGAGCATTACTAACTTCAATCTCCCCCAAGCTTGAGCTATACTCTCTCCATCAAGAGGCCAAAAGTTGTATATTTGATTCCGATCTTTATGAATCTCACTAGGAGGATAAAACTTTGAATAAAAGAGAGGTACTATTTCCTCCCATTCCAGAGCTTGACCATTCTTCGACAGCTTAAACCATTCATCAACTCTTCCTTTCAGTGATAATGAGAATAACTTCTTCTTAACTTGATCTGTAGTAATACCTGCACACTTGAACAACCCGCATAATTCATGTATAAAGAGTAAATGATCACCGGGATGGACAGTTCCATCTCCAACATAGTAGTTATCCATAACATGATCAATAATTCTTGTAGGTATTTTAAAAGCATCATTCTCAACAGGTGGTGGTTCATCTACTACCTTAGCGTTGGTAGTAGCATTACCAAATAAGAAACTCAGCGAATTATCCATAACAAAAATAAAGCAACTAACAAAAGTAAACAATACTCACAGTAGAAGTTTCCTTTACCAGTTCCACTCTCCAATAGCGATTCACTCCCTGGCAA
Source organism: Avena eriantha (assembly GCA_910589775.1). Taxonomy (NCBI): domain Eukaryota; kingdom Viridiplantae; phylum Streptophyta; class Magnoliopsida; order Poales; family Poaceae; genus Avena; species Avena eriantha. Next base: position 181,638,223 of record OU342745.1, on the reverse strand, counting down.
CGGCGCCAGAAAATAGTCTTGATGACCCACAAGTATAGGGGGTGTATCGCAGTATTTTCGATAAGTAAGAGTGTGGAACCCAACGAGGAGCAGAAGGTGCTGGCTAGTGGTATGGTTCAGGAATTTTCCGCAAATACTTAGCAAATAGATTTTTAGGGGTTTTTGATAAAGCAAGTAAACGAAGTACTAGTAAATAAAAGACAGTAAGAATAAATGCAGCAAGTGGCCCAATCCTTTATGCAGCAAAGGACAAGCTGGTTGTATTAATTAAGATGACCAAATGTTCTCGAGGACACATGGGAAGACTGTCAAGTGCTTTCGCTTCATATAGTTGATTAATATTCTTTAGCTTCCTAAGTGTTGTGTGGGTGAACCTGTGCTAATGTACCGACCTTCCTAGGACTAATACATACTTGTGATTATACCCCTGGCAAACATCCATAAGTACAAGAAAGTAATTAAGGTAGAAACCTAACCATAGCTTTAAACTCTAAGACCCTTACGTTCCTTGTGCAATGGTTTCCTAACGAGGGTTCAGGTTTCTGTCACTCCGACAACCCCTACGATTAGTAGCCAAATACACAATGCATTCCGCTAGGCCCATATAGGTGAAGTGTCATGTAGTCGACGTTCACATGAGACCACTAGAAGAAGTACACCTCAACTTAAATATCAAACTATTGAATCTTTCTCAACACAATTCCACTACTAACAACATGACTTCTCCCATGTCCTCAAGAACAAAACGAACTACTCACAAGACATCATATGAATCATGATCAGAGATGGAATAATGATGTATAACAATCTGAACATAAACAATAATTCAACGGTTCACTCAAAAGCATCAACTACAAAGAGTAATCAACACCAGGAAAGTTTCCCCTATGAACTATGCAAGATTCAACTCAATTGTTACAGCAATATGGAGATGGTGATGAGGGTGCTGATGGTGATGATGGTGGTGATGATGATGATGATCCCGATGAAGTCCAGATTGATGGTGGTGTTGATGGCGATGATCTCCCCTCTCCGGGAAGGAATTCCCCCGGCAGAACTCTTTCTGCCGGAGAGATCTTTCTCTCTCGGTGTTTTCCTCCCCGCAGAGGCGGCATAATCTTTCTGTGGTCGCTCCCCGAGTCTTAGAGTTTTAGGATGATAATATACACCAAAGGGGAGAGCTAGAGGTGGACCAGGGCGGCCACACCAACTGGTGGCACGGCCTAGGGTGGCCCATGCCAGGGGGTGGTGTGGGCCCCCTGTGGCCCATCTCTGCCTTCTCTTCTGGCTTCCTTCGTCTTCTGGAAAAATAGGATTTTCCGTATATTTTCCCGGATTTTCTGATCTTCGCGAGTTTTGCCTCCAAACAACACCTTTTCCATCAGAATCCTGACTACAGCGGTCCATGCTCCAAAAGTCATCAACCATGCAAAAACAGATGAAATAACATAAGTATCACCTCTTAATATGAAATATATCAATGAATAACAGTGAATTATGACATAGAATAGTGATGCAAAATGGATGTATCATGGCGCCTGCATCCATTACACGTCTTCTTCCCCGGAGCAGCAATCTGTGGTCGCGGCCATGGCGCGGAGCTGGGACGTGACGAAGCTGCTCGGCCCCGCTCTCCTCCCCATCCCGAGTCGTAGCTCGCCCTCACCATGGACGCACCCATGGCACGGTGCGGAGACGAGAATTGCTTCCCGGTGAGATCTATCACCGTGTCGACCATGCTCGGTTCTATTTTCCTCCTCTAGAATCCGAGCTCGCCGTCGCCGTGGTTGCACCCGCACCAATTGTGCCACCTCTGCCGAGGTCTCTGTGGTAGCTCAAGTTCTGCCATGTTGGACCTGTAAGGGTTCTATTGTGTATGCATGAAGAATAATTGTAACAAAGGCCTGAAAATCTTGGGGCGATATCGCATATCAGAAGTATATGACGATTGCATTGAGTTCACCGACCCTTGGGATGAATTCTGTGCTAAAAATAGAATTTGCCTTGACGATCTGCTCGTCGTCCAGGTCAAGGTGATGAGGCACTATATCAAGCTAATTATTGAGGTGGCCACCGGTTCGATAGAGGAAACAAGAGGATGCGGAAGATGACAACGACGAGCAGCACGAGGAGGACGAAGACGAGAGTGTTGGCTCTCTAATGTCGGTTGTAGCTCAGAACTTCTGAATAAATCATCAGAATTTAAATTTCAAGAATACATGCTCAGAAACTTTTGTGTTGTTGTATGTTAAACTATCAAACCTCTTGGGCTGTACCAACTTCATTGTGTTTAATTATGAAAGACAAAATATAAATGATTTCTCTCAATTTCTCGCATAGAAAAATGCACAGCTAATTCTATATTCTCGCAGGAACTGGCCCAACTTGTTGAACTGGCGGCACTGCCACGATCTCCACGTAACCACGGTGAGTTCTCGAACCGAAAGTTGCAGTTACCACATTTTCTTCTGCAGTCATTCCTGTTCCTCAGTCATTCCTCTGCAGTTTTTCCTGGGCGCTTCTTCTTCCTCTGTTCTGGAACCATCGATTCATCTTCTTCTTCCTCTTGTAGGCAGTTCCTTGCAGGCATTTCCTTTCACCCATTTCCTTGCAGGCATGGACGATGGGAAACGCACAATGGAGACCCACTTGGTCCCTTCCCATGGCACCATGACTTTGACAGTGGTGTACACAAATGATGAAGAGACTGTGGACACAACTCTCGCCAGGTTTGAGCAATTTCTTGAGAAAGAGAAGCACAAGTTTGTGGGGCTAGACTTGGAGTACACCCGTGCAAATCAGCGAAAAAATCCTCCACAAGAGATCGTTGTCGTGCAAATCGCCATACATGAGGAGGTCCTTGTTTACCACTTCTGCAGGTATGTGAAATTTAAATTTGAGATCACCACTTCTGCATCCCTTGTTTCCTTACATCCCTAAAACCATCTAAGTGCAGGAGTAAACCAACTGAGATGCATTGTCCGGCTCTGGTCGAGTTCTTGTGTAGGAAAGGGATAACTTTCACTAGCATGGATATCACAAATGACACAATTATGCTTTCTCGTGCATTGATAAAAATCCTAGATGGGCACCACGTCGACATCCAAAATCTATACAAGATCAAACCATACCTAGCAAAGGATGGCATGGGTGATCTGGCAGCGGAAATCATCAATAAATTCTATGAAAAACTGAAGAAATTGAAGCGACTCGATCGCGACTACTGGGAGTGGAAGCCGATGAGCCAGGTGCGCCTCGAGTATGCAGCCAGAGACGCCTACATGGCGTACGAGTTGTACAGTAAGCTCATTACCATGAAAGATGGGATGCTTAAGGCGGGGTTTTTCGTGAGAGAGCTATGCCCTGGTTGCAAGCTAGCCCAGGAGAAGAAGCACGAGGAGGACAGAAAGCGGTTTCAGGACAAGCAGGGATCTTGGGACGGTGGCGACATCAAGCGGTTGAAGGGGAAGCAAGTCAAGGATGACAACAAGTGGTGGTGATACATTATGTGTTTGAACTAGATTTTAGTTTCTAGTTTATTATGTGTTTGATACATTTAGTTATGTCAATACAAAATTTCGACCAATTTAACTTGTTGATGTATTTCTTGACAATTATAATATAATCGAGCACTAGAAATATTTTGTAGTGTGCATGAGCATGATCAGTAAATATAATTGAACACTAGAAAATTTAAGGCACTCCATATAAAGGAGTAGATTAATATAGAAGGTTCACCAGAGACACCACGGATATATTGTCTTACATGCCACACATAGGTAATAATTAACTAGAACAAAATAAAAGTAGGGGCGGGAGCAAGAGGCCGTGACACGGAGACGCCTAGCAGGGCAGGGGCATTAGCAGGAGGCAAGGACATCCTAGTAGATGGGATGCAGGCCAGTCCTGACATAATCCCGAAGGAATTTGCCAAAGGCTGCGTGCCGCGCCAAGGTGATTGGTCTATGGCTTCTACCTCCCCCTATGGCAACGCCATCCGTGTGCTGGATCATGCTGTCGAGGTCAATGTTGATTGCTCTGCCACAGAATGGGCAAAATAGTTTCCCCTACTGTGGAAACGGATTAGCCCACACCGTAACCACCTCAACACGTAGCAGCTCTTGTTGTCCCTGGATACCTTGCTATTGTCCACTTCATCATTATCCTCCTGTTGATTTTTAAGAACATAACTTAGAACTCATACATATGATTGAATTGTATTACAACTCAAGAAATTGAAATGTAATCGTACAAAACAATATTCAGGGATATACATAGGCAGGTACAAAAACAAGCCTAAATATTGTAATTATAAATAAAAAACCAAACAATTGATCTTCAGGTACATGTTAAAAATACTTATGATCAAAACAATTCATGTACATATGCATCATACCAATCATTAAAAGATCAGAAACAATTCAAGGATTATATATGTAGTTCCATATGAGAATAAATCTAGGGCCTCATAATTTGTTTCAGAGATGGAGTTGGCGAACCAAAGTACCAATAGCACAACCTATATTGTTTGTGTGCATTGCTACCTCAGGTTCACCAACCCATCCCTAAAACACGACACCATCCTATGTGTCTCCCCTTGAACTCTTTTGGGGCACATTTCAATCATCGGCCTCGGTGACAAACTGAAATGTAATTCTTATACACTATGAATGCATGGAATACATAATTCAAATATCACAGTTCTATGAATGTAGAATAAAGATTGCGGCCTCATAAGTTTCTACAGGGATGGCGTAAGCAAACCAAGTAACAATTGCACAGCTTATATTGCTCTTGTACATGGCCCCAGGTTCGTTAACTCATCCCTGAAAAAATCTGACACCAATGTGTATGCCTCTCTTTGGGACAAATTTGAATCATTGGCCACAATATAAAATTGAAATGTAATCGTACAAAACAATATTCAGGGATATACATAGTTAGGTACAAAAACAAGCCTAAATATTGTAATTATAAATAAAAAACCAAACAATTAATCTTCAGGTACATGTTAAAAATACTTATGATCAAAACCATTCATATACATATGCATCATACCAACCATTAAAAGATCAGAAACAAATCAAGGAACATATATGTAGTTCCATATGAGAATAAATCAAGGGCCTCATAATTTGTTTCAGAGATGGAGTTGGAGAACCAAAGTACCAACAGCACAACCTATATTGTTTGTGTGCATTGCTGCCTCAGGCTCACCAACCCATCCCTAAAACACGACACCATCATACGTGTCTCCCCTTGAACTCTTTTGGGGCAAATTTCAATCATCGGCCTCGGTGACAAACTAAAATGTAATTCTTATACACTACGAATGCATTGAATAGATAATTGAAATATCATAGTTCTATGAATATAGGTTCCATATGAGAAAAAAATTGCACATGAGAAAAAAATTAGGGCCTCATTTTTTCAGCGATGGAGTCGGAGAACCAAAATACCAACGGCACAACCTATATTGTTTATGTGCATTGCTTCCTCAGGTTCACTAACCAACCCTAATAAAACGACACCATCAGATGCCCTTGCACTATTTTTGGGGCAAAATTGAATCATTGGGCTCGGTAAGGAATAGAAATGTAATGTTATAGGCATGTTGTGTATAGAAATCAACACTCAACTAGCAAACTCAACTAGATGGAAGATGAGCAGATTGGGGTTTTGTGACTAGACGGATTGGGATTTTGTGACTAGATGGTAGATGCATCAATCGACCGTTCGAAGCATATATATACTACCCTACTTCAAGAGCAAAAGAATTTGTACACGGTTGAGCAAATTCTATGTATGAATAGTGAAATCTGTGGCTACAACTAGAGAAGCTAGCAATGTAGTACCTCGGACTCCTCATCAGGGACCTCCTCCTCAAACTCGTCGTTCTCCGCGATTGCGTCGAAGATTTCTTGGATGGCGATGGGGTCGTTGAAGTGGAGCACCGGATTGCCTCCGCCTGCCGCCTGCCCCCCATCCAGATCGTCCGCTGGCACCACGACGTTGTCGGACACCTGCTGCTCGGCGGCGATGGCTACTGCCTGCTGCTCGGCGACGACGACTACTGGCTAGACGGATGAGCTCACACCCTCGACAGCGCGGCGACGAGCGGTGTTTGTGCCCGGAGAAGACGCCTCTGCTTGCTTGGCGATGACTGAGCCATCTGTTGTTGCACCTTCAACTGGCTTCACCTCTGGCTCGTCTCCATGCATACGCTTCATGGCGCACCAAGGGAAGTAGGTAGTGCAAGCGAGGGAGCTTCGGCGCACGCGGTAGGTGTAGATTGGGGTCTTGGGACTAGACAGACTAGAGGAAAATGACACGAGCACGTGGAAGAAGAAGGTCGAGGAGGGTTATAAACACTGGACCGTTCGTAGTCCTCGAGTGGACACGTGTGGTGGGCGGGGGGCTACCACGATCTCCACCATTTTTTTAGGTTCCCTTTTTTTTTGAAACAGCCACGATCTCCACTTTAGAGCTACATTGAAAACACGCTCATGGCAGACCTCGATTCCACTGCATGCAAGTGGCGCGGAACCAATTTCTAGCAACGTTAGATCTACTCGAGGGGGGCCCTTGACTCATGGAAGTTACTAGCGGTAGGGCCCAGTTGGAAGTGAGATTGAGAGCGCTGTGTAAAAATGGGATTTGTCTTATTAAAATCAAGTGGCAATAAATTGCAGCATCCCGTCGACAACCGTGCACTCGATGACCCCGTTGCCATGTGCATGTGTTGTAGTAGCAGTAGTAGGCTTTTCAGACTTGATTAAACGTGACATGACTTCTCGACGACTTTTTCCATGGAAGGCATCGTGTTCCTTCTTGTAGAGGGAGACGTCAAGATGGGGCCTCGTCAAGATGGTAGCTCGTTAACTGGCAGTTTGAAACAGTACCCTTTTCCTCTCTCGCTAAATAGATATCTTTCATTTTGCCCAAATTGGTAGCAAATCTAGAGAAGATTCTCTCTTCAATAATTCGTTCCCTTTTGGACCTCTTTTTGCCTCCGATCAGGTAGCAAATCTAGAGCAACAAATCACACAAGGCAGAATACATTCATTCAGAAAACAAAACAAATGTAGATATAGTTGTGCGCAGCTAAATAGGATATAGTGATAGAAAGTAGGTTGCTTAACGAGGTTCGATGTACTCAGCCAGAAATAGGATGCAAGCAAAATATAGAAAATCAAAAGAAGCTGCTTAGCAGCAGCAGCCGCCGCAGCAGCAGGTACATTCAGGGAGACATCCGACCCGTTCATTCGCCAGCGCCTCCACCTCCCTCCGGCGCCTCTGCCACTTCTTGTTGCCTAGTCCCTTGATCTTGGGGGCCTTGGGCCTGATTGGAGGAATGCGACCCTCTTTGATGGCCAACCGCTGGAGGTTTCGGAGATGAATTTCGAGAGCCTATTGTTCAGTGATGTAGGCGTCGATTTTCACAATCTCGCGCTCGCTGCCTTTGTTGATGCCGGAGCCCGCGGCCTCTTCATGCTTCATTAAGGAGATGAAGTCGGTGCCGCCAGCGAGAGTCACACAACAGAAGTTGATCCCTTGCGGAAGGGGCAGCGCCAGGGGCCGCCCCTGAAGAAGGCGTCGTACTGGCCGGCCCGTAGCCTCCTCAGCACCTGACGATTCTTGGTGTGTATGGACTCATCATCGCTGTAGACGTCGCTGCCAGAAACCTATTGTAAGAAAAGGAAAATGGGGGAGTAGATGATGTAACAAGATCGAGCAATCGAAATGCAAACAAGCGAATCCTAATAAACCAACATCTAGCATCCAACGATGGGAACGGTAGAAGAACCAGGGGAGGGGAGCAAACCCTAGTTACCTCCAACCATGGGTCGTCGATGCCGGTGTCGTAGTGGTTCAACGGAGCGATGTACTTATCTGGATCGTAGGTGCCCAAGAAGTGCTTGATCTGCTTGTGACCGGCGGGGGCCTCTTTGCCGGCGGGGGCTCCTCTTCGGCGGCTCCGTCGGTAGCGGGGACGGGGGCCTGGATGGGAACGGCGGCTGCCATCGATGCCTCGACTAGGGCCTGGACAAGGACGGTGGCTGCTTTCAACACGTCGAGGAGGGCCGGCGAGGAGACGGCGGCCTCCTCGCCAGCGGCCACGGAGGCGACGATGGCCACCTTATCCTTCTCGGCCATCGCCGGCGCGAACTGGGATTCTCGGGAGTTTGCGGATGCTGGTGGGACAGTGGAGAGGGTTGCGTGGGTACAGTGAGCAAGAGTGAGAGTGGGTGTGTGGAGAGGGGCTCTATAGTTAAGGTGGATGGAAGCAAGGCAAGTTTCGTTGCACCACCGTGCAACGCGCCGCGCAATCTACTGCACCGTGCACCGCGACACGCGCATGGTACGTCACGTTTTTTCCCAGGCCATGCATGTCAGTTCTGTATTGAGCCGCATGCAAAGGGCGCATACACAATTTCTATGTATGAAGTTTGACACGGCCCTAAAATTGGCGATAGTTAAAAGTGGAAATGTAGATGGGAAGGTAGGTGGCTATACGGCGAGATTTGTGGGATTGTGCTAGATCGGGTAGAGGGATGTGTTGATGAAGGCGAAGATGTTAGGTCTCGTCGAGCTCAGCTCTTCGGTCTCCGGCTAGCGCGTGCAAGCTTCTTACGGACAGGCCTAGTTGGAAGTGAGATTGAGAGCCGCTACGTAAAAAATGGGATATGTCTTATTAAAATCAAGTGGCAATAAATTGCAGCTATCCATCGACGACCGTGCACTCAATGACGCATGCGTTGTGGTGTAGTAGTAGCAGTAGTAGGCTTTTCAGACTTGATTAAACATGACATGACCGCTCGACGACTTTTTCATGGACGGCATCGTGTTCCTTCTTGTAGAAGTCTCGCTGAGGGAGACGTCCATGCTGTCTCATGCTGTACTGTGAAGGGCACGATGTGTGCAACGATCATTGTTGGATCACACAGAATCAACGGTTGGTGCGCACGATCCGCGTGACAACTGTGACAACCAATCAGGGAGTAGCAGACAGGGTGAGCAAAGGTTTGGGCTTCTACGAAAGATAGAGAGAGGGGGGCAAAACTGAGTAGTACCACATAAAACCAAGGGCAAAACTGAGTAGTATAAAAATGGATAGTGAGTGTCTTGTACAATGAAATACATCATGGCATACATCAAATTATGCCAAGATAGATCCACTAGAGTTCATTGGATGTGTGTTCTTCTCATAAACCACATGGACCCACTAGAGTTCATTGCATGTTTGTTATTGTCATAACAAACATGGATCCACCGGTGTCATTGCATGTGTGATCTTTTCATAAACCACATGTTGATCCACTAGTGTCATTGCATGTGTGTTCTTCTCACAAACCATATCATGAACAACACCCAGTGTCATTGCATGTGTGTTCTTCTCATTAACCACACATGGATCCACCAGTGTCATTGCATGTCTGCTCTTTTCATTAACCATAGTTAGAGTCATTGCATGTCTGTTCTTTTCACAAACCACATATCACCAGGGTCATTGCATGTGTGTTCTTCTCATGAACCACACATGGATCCACCCAGTGTGATTGCATGACTGTTCTTTTCACAAACCACATATGCATCCACCAGTGTCATTGCATGTGTGTTCTATTCACAGAACACATATCACCAGTGTCATTGCATGTGTGTTCTTCTCACAAACCACATAAGGATCCACCGGTGTCATTGGATGTGGGTTCCTTTCATAGACAACACATGGATCCACCGGTGTCATTGCATGTCTGCTCTTTTCATGAACCACATCTAGAGTCATTGCATGTGTGATCTTCCCACGGACCACACATGGATCCACCAGTGTCATTGCATGTGTGTTCTTCTCACAAACCACATATGGATCCATCAGTGTCATTGGATGTGTGTTCCTCCCACAGAACACACATGGATCCACCAGTGTGATTGCATGTCTGCTCTTTTAATGACCCATAGTTCGAGTCATTGCATGTATGATCCTCTCACAGACCACACATGGATCCACCAGTGTGATTGCATGTGTGTTCTTCTCCTGAACCACATAAGGATCCACCAGTGTCATTGCATGTGTGTTCTTCTCACAAACCACATAAGGATCTAGAAGTGTCATTGGATGTCTGTTCTTTTCATGAACCACACCAAGTGTCATTGGATGTGTGTTCCTCACATAGACCACACATGGATCCACTAGTGTCATTGCATGTGTGTTATTCTCATGAACCACACATGGATCCACCAGTGTCATTGCATGTGTGTTCTTCTCAAAATCCACATAAGGATCCACCGGTGTCATTGCATGTATGTTCTTTTCATGAACTACACCCAGTGTCACTGCATGTCTGTTCCTCTCACAGACCACACATGGATCCACCAGTGTCATTGCATGTGTGTTCTTCTCATGAACCACAACTAGAGTCATTGGATGTGTGTTCTTTTCATGAACCACAGATAGAGTCATTGCATGTGTGTTCTTCTCACAAACCACATAAGGATACACCAGTGTCATTGCATGTGTGTTCTTCTCATGAACCATAGCTAGAGTCATTGCATGTGTTTTCTTCTCACAAACCATATCATGAAGTACACCCAGTGTCATTGCATGTGTGTTCTTCTCATTAACCACACATGGATCCACCAGTGTCATTGCATGTGTGTTCTTCTCACAAACCACATAAGGATCCACTGGTGTCATTGCATATCTGTTCTTTTCATGAACCACACCAAGTGTCATTGCATGTTTGTTCCTCTCACAGACCACACATGGATCCACCAGTGTCTTTGCATGTGTGTTCTTCTCATGAACCACAAGTAGAGTCATTGGATGTGTGTTCTTTTCATGAACCACAGCTAGAGTCATTGCATGTGTGTTCTTCTCACAAACCACATAAGGATACACCAGTGTCATTGCATGTGTGTTCTTCTCATGAACCACAGCTAGTCATTGCATGTGTTTTCTTCTCACAAACCATATCATGAACCACACCAAGTGTCATTGCATGTTTGTTCTTCTCATTAACCACACATGGATCCACCAGTGCCATTGCATGTCTGCTATTTTCATTAACCATAGTTAGAGTCATTGCATGTCTGTTCTTTTCACAAACCACATATCACCAGTGTCATTGCATGTGTGTTCTTCTCATGAACCACACGGGGATCCACCCAGTGTGATTGCATGTCTGTTCTTTTCACAAACCACATATGGATCCACAAGTGTCATTGCATGTGTGTTCTTTTCACAGACCACATATCACTAGTGTCATTGCATGTGTGTTCTTCTCACAAACCACATAAGGATCCACCGGTGTCATTCGATGTGTGTTCCTCTCATAGACCACACATGGATCCACCGGTGTCATTGCATGTCTGCCCTTTTCATGAACCACATCTAGAGTCATTGCATGTGTGTTCTTCCCACATACCACACATGGATCCACCAGTGTCATTGCATGTGTGTTCTTATCACAAACCACATATGGATCCACCAGTGTCGATGGATGTGTGTTCTTCCCACAGACCACACATGGATCCACCAGTGTCATTGCATGTCTGATCTTTTCATGAACCATAATTAGAGTCATTGCATGTGTGATCCTCTCACAGACCACACTTGGATCCACCAGTGTCATTGCATGTGTGTTCTTCTCATGAACCACACATGGATCCACCAGTGTCATTGCATGTGTGTTCTTCTCACAAACCACATAAGGATCCACTGGTGTCATTGCATATCTGTTCTTTTCATGAACCACACCAAGTGTCATTGCATGTTTGTTCCTCTCACAGACCACACATGGATCCACCAGTGTCTTTGCATGTGTGTTCTTCTCATGAACCACATAAGGATCCACAAGTGTCTTTGGATGTGTGTTCTTTTCATGAACCACACCTAGTGTCATTGCATGTTTGTTCCTCTCACAGACCACACATGGATCCACCAGTGTCATTGCATGTGTGTTCTTCTCACAAACCACATAAGGATCCACAAGTGTCTTTGGATGTGTGTTCTTTTCATGAACCACACCTAGTGTCATTGCATGTTTGTTCCTCTCACAGACCACACATGGAGCCACCAGTGTCATTGCATGTGTGTTTTCTCATGAACCACAGCTACAGTCATTGGATGTGTGTTGTTTTCATGAACCACAGCTATAGTCATTGCCTGTGTGTTCTTCTCACAAACCACATAAGGATACACCAGTGTCATTGCATGTGTGTTCTTCGCATGAACCACAGCTAGAGTCATTGCATATGTGTTCTTCTCACAAACCACATAAGGATCCACCGGTGTCATTTCTTATCTATTCTTTTCATGAACCACACCCAGTGTCATTGCATGTCTGTTCCTCTCACAGACCACACAAGAATCCACCAGTGTCATTGCATGTGTGTTCTTCTCATGAACCACAGCTAGAGTCATTGGATATGTGTTCTTTTCATGAACCATAGCTAGAGTTATTGCATGTGTGTTCTTCTCACAGACCACATAAGGATACACAAGTGTCATTGCATGTGTGTTCTTCTCATGAACCATAGCTAGAGTCATTGCATGTGTTTTCTTCTCACAAACCATATCATGAACCACACCCAATGTCATTGCATGTGTGTTCTTCTCATTAACCACACATGGATCCACTAGTGTCATTGTATGTCTGCTCTTTTCATTAACCACAGTTAGAGTCATTGCATGTCTGTTCTTTTCACAAACCACATATCACCAGTGTCATTGCATGTGTGTTCTTCTCATGAACCACACATCGATCCACCCAGTGTGATTGCATTCTGTTCTTTTCACAAACCACATATGGATCCACCAGTGCCATTGCATGTGTGTTCTTTTCACATACCACATATCACCAGTGTCATTGCATGTGTGTTCTTCTCACAAACCACATAAGGATCCACCGGTGTCCTTGGATGTGTGTTCCTCTCATAGACCACACATGGATCCACCGGTGTCATTGCATGTCTGCTCTTTTCATGAACCACATCTAGAGTCATTGCATGTGTGTTCTTCCCACATACCACACATGGATCCACCAGTGTCATTGCATGTGTGTTATTCTCACAAACCACATATGGATCCACTAGTGTAATTGGATGTGTGTTCCTCCCACAGACCACACATGGATCCACCTGTGTCATTGCATGTCTGCTCGTTTCATGAACCATAGTTAGAGTCATTGCATGTGTGATTCTCTCACAGAGCACACATGGATCCACCAGTGTCATTGCATGTGTGTTCTTCTCATGAACCACATAAGGATCCACCAGTGTCATTGCATGTGTGTTCTTCTCACAAACCACATAAGGATCCAGAAGTGTCATTGGATGTGTGTTCTTTTCATGAACCACACCCAGTGTCATTGGATGTGTGTTCCTCTCACAGACCACACATGGATCCACTAGTGTCATTGCGTGTGTGTTCTTCTCATGAACCACACATGGATCCACCAGTGTCATTGCATGTGTGTTCTTCTGACAAACCACATAAGGATCCACCAGTGTCATTGGTTGTGTGTTCTTTTCATGAACCACACCCAGTGTCATTGCATTATTGTTCCTCTCACAGACCACACATGGATCCACTAGTGTCATTGCATGTGTGTTTTCTCATTAACCACAGCTAGAGTCATTGGATTTGTGTTCTTTTCATGAACCACGGCTATAGTCATTGCATGTTTGTTCTTCTCACAAACCGCATAAGGATATACCAGTGTCATTGCATGTCTGTTCTTCTCATGAACCACAGCTAGAGTCATTGCATATGTGTTCTTCTCACAAACCACATAAGGATACATCGGTGTCATTGCATGTGTGTTCTTTTCATGAAACACACCCAATGTCATTGCATGTTTGTTCCTCTCATAGACCACACATGGATCCACCAGTGTCATTGTTTGTGTGTTCTTCTCACAAAACACATAAGGATACACCAATGTCATTGCATGTGTGTTCTTCTCATGAATCACAGATAGAGTCATTGCATGTGTGTTCTTCTCACAAACCATATCTTGTACCACACCCAGTGTCAGTGCATGTGTGTTCTTATCCTTGGCTTGTTGAATGGATACCTCCTAAAGGGGGTTACTTTATTGGAAACCTGCAGCCAGCGCATATGGACTTCCCGTTCTTTTCTTTGGGGAATTTATGGTCAATAGTAAGCAGTTTGGCAACAACCCAACAATCCCATGCCATTTTGGATCTGATTGAATCCAAATGGTCTGATTTGGTGGCAGAGATGCCACTGAAGATATGTTACCCTGCTCTTGAGAATCTGGAATGGAAAATCATTACCGAAAGTGATCCTAAAAACACGCAAAGTCTTCAACTCTTGTTCATATCATCCACCTATGTGCTTATTACATTGCCTTTGTACATCTACTTACCAATTACTAATGACACAGGCCTTGGTCGTACCATAATGGAGGATCCTAGCCAACATTATTGTGGCAGGTTTGTATATTCTATGATCTCCTAGAGATTATGCATTCTTTTTACTGATATACTGCATGTTGATGTGAAACCTATTCCATGGAGTACTGTTCATCATATAGTGTCAAGTTTCTCACACTGATGCAGTGCAACAGCTTCAAGTGTTGGGTAGTCATTCACTAGTATTTGTTGATGTACTTGCTTGTACTACTTGTTGACCAATCGCTATCTGTACATGCATGCAGCTCACGGTGGCATGTCTCAAGATGAACAAACCAGAGATTGCTGTGAAAGCTGTGGAGATAGCTGAGCGGCGCATTGCTACAGACAAATGGCCTGAATACTATGATACGAAGCGAGCATGCTTCATAGGGAAACAGTCTCGGCTTTACCAAACTTGGTCTATTGCTGGGTACCTTGTAGCGAAGCAACTGCTGGACAAACCTGATGCCGCTCGAATACTCTGGAATGACGAGGACACAGAAATTCTTAATGCATTTAGCACGAACAGGAAACGTGGCAAGAAAGTGTTGAAGAAGACATACATTGTGTGAGTTCTCAGTATGTTCCATCTAGGCAGCACTGTTAACTTGTTAATCTGTAGGATATCTCTTCTGTACATACTTACAAAAAGGTCGTGCTTTTGTTGGAGGAATGCCCGTTGTTGGCTGTTATTATGGATGCATCTGGCGTTGCAAGAAAGCGCTAGATTGAGCATTCCTCAATTGTATACTTGCCATCAGTCTTGAACTCCTGGTCCCATGTAGGTTGCCCGTATGCCCCATTTCAGTCGAGAAATTTTTGTGGCTGTCAATCGTATTTTCTGTGTCCTGAGTTCCTGCTAAGATCATCTGTAGTTCTACCCATATTGTCAATTTCATATAACCTTTGTGGCTTTCGTCGT
Organism: Avena eriantha; assembly: GCA_910589775.1. Taxonomy (NCBI): domain Eukaryota; kingdom Viridiplantae; phylum Streptophyta; class Magnoliopsida; order Poales; family Poaceae; genus Avena; species Avena eriantha. The sequence continues at coordinate 181,622,880 of OU342745.1, read as the reverse complement.
TGTCCCTGAGTTTTGAGCTAGTCTGATGCTTCAAGGCGATAAACGTAGCAGCAAATGAAGGTTGTAATTTGTCGTTGATTGTGGCAGAAGCGATGGCCTCGTTAGAGGCCTCGTGTTATATTAGGCAGGGAAGAGCCCCCTGCGTGGCTTACACGGGAGAGATCGATCCTACCGATCGTTGCAACCAACATAACAAGAAAGGCCAACATAGATTTAATTCTATCTATCGATATGTATCGTGGAGTACTACTCCATGGGTACCTAACGTACGATACAAATATATCTATCGGCACCTGCTAGGCGTCCCCCGACGATGGAAAGCCCCCCATCGTCCTCCTTTCCGTGCTGCCACGTGTCTAAGAAAAGGGTTCAAATCCCGGTTTTGCTGCAAGACACACATTTTTACTGCATATGTCCCTGATTTTGCTTCCGAAGCAAAAAAAAAATACGATTCGTTTCAGAAATAAAACGTCTCGCCGGAGACCATGTAGCAAAAAAATTGTACTAATGTAGCAAAACCGACTTTGCTAGAAACATCGTCGGAAAAGACTCGCCGGTGACTCTCGCTGGAGACCTTGTAGCAAAAAGTTGACACTGTTGTAGCAAAACCACAAGACGGTGGTAGCAAAAAAAATATTCTAGTGTAGCAAAGGGGACATCGCCGGAGACATCACCGGAGACCTCGTAGCAAAACCGTAGACATTGGTTGTAGTAAAAAAATTGGGCACAAGAATAGATAGCAAAAATAATATGCTAAGGTAGAAAAATCCTAAGCCCACATGTAGCATCGCCGCCGGCTGCTAATAGCAAAACTTAGCACAGCCGCTGGCCATAGGTAGCACACATCGGCGTCGTACGTAGCAGCGCCGGTGGCATCCGGTAGCACCGCTCACAGGAGCACCTCCACCTCGTGGACTCCATCTCCAGCGATGGTAGACAGGGGGAGGAAGCCTCGCCTCGACAGCCATGGCCATAGGGCACGGAGGAGAGCAGGGCGCAAGGGCTGACATAGGGCGGTGGAGACCTCATCGGAGGAGGCGTTGCGGAGGAGTCACGATAGAGGCTCGCGGCCGGCGGTGCCGGCGACAACCACCATGGAAGGAGGAGGGGCCAGACGCGGAGGTCAGAGGCCGGCCTGCAGCGGTGCCGATGACGCCCACCATGGCGAGAAGGCGGCGGGTGCCTGCTAAAGAGATGAGGGAGCAGCGAGCTTCGGCGACGAGCGCCTCCGTCCTGGCCACTGTCTCCGGCCAGCGGTGGCACGCAGTAGGGAGGTGGTGGAGGACCTCTGGCCAGCCGCATAGCAGAATGCAGGCGCTCCGGCTGGCGGCACGCAGCAGGGAGGCAGGGGAGGAGGCGCTCCGGCGGCGGGCCCGTCGGGGGAAGAGGAACTGCCAGACACAAGGCCCCGTGCGACACGGGGGCAACGTAAAGCGCAACCCGACCCGGATGATCAGGGATCATTTTCCATATCTATTTGTCCTAAGGTGGTTTTCGTCACACGTCGTCCGTCGTTTGCTGGGCTGTGGGCTTTTTCCCATGTAGAACTCCTGTAGGTGCACGAAACCGAGCCGAACCAAGCTACAAGCGCTGACCGGGAGAAGAAAACCGTAAAGCACCTGCCCACCGGCTCTAATTGGCGGCGTGCTGCACGACGGGTCAAGGTAACATTGGGTCGCCGTCCAAGCCTCGATTCCTTCTGCCTGAATCTTGCCACCGGAAAGAGAGCATGTACGCGTCGTCACCAGAAACCGCCGCCGCCCTCCTGTCCTCCTATTCCTCTGGCATGGCACGCTCGTCCTCTTCCTCCTTCGGAGTTGCACGGGCCTGGCCCTGCGGCCCTCTACCCGATCCTTGTCAGGCTCAACCCTGAAGGAGCTACCACTTACCGTTTCAGACATAAGTGCACCGTCAGTTAACTGTACCGTAGTAACTTCTTTTAGCTGTATGGGTTAAGTGTAAGGCTATAAAGCCAAGGACCTCGCGCTTATCGCCCTATCTCATTCTTGTATCGGGTATAAACCCTAGCCGCCTCTGATAGAGGTTGGATCTCCTGTGTAATCAAACATCTACCTGCAATCGGCCCTCTGATATTAGCCTTAATTCCCGATAAATTCCCTGAGATCCTAGATAAATTCCCCTGTTTGGTAGCTCTAGCCTATCAATTGGTATCAGATGTCGACGATTCCTTGGCGGCGCGGTGGATCTTGAGCAACTAGGAGTTGGGATCTCCTATAAAATCCTCCTACCTTGCGCTGGATTCCGGCGGTGGTGTTGAGCTCCATCAATTCCAGGAGCTGTAGGCGGCGGCTTGGCGGCGGGGGCTTCGTTCAGACGCAAGTAAGTTCCTCACCTTGGTTGCTGCAGATCCCTTCTGTAGTAGTAAAATCCCAAGTAGAGTCTTGCTCGTGCGTCATCGGAGGCGGGAGGCGCTGGTGTCGGTGTGGGCAACGGTAGATTCAGGAAAATCGGGCAAATCGCTAGCTTGCAAAACAAAAGGCCCCGAATTTCAGTTTCTGCACCTGGTTTGAGGTTGCGTTGCACACCGCAACGTGGTAAAATCCCTTCTAACCATCATGGATACGAAGGCATCCGACTCAATATCCTCGGAAGTTCTGGAAATGCAATCTCTGCAGCTGGATGTCAAAACATTACAACGTGACAGAGAAGAAGACAGAAAAGAATTCGCTGAGTTCGCCACAACTGTGAATGAAAATTTTGTCACTATGCAAGAAAATTTCCAAACAATCCAGGAAAATTTCAAAAAATTGTTGGCTAACCCATAGGAGGAGCATCTGGCTGAGGCAATTGACATTGATCCTGCCAATAGGAGTGCTAGTAATGTGCCAAAGGCCAACAAAGATAAACAGGTGTAGGAAGCCAGTGCTACTTACAAGCCAGGCAACAGGCCTCACACTGCTCCAGCTGGTATCTACAAGCTACAAGATCATACTGGCAGAGATTTGAACTTGGATGGAACTCCTAAACAACCCTATAGGCATCCAAATTTCAATACTCAACAAAAGCAACTCCAGATGCACCACAATGCAACAGTTAATGAGGAGATTATGGGGCATGAGGACCCTGCTGAAGCACAAAGAGGGGGAAGAACCAGAACCAATGTTGCATTCGAACTCAAAAGGTTAACACCTATTGTGAAGCCAGCTAAATTCAACATCCCTGAGTTTGATGGAGATGATGCTGACTCATGGATTCAACAAGTTGAGCAGTACTTTGAGGCTGCTAGAACACCATTGGAGCAGAGAACTGAATTTGCAGTATCATACCTGAAAGGTAATGCCATTCAATGGTGGAGAGCGACTGGATTCATAGCAGCTACTATACCCTAGTACAGGTTCTGTGGATACATCACTGAAAGATTTGCTGAGAAATCTGCCTGTGACAATGTTAAAGCATTCCATGCCCTGAAGCAAACATCTACTGTGAGTCATTATATTGAATAATTTGAGAAGATGATGAACCTCATGAGAAGAGATAACACCAACCTACCCAATGATTACTATGTCAATTGTTTCATTTCGGGCTTAAGTGATTACATCCAGCATCACTTGCAATGCCACAAACCAACCACTCTTCAAGAAGCAACTTGGTTAGCAAGAAGAATGGAACAAGCACTACCCCCTAGTAAACCTGTCTATCAACCTGCACCATATGTGACCAGAAAAGCTGTATACTTGGAGAATTCATCTAAAAGAACACATGCCACTAACACACCTGCTGCTGCAATTCAGCAAGCCAGAGTCAAGAACCTGTGCTATAAGTGTAAGGAACCCTGGTTCCCTGGCCATAAACAAGTCTACAAATTCAGTACTAAAGCTCAAATTCAAGCCCTCCAAGCTCAACCTGAGACTCCCCAAGAAATTATCTACATCACTGAATATGATGAGGATGAAGAGGAGGACAAACAGGTTCCAAACCTAGAAGCAGTACTCAAAATTTCAATGCATGCAGTACAGGGCACAAGCAAGGAACATTACACATTCACAGTGACAGTCAAGTTAGGGAACATTGTGGCAACACCACTAGTGGATTCAGGATGTTCAGCAACCTTTATGACTCCTGAACTGGCTGATAAAATTAAGTTCCCACTAATACCTAACAAGAGTGCAAAGGTTATGGTGGCCAATGGGGGAACATTATTCAGCTCATTCCATGTAGACAACTACAAATACACCATTCAAGGTCATGATTTGGCTTTTGATTTCAAACTCCTTCCCCTCAAAGGATATGATATCATCCTGGGTACTGATTGGATTAAATTCCATAGCCCTGTTACCTTGGATTACAAGCAAATGTTCATGCAGATCACTACTGTGGGCCAAGTGATCACCTTTTGGGATGAATCCCTTCCAACATCAGGGGAGATTCAGCAAACTGAGAGTATCAACTTACTCAGGGAAGACACTGTATGTGGAGCAATTGTCATGGTGCAGTCAGTCCAACAAAATCCAATACAACAAGTTGTCCCTCAGTTCATACAAAAGGTACTTAACAAATTCCCTGAGGTATTCCTGGAATCCTCTGAGTTACCATCTAAAAGAGAGTGTGATCACACAATTACACTGTTACCTGAGGCTAAAATTGTAAATCAGAGATCCTATAGACTACCACATCATCAAAAGAATGCAATGGAGGAAATCATCTCCAAGATGTTACAAACAAAGGTGATAAGAAACATTCTTAGCCCATACTCACCACCTGCATTGATGGTGAAGAAGAAAGATCATACTTGGAGGCTTTGCAACGATTTCAGAAAGCTCAATGCCCAAACTATCAAAAATAAGTTCCCAATCCCTGTGACTGAAGATCTGTTAGATGAATTGCATGGCTCAAAGTGGTTCTCTAAGATTGATTTGAGAAGTGGCTACCACCAGATCAGAATGAAAGATGAAGACATCCCTAAAACAGCATTCAATACACACATTGGGCATTATGAATACTTGGTTATGCCATTTGGCCTAACTAATGCACCTGCAACATTCCAAGCACTAATGATCAAGATCCTAGCACCTGTTCTGAGAAAATTCGCCTTGGTATTCTTTGATGATATCTTGATTTATAGCAAGTCAGAAAATGATCATGCTAGTCACTTGGCTCAGATCCTATAGATCCTGAAGAACAACAAACTCACTGCCAAAAGAGAGAAATGTAGTTTTTGCCAAGCACAAGTGGAGTACTTGGGCCATATCATCAGAGGTGATGGAGTGGCCACAGACCCGGTGAAAATTGAGGCTATTGTCAAATGGCCAAGTCCTAACAACATTACTGAACTGAGAAGCTTTTTAGGCTTAGCTGGATACTATAGAAGATTTATTGCAGGGTATGGCATAATCTGTAGACCACTGTTTAACTCCCTCAAAAAGGATGCCTTCCTATGGGAGGAACAACAAGAGCTAGCCTTTAAAAAACTCAAGAAAACTATGACTGAAGCACCTGTACTAGCAATGCCTGATTTCAGCCAACCTTTTGTTCTTGAAGCTGATGCAAGTGGATAAGGAATTGCTGTTGTACTTATGCAAAAGGGGAAACCAATCTCATTTATGAGCAAAGCCATTGGACCTAAAGCTGCTGCTCTATGCACTTATGATAAAGAAGCACTGGCAATCATTGAAGGATTAAAGAAATGGAAACACTACTTTGCTGCATCCTCAGTAATAATCAGAACAGACCAGCAAAGCTTGAAATTTATTCAAGAACAAAAGCTTACAAAAGGGGTCCAACACAAACTTCTGATTAAATTGCTGGGATATAATTATACTGTTGAATATAAAAAGGGGAAAGAAAACAAAGTTGCTGATGCTCTGTCCAGAGTGAAATATAATCTTCTAGCCTTAATCACTAGCACTGCAGTGCCTACTTGCATCACAGAGGTGGTAACTAGCTACTCCAATGATGACAAGTGCAAGCAACTGCTCACAGAAATGGCTATTGACCATGCTACTCACCCTGAGTACACACTGACAAATGGAATCTTAAGATACCAACAGAAAATTGTGGTTGGCAATAACATGACATTAAGAACAAAGTTGATATCTTCATTCCACAAGTCTGAACTAGGGGGTCACTCTGGAGAAAGGGCCACTTACCACAGATTGCAGCTATTATTCCACTGGCCTAGAATGAGAAAAGCAGTCATGGATTTCATCAAGCAAAGCCCCATTTGCCAAATAAACAAACCTGAACACACCAAATATCCTGGCAGACTTTAGCCACTACCAGTACCTATGTTTGCTTGGACACACATAAGTATGGATTTTTTGGAAGGGCTCCCCACTTCTGAAAATGAGGACATGATCTTGGTAGTAGTGGACAGATTCACAAAATATTCTCATTTCGTCCCTATGAAACATCCCATAACTGTCAAAGTGGTTGCTAAAGCATTTGTGGATCACATATTCAAACTTCACAGCTTGCCTACAGTCATTGTGACAGACAGGGATCGAATATTTACAAGCCATCTTTGGCAAGATCTGTTCAAGGCACTAGGAGTGGGATTACATCTGAGCACTTCCTATCACCCTCAGACTGATGGGCAGACTGAGAGAGTGAACCAATGCCTAGAAAACTATTTGAGATGCATGGCATTCAACCAACCTAAGAAATGGTGTTCTTGGCTGCCAATGGCTGAATGGTGGTATAATACCAGCTTTCATACTTCACTCAAGGTGACCCCTTTCCAAGCATTATATGGATTCAAACCCCCACAAGTGGCTGAAATGTTTCTGGTGGAAGATCAAGTGGAATACCCACAACTCATGCTCCAAAGAAGACAACAAGCCAACCAAGTAATCAGGGATAATCTGCTCCAAGCTCAGGAAAGAATGAAAACAAATGCAAACAAGAACAGATGTGATAGAACTCTGGCGGTGGGGGACATGGTCTACTTAAAGGTGAAACCATAAAGGCACACATCTTTAAGTATACATAGATGCATCAAATTGCACTCCAAGTTTTATGGACCATTCCGAATCTTGGAGAGGATAGGCTAGACTGCTTATAAGCTGCTACTGCCTGAGGGATGCAAACTACACCCTACCTTCCATGTGAGCCAGCTCAAAAAGCATTGGGGCCCTGCTGCTGTGCCGGAACCAACATTGCCACCTGTGGATACTCAAGGAAATATACAAACTGGACCTAAAGCAGTGCTAGAACGAAAGCTAGTACCTCGCAAGCAGGGAGACATAAGTGTACCGGTCGTTCAATGGCTCGTCAAGTGGATCAATCTACCTCCACAATCAGCGACGTGGGAAGACGCAACATTCATTCAGAAAGTTTTTCCATATTTCCAGCCTTGAGGACAAGTCTGATGTCAGCGTAGGGGATTGTCAGGCTCAACCCTGAAGGAGCTGCCACTTACCGTTTCAGACATAAGTGCACCGTCAGTTAACTGTACCGTAGTAACTTCTTTTAGCTGTATGGGTTAAGTGTAAGGCTATAAAGCCAAGGACCTATCGCTTATCGCCCTATCTCATTCTTGTATCGGGTATAAACCCTAGCCGCCTCTAATAGAGGTTGGATCTCCTATGTAATCAAACAGCTACCTGCAATCGGCCCTCTGAAATTGGCCTTAATTCCCGATAAATTCCCTGAGATCCTAGATAAATTCCCATGTTTGGTAGCTCTAGCCTATCAATCCTCTGCTGGCGCGCCCGTGAAGTACTCGAAAATGAACACTACCTGGACATGAATTCTGCTCCACGCTTCCATGGGAAAATGAACAGGTCATGAACAGAAGGAGAGTCTAGCTTCTGTTTGTGGGAATTTAAACTCGCATGCACCAATTTTAAGAGACATGGAGCGCAACCATGGAAGAAGGAAAGAGAGATTTCTGCTTCAGTTTTGTATTGGTACTTCTAAGTCTATCTGTGATGTAGTCAGGTTTTTGATTGTGCTTGCAGAATTTTTCAAGGGTCGAAGACCGACCAAACCACTGTTCACAAGATCAGGGAGTTCATCAGGAGGTCACCATCTAGCTCTCTGCCGTCTTCGGATGAAAGAAAGGCTGGTGGCCAAGATGCCGATAAGGTTCGACGTGGATGTCACGTTGCGACTAGGGACAAGGCCTTCTTGTCCAACCTCGCCGCTGGTCCTAGACCAGTGTCAGATCCCGCTAGGATGAATCCAACTGCAAACCTCCAGATTCGGAGACCCCTCTATGAGTAGGGGAATTTTCTAACTAAAAATCCTAATGCAGAGTAAAACAGAGAGATATATTTGGGAATATTTTCGATAGCCCAGTCATCCCAGCTAGGGGGCTATAAATAGCCTGGTTCGATTATTACAGCGAGTAGGAGAAGTAACTTAGTAAAATAAATTTACAATAGCCTCAACCATTAATTTAGTCTAGTCCATCCATGCCGTTGATCCTCCAGGTCGCTATGGACTGTCGATTCTTCATAATGCCATCGAAAGGGTATCTTGTTCTTATTAGAGGAACAGTGTATATGACAATGCCGCCCTCTTTTGTGCACACTTGTCCTCAAGTGTTATGAGTATGCCAGGATTTGAGAGTGTTTGTGTAGAACTCCGGGAAGACTCTCTTGATGAAATTAGCATCCTCGCAAGATGTATCTTCAGGTGCCAGGTTTGCCCATTCGACAAGCCATTGAGTGACTAGAATGTTGTTTCTAGGTAAGGACCTGGTTTGCAGTACATGTATTGGTTCAGTTTTGATCTTGCCATAAGGAGCTACTAGTGGTAGACCTTGTTGTGGTATTGCATGAGTACCCAGGTGCTTTTTGAGCTGGCTGACATGAAAAACTGGGTGTATGTTGACCCCTTCAGGTAGCAGTAGTTTATATGCCAGCTTGCCAAACTTGTTGATAATTTTGTATGGTCCATAGAACTTGCTTGTTAGTTTTATGGCTTGTCTGAGTCCAAAAGCAGACATTTTGTAAGTTTGCATCTTCAAATAGACCATGTCCCCAATTTCTAATGTTCACTCAGTTCTTTTCTTGTCTGCATGTTTCTTCATTCTTGCTTGGGCTTGTGACAAATTTTCCTTGAGCTTGTTTATCATCTGTTGTTTTTCTGGCAGGAAGTCCCTTGCTTCAGCATCTACTTCTGGACTTGGTAATGCAATCTCATTCACCATGGGTGGAGCATAGCCATAGAGAGCTTGGAATGGAGACATTTTCAGAGCAGTATGGTAGGTGGCGTTGTACCACCACTTTGCCATATAGAGCCATGAAGGCCATCTTTTTGGTTCTTGAAAAACCATGCATCTCAAGTATGATTCCAGACACTGGTTGACCCTTTCTGATTGTCCATCTGTTTGAGGGTGGTAGGCAGTACTAAATTTGAGTTTAACATTGAGAGATTTGAATACCTTTTGCCAGACATTGCTAGTAATATCCTGTCTCTGTCTTTCACAATGCTCACAAGTGGTCCATGCAGTTTGAACACATTATCTGTGAATGCCTGTGCTACTGAGTTTACTGAATAAGGGTGTGCTAGGGGTATGAAATGGACAAGCTTAGTCATTCTGTCAACTACCACTAGAATTACCTCTTTTCCATTGGATTTGGGTAAACCCTCAATGAAATCCATGGTAATATGTTGCAAGGCCATGTCAGGTCTATCAAGTGGCTCTAGGAGACGAGGGTAAGGGCAATGCTCAGCCTTTGCTCTCTGGCAAGTAGGGCATTTAGATATGAATTTGTGAGTGTCTTGCTTCATTCCTGGCCAGCAGAATATCCTCTTGATTTTGTGGTATGTAGCCACCATGCCTGAGTGACCACCAATAGCAGAAGAGTGGAAACATTCTAGCAATTGTGTCTTCAATTCCTGGTCATGCCCTATGTAGATTCTATTCTTATATCTGATGATTCCTGCTTGTAATGTGTACAAGCCTTCAGTATCTGCAGATATTGCTAGTTTTTGCAATAGGGCTCTGCATTTATCATCAGAGATGTAGCTTTGTTCTACAGATTCAATCCATGTTGGTTGAACAACAGTCAGTGCCAATACTGAACAGTCTCTTCTGCTAAGGGCATCAACAGCCTTGTTTTCTTTCCCTTTCTTGTAACATATTGTATAATTGAATTCCAACAGTTTCGTCAACAATTTGTGTTGTATTCCTTCTGCCACTTTCTGTTCTATTATGAACTTGAGGCTCTTCTGGTCTGTTTTGATGTGGAGTTCACTGCCAAGGAAATAGTGTCTCCACTTCTTAAGAGCCTCTAAGATGGCTAGTGCCTCTTTGTCATATGTAGACATAGCACTAGATCTTGGGCCTAGGGCTCTGCTGAAGTAGGCAATTGGTCTTCCAGCCTGCATAAGTATAGCTCCCACCCCTGATCCACAAGCATTAGTTTCTAGTTGGAAAGGGAGGGAGAAGTCTGGTAAGGCCATAACAGGAGCTGTGATTAAGCTATGTTTAAGCTTATTGAAAGCAATGGTTTGTTCCTCTGTCCACTTGAAGGAGTCCTTTTTTAGCATGTTGTGAAGTGGTCTGCATATAAGGCCAAAATCTTTTACAAACCTTCTGTAGTAGCCAGCCAATCCCAGGAAACCTCTCAACTTGGTGATGTTAGTTGGTAGGGTCCAATCTTTGACATCAATTATTTTTTCAGGGTCTGTTGCTACTCCCTTTTCTGAGATCACATGACCAAGGTACTCCACTTGTCTTGTGGCAAAGACACATTTACTTATTTTTGCAAAGAGCTTGTTTTGTCTGAGGACCTCTAGGACAACCTTAATGTGTTGTAGGTGATCTTCTTTGGTTTTGCTGTAGATGAGAATATCATCAAAGAAAACTAACATGATCTTTCTCATGAGCTTGGAGAAAACAGTGTTCATCAGGGATTGGAAAGAATTATGAGCATTAGTTAGCCCAAATGGCATAACTAAGTATTCAAAATGACCAAAATATGTTCTGAATGATGTCTTGTGGACATCTTCTTTTTTCATCCTGATTTGATGATATCTAGACCTGAGGTCTAGTTTGGTGAAGTATTTGGCTCCATTTAGTTCATCTAGAAGATCTTCAATTACTGGTATGGGAAACTTGTCTTTGATGGTTTGCATGTTTAGTTTCCTGTAATCAATGCATAGCCTCCAAGATCCATCCTTTTTCCTTACTAATATGGATGGAGAAGCATAAGGACTTTGGCTTGGTCTGATGACTGAGTTTTTGAGGAGATGCTTGATCTGTTCTTCCATTTCTATCTTTTGTTTATGAGGGACCCTATATGGTCTGACATTTGGTGGTTCAGCACCCTGTTTGAGTGGGATGGAGTGATCACAATCTCTTGTGGGTGGTAGGTCAGATGGTTCCTCAAAGACATCTAGGAAATCAGCTAGTAGTTCTTGCAATTCTGCATCTTCTTGTTCTGGAACTGAAGGAGCAGAATTAACAGGGAAGAGGCAATAGCCTGTAGCTCCTTTGGAGATTCCTTTCTGCATTTTCTCTATGGACATTAGCTGAACACCTTTTTTGAGGGACTCATCATTGAGTGTGATTTTGTCTTCTCCATTTAGTTTGAGCTTCAGTTGTTTTGACTTGTAATCAAACTTAACAGGACTATGGTGTGCCAGCCAGTCTCCTCCTAGGACAATATCATATCCTTTCAAGGGAAGTATATTAAAGGAGTTTTGGAATTTGTGTCCTTGGATAGTGTATGAGAGGTCTTCCACATGAGCTCCAGTCTGTAGTTCTCCTCCACCAGCAACTAGAAATTTTTCCAAAGCTTTACTGGTTGTTTTGCAGTTGATTTTGGTGGAGAATTTGAGGTCCATGAAGGTGTGTGTGCTCCCAGTGTCTACTAGGGCAATAGATTGTTTTTCCCCCAAGGTAACTGACAGAGTAAATGAATTCTTACAGCTTTTTCCTCTCACAGCTTGTACTGATATCTGCATGAGCTGTTCTTTTGCAGTTGGACTAGTGACAGGTGTTTCAGTCTCCTCAGAGTTGTTCTTTTCTAGGCATTCTTCTTCTGATGGTTAGTCCTCATTATCATCAGTTGTCATTAGATTGACAGACTTATATTGCTGCCATTTGTGGCCGAAGAACCACTTAAGGCCATAGTATCTGCACATATTAGGATCTTTGAATTTTGCTTCAGGTTTGGTAGCAGCCCTGTCTCACTCTTTCTTTGTTGGTTGTTCACTGTGTGGCCTCTGTTTGTAAGAGGAGCTACTGAATTTCTTCTCTAGAAGGAAGAGGAGCTGCTGAATTTCTTGTTCTGCTGAGCAGTGGCATTTACAGCTTTCTCCATGTCTCTAGCATGATCCACTGCATCATATAAGCTTTGTGGCTTAAGAGGTTTCATATAATGCTTGATCTCTGATCTTAAGCCATTGATGTAGCACTTGACGTAATAGGACTCTTCTACATCTAGGTTTTATTTCTTGTAATTGGGCATCTTATCTTCGAATTTGTCTGTGTATTCAGGGACAGTGTTGGTTCCTTGTTTGATTGTGTTAAATTCATCCACCACATCATAGGAACTAATTTCAATGAACCTTTTCATCAGCACATCACAAAACTGTTTCCAGTTCAGGTTCTCATCCAACACTCCTGAGTTTCTAAGCCAGGTGTCAGCCCTCCCTGTGATGTACATCTGGGCATAGTCAAATTTTGCTTCTTCAGGTACATACACCATAGTGAAGTATTTCTCAGTAGTTCTCAGCCACTCCTGGGGGTTTGAGCCATCAAATTTTGGGAAATCCATTTTTGGAGCTTTGGCAATGGACCTGTAGAATTGAGTATCTCTATCCAAGTCATTATATCTGTTGCCTCTGATTTGTGGCCCTCTTTCATTTGGCTCATACTGTCTACCTTGTGGCTGGCAGTGATTTGGGTGCATGTTGTTGTTTGGTTGTTGTGGGTTTTGTGGTGGGTTTGGGTTGGGTTGTGTTTGTTGTTGTTGGTATTGTGGGTGGGAATTGTTTATGTTTTGAGGATAGTTGTTTGGAATGGGAAAGGTGTGTTGGTCATGGTATATTGGTTGCTGAAATGGGGGTTGTGGTTGTTGGTGATAGGGTAGGTATAGGTTCCATGGATGATATTGGTCTTGGTGGATGGGTTGGTGTTGTGGATGGTATGGTGGTGGATATTGTGGGTACTGTGGGTATTGTGGGGGTGGTTGGGAAAAGGGAGCTTCTTGATACTGGTAGTGAGGTTGCTCCTGATATTGTGGCTCTGGGTAGTAGGACTGTTTTGGTAGGTCTGCTGACATTGGTACTACTCTTGTTGGTCAGCAAACTGGTAGTCATACCTTGGGTCCATCGGTTCACTACGACACCTCCAATGTGGAGGTTGAGAGTGACCTCGTACTGGAGAAGGAGGAGGTTTTTGGAAGGAACCTTCAGCGTGTATCTCTTCCACCGGCGCCACTGTGCGATCTGTCAGTAACGCTTCCAGCCGTGATAATTGCTCACACAAGGTAGTGACTTTGCTCTCCACTCCTTCCACTTTAGAGCCAATTTCCTCAGTGCGCGTGTTGACATGCTCCATGTCCAACTTGAGCGCTTCCAGTTCCGCCGCCTCAACACTCTCTGTGTTCTTTTATTTTGGCATGTCGTACCCTCGCCTCTTCTATCGCCGCCTCGGAAGGACGCCTCCTAAAGACACATGGATCAGACTTGTCGCCGGGATTTTACCAGTGAGGAGATGTTCCCCAGCAACCGCGACAATCGTCAGATCTGTGTCCGAGTTGTGCCGCCGCCGCCAGCGCCACCGTCGACCTAGCACCCCCGCCGCCACGAATAGGATGAGGAGGGTGGGATTTTATGAGAGATCCCAACCACCCCCGTCGCCCCAATTCGAGTCGCCGCCTGAGTTCCTGAGAACTCGAGTGGATTGGTAGAAAAAAATATTTTGAGCCGATGAGATCGGACTGCTCTGATACCAATTTGTCAGATTCCGCTAGGATGAATCCGATAGCAAACCTCCCGATTCGGAGACCCCTCTATGAGTAGGGGAATTTTCTAACTAAGAACCCTAATGCAGAGTAAAATAGAGAGATATATTTGGGAATATTTTCGATAGCCCAGTCGTCCCAGCTGGGGGGCTATAAATAGCCTGGTTCGATTATTATAGCGAGTAGGAGAAGTAACTTAGTAAAATAAATTTACAACAGCCTCAATCATTAATTTAGTCTAGTCAATCTAGGCCGTTGATCCTCCAGGTCGCTGTGGACCGTCGATTCTTCATAATGCCATCGAAAGGGTATCTTGTTCTTATTAGAGGAACAGGGTATCTGACAACCAGCCCCCTGATTGCTACCATCCACCTGTCCAGGCCGGCAACAACATAGTCGTTGCCTGCCTGTACCACCGGAGCAGCCGTATCCTCAACTCGATCCGTTCGGCTGAGGAGCTTCGACCGCAAAGAACAGGCAACGCTGTCACAGTCCAGCCTCTCTTCTACTGATTCTTTGTCGTCATAGGAATCATTGAGCAGGCCGTTGCTCGAGCGAGCCATAAGCCCTGCATACCGCCTGTGGAAGTGCGGCTGTACCTGTGAGCTGCCGGCCCGGCCTGCTGCGCATGCCTCTAATAGGAGCATACGGAAGGCAAACTTCCGTCCCCAAGGCACCAACATCCCCGTGCCCACATCTTCCTCACTAGCGTCGACGTCGGCGCTACTCGACTGGAGGTCGAGCCTTGGACTGGACTACGAGTGCCTTGATGTGCGACGCCGGGATAAGGAGCCCGAGCACGGCCGTGCGCGAGGCAAGGAGGAAGACTATCGGGCTGTCTGCCGCTCACGCATATCACACTCCAGAAGTTTCGCAACACCACCTTGCACGAGTCCGCTACTGAAGGGCGCGAGCGTGGGTGCAGCTCTCGGGCACGCAAGCAGGGAAATATGAATGCGAGCACACCAGCTAGGGCTGCTGCTCCCCTGCCTAGCTCCCCAAGCCAGAGGGCTTGCTTCGTGCCCTGCTAACGGCCGAGGAGGCAAGGGCGCAGGCGGGCATAGTTGCGTGCAGCGTGAGAGGTGGCTCGTGATATTGAGACCGGAAGCATGTCTGCTCAAGTCCAAGAGATACAAGCAAATACAGCTGAGGAAATAATTTGATTGGTGGATTTGGGCTTCAGATTGGGAGATTTACTGGATTTTGCTACAAGTGGAACATATTTTGAGAAACAAGGAGCTCGGTAATGGGACATCAGCCATAGCTAGGAAGGATGAAACCTGGACTCTCTCCCGCGTACTTATGTTAACAACTATGCGCTAATACAGCATCAGAAAATATCAAGGATCCTACACGTCTATGGCAAAGCCTACAACCACCTAGACAAGGAGGTATCCATCTAAGCCTAAACAGCAATTAAACTAGGCTGCACAAACTCTAATACTAAAATTAGGGCCAGAGTGACCTCCACTTGAGCCTCCGGGCACGGGGCGATGCACTCAATCATCGTCGAGGTCAATGAGCCTCGTACGCCGCCACCTAGATGACGGTGAAGCATGAATCCTCCTTACGCTTCCGCGCCACCATGAGCGCTAGGTCCGAGCGGCGTCGTTGCGTCTCCAACATGCGCTGCTCCGCTAAGCCATGTTGACGAAGTCGTGTGGCACCACCTTTCCCCCTCTGACTCTTTGGTAGCAGATTATCCGATGGTGTGCTCCACTCCTCGTTCGAGGGAATGAAATGTACATAATGGGCTCATGGCCAACGACTGAATCATGTCCATGATCGTGGCACTAGAAGGCGTGGACATGACACTACCTTACTGATGATCGATGGTACGGGCATGTACTTCGAATGGAGACTGCCATGATAATGTCTATGACTGGGACATATATGTGGAGGCATGCCCATGAAATGGTGGTTTACGAACGATAGGTCCCCAATGAGCAGGTTGCACTGCGATGACATACATGGGCATGCCAACTTGGGTATCTCTAGACATGATAACGCCTTTGTGCGTGTATTTTTTTCACTCTGTGGCAACACACGGGGGCATAACTAGTATCTCTAACAATCTTCCTTAATCACAACCTTCTGAAAGGTTGATATTATGCTTGAACTTATTTAGATCTTTTACTGGCAAAACTTTTGTAAAACCATATGCAACTTGATCTTTGCTTTATATGAACTTGATGTCAAGCCTCTTATTTGCAACTCTTTCTCGAACAAAGTGATAGTATATCTCAATATGTTTAGTCCTTGCATGGAACATAGGATTTGCAGACAAATATGTAGCTCCCAGATTATCACACCATAAAGATGGTTTTACCTTTAATTGAATGCCAAGTTCACCAAGAAAGGTTTCGACCCGATATCAGTTCAGCTGTAGAATTTGCTAGAACCTTATATCCAACTTTTGTGCTTGACCTTGAGAATGTAGCCTATTTTCTTGCACTCCATGAGACTAAATTTGGTCCAAAATATATAGCAAAACCTCTGTAGATCTCGTATCATCTAGACATCCTACCCAATCTGCATCTGAGAAAGATTTAAGCAAACTAGATAGAGTTTTTTGAAATGTAAAACCAACATGTGTAGTACCATGAACATATCGTAAGATTCTTTTTGCAGCTGTGCAGTGAGCAGTTGTTGGAGCATGTAAATACTAACAGACTTTATTTACTGAGAAGGAAATATCAGGCCTTGTTAGTGTCAAGTATTGTAATGCACCGACAATGCTCCTGTATTGTGTACAATCATCAGGACCAAGAGCATTTCCTCAGTCAAAGACAATTATTCAGTAGAGGATAAAGGTGTAGGGTAGGACGTGAACTTTCTCATACTGACTTACCTAGAAAATCAGTAGCATATTTCTCCTGGGTAAGAAGTAAACCATTCTGATTTTTTTGTCGTCGGACTAAAGATAAGTACGTCATGAGGGGGTCCTCGGAGCATGGAAAGCTGTGGAGTGTGAAACACATGGTCATCTAGGACGGTGAGCACACAAGCATACCCAGGTTCGAATCCGACTGCGGTGGACGAATCCTGCTCCTGCTAGCAATCCAGTAATATGGCAGAGCCGGAAGTACAGATTACAAGAGAGGTTTTGCCTATGCGAGTTGAGGTTGATCGTCGAGTTTCCCTAAAGGCTGATCCCTAGGATGGCTTATATAGTCATCCGGTCCTAGGGTTATAGGAGAGTCCTATCCGACTATGATACAGAGTCGGTTACGTAGTACATCTTGGACTACAAGTATTCCTACAGGCCTAAGTCGGTAGTCTTCTAGGCCTTCCCGTAGTTGGATGGGCTTCCAACTTCTCTCCCTGACTGGATCGCCCGTTAAGCATAACTCTAACTCGAAGTGGGCCACCTTAGTTAGCGAGTCACAGTGGGTATACCCAAAAAATATATCCTCAAAAGTAGCCCCCATAAGCCTCCAAGATCCAAAGTCGGATTTCATTGTCTAGCTTGATTCTTCTTTGGCTGCAGAATCTTGAATAGTTTCTGAAACTTTAAAACAAAAGGTAGGATCCAAGTCTCGAAAATGAGTTGGACCTGTCAATATCTCATCGCGGTCTTCCCTCCTCGATTTCAAATTGAGCTAGAACTTGGTCTGTGACACAACCTGACATCATTCCAGGTCTAGTCTTGTCACTGACAAATATTCTGGCAGTGTGTGGGCCCGCAATGCGCAGCCGAGGAGCCGTTTCAATGCATGCGCGGAAATCGAGGCAGCGTATCCTTCGCAAGGAAACTGCTCTGCTCATTCTATGATGCGTGGCCTAATGTTCGTGTGTTTACACTAATCTTGGCACATAGGAGCTTATAAGGGGTAAAATCTCCTCATTTTTCTCCCACATGTGCCCTTGTCTTCCTTCTCCTCGAGAAAAACCTGTGCCCCCATCTTTCCTTCTCTCTACCCCCAATCCCAAAAAACGCCGCCCACCCAAGGTCACTCCTCCGACGAGATGGCTGAAGTATCAAGCTCTGGCGGCGCGATGTTGTCGGCGGTAGCAGAGGATAAGCGGTACCGCAAGGTCTGGATCCCCTGCGTACTGGATGACGAGAATCTCCGAGGCGTCGAGGAGGAGGGTCTTCTTCGTGTCGGCGAGTGGCGGAGCGGCATCAAAGAGCCTCTTCCCGCTCCCCACGATGACGATCGGGTTAACTTTGGGACCCATATGGATCGAGCTTTGAGCTTTCCGACATCGAAGTTCTTCTCCGAGGTGATTTTTTACTACGGCGTGCAGCTCCATAATATTCCTCCCAATTTTATTCTTGAGCTAAGCGCCCATGTCTCTCTTTTTGAGGGTTATCTCAGAATTAAGCCGAGTCTTACTTTATTTTGGTACTATTTTAGTACTAGGAAAATTCCATCACTGCGGTGTTCCATACAATACTAGAACCCTTAGCTTAGTCCTTAGGAGAGACCGAATATATCCCAAGGTCATAGCTAGTGAATCAGTGAAGAGGTGGCCATCTACCTTTTTCTATCATAAGGATAAGCTGGCTCCCGGCAAGCAGGAAAGCTTCCCGGTTTTTCTTGACGGTGCCGCCGCCGCCAAGAGTCTTGGGATGCAGAGGCACCAACTCTTACTAAAGACTTGATCTGTTCGAAGAGGCGTATTGAGTTTTTGATGAAGCATAAAGGACCAAGGGGATCCAACTTAGTCCATTCCTGGCTAGCTAATCATATTCAGCCCCTGCAACATCATGGGGACCGGATGATGCACACGATCACCAATAATAAGAAGGACATCCTGAGAGTGAGCTGACTCCCGATTCCCTCCAAGGAACACGAGACCCAGGTCAAGTGGTTAATCAAGGAGTGATTAAACTGGAAAATTCCGGAGATCTCCCTGGACATGTTCATAGTAGAGAACCCCTTGACCCTAGTAAGATTTTTGACTAACCCATCTTGTAATTGTTCATCTGTATATGTTTTATTTGCAGTGCTTAGATATTCCGACTTTCAGCTCGCTGACCTCCCTGAGTCGGAGCTGGCTCCTCTCAAGGGATATCCACTAGAGGAACTTGAAGTGCTGCTAGAAATGCTCACTTGGAAGCGTAAAACTCTAGTTGTGTCAGCTGGCCCACAAACAATGCCAGTCGTCAAGAAGTAAGTTCTTCCATCAGACTTCGTATTTTTGTTCATATTCTTTCTGGGTTATAACGATCTTGATCTGTTATTGTCTAGAGCTAAACCTTTGGGGAAAGGAAAGGCAAAGCTGGGGAAGACTCTGCGCCAGCAGAAGTTAACTTTGGTTTCACCCGTTGTTGCGCCTCCGACTCCTAAACCAACCTCATCATCAGTGTCAAAGGATATTCTGTATCCACGAACTGAGGATGTTGTGGCTCAATCTGAAGAGGCATTGAACCAAGGTTCACAAACTGATGTCACCATGGGTGACTTGGAAACTGATAAGGGTGAACCATGTAAGGGTAATGATCCCTCGGATAAAATCTTCTCCGACAATCCTCTGAATATCCCTAGTGGCCTCACTAGGAAAAGTGCAGAAGAGCTTCAGAAGCTTGCCTGAACTGCCTCGAGACCAAAACTATAACTGCTGAAGAAGAGGCTTAGGAAGCTAAAGATGTGAAACTTGCTGATCTACTAGATCAACTTCGTCTCTACAACAACAAGTTAAAGGACGGTGCAGTTCCGCCTCCACCTATCATTCCTTTAACTCTTGCTGAGAAGGTTTCTGCTGAAATCAACAACAGCCTCAACAAATTGCAACATGCGCGTTTTGTAAGTCATTTTGTCGATTCTTTTTACTGTATTTATATCACATCCTCTAGCCCCCAAGCATGAAGTTGGATAGATACTAGAAATCCAAGTTTATGCTTTTATAGGATGCCAAAGAACTAAGTAGTGTAACCCCATGGCTCGTGCTGAAATTTAACTTAGTTAAAATAGCAGCCCAAGTCTTAGTAGCTTTTCTAACTCTGGTTACCATTCTGACTTATAGAAAGTTAATGTTTACAACTAGGAATTACTGAAGACCATTTGTATCAAGCGGAGAGATGTTAAAGCTCTCCGGCTTGAAAGTGCTAAGCTTAAAGTTGACAAGGATGAAGTCGAAAGTAAGTTTTCTGACTATCTCTTCTCGGATTTTTATGTTTGAGCCATATTGTGAATTCGACTAACTTTGTCCTCACTCCAGGTTTGCTGACTCAATCCTTCAAACTTGTGGAGGAAGCTACAGATCCTTAGAATCCAAGAATGCTGGCCTACGCGAGAAACTTAAAAAATTGCAGGAGGACCATGAACGCATCAACAATATCATTGAATCTAGCAACGTGGCCACCGAAGAACATGATCGGACCATTGCTTTTCTAATGTAAGGAAATCTCGAACTTGAAAGCAAAGAGGGATAGGCAGAATGATACCACTCAAGCCCTACAGGATGAACTCTGGAGTCTGCGAGAGGAGAATACCAAAGTAGACGAAGCTATCTTCGGTATGTTTGCTGCCATTCCGTCTCCTTGTTGATTTTTTCCGACTTTTCTAGTCAGAGTTTTGTTAATGATGCTCCCTTTTACAGGACCTCTCAACCTCCTGGATTTGTCTTCGACTGAGCCATGCACCAGCCGACTTGTCGTAGTCAGAGATTTGCTTCGTGATTTCTGCTAATCTCTTGAAGAGATTGGTGAGACCGCTAATCTCTCCGACCTAAAAAAGCTATCAGCCTTTGATGTGCGTGACAATGTGAAGGATATCCCTCAGCTGGTCGAGGATTGGAAAATGTCCTATGCCCGCACAGCGGCGCAGAATGCCCTCACTATGGTAATGAGCTACCATGGCAACATGGAAATCTAGCAAGTTACCAAGGGTTATTCGACTAGTGATGAAGATGGCAAGCTTAAAAATGTTGGTGATATCTAGGATTCTTGTGCCGGATACGCTTGCCGCATGGCCGATGCGACTAGCTACGAGAAGCCATTTTTCAAATCCGTCGAAGTGCCTCCAAGCCCCAAGCTGACAACGATGAAATCCCTGACGACAATGACGAAGAGACAGAATTCGACGTCCTCATCTCGGAGAAAGATCAAGGTGACTTGGGTGGTAACACTAGTGGCCCAACAAATCTTTCTCTTGCAACATGAAATTTGCAAGAAACAATTCTGCATTATTCTAAAACATGTTTGATGTAATGTTTAAACTTATTTATTTTGTGGTGCTGTTATGTAAGAACTGATGCTTTACTCCTAGCACGTATGTTTTTTGTTTTGTGTTCAAAAAATACTTAAGCACCTTTTGTTCATACTTATTGTTTATCTGGCTTTCTGCCTCATCCCTTTCTTGAGTCGGCAAACCTTTAGCACGGAAAGTTTGCGAAGCAACGGGGCTCAATTGCTAAACCAATTTAAACCTGGAATCAAAGCCGGCTTCTAGTACCAAAAAATCACTACTCGGAAAATACCCGCGTCTAGCAGTCAGACAAAAACCGAAATATAAATATAAAATGAGACTTACACCCGAAGGTAGCTTTTATTTAAAATCGGAAATCTAACCAGAACAAACATGAGCATAAAGTACAGTCAAGTATCCTAAGATCTTCGACTATGACATGATCATTTGCAAATAATATGGTACTTAAAACTTCTCAAAAAAACATGGAGGGGACCAATACTTTATTTCACTTTGAACATATACATTGATATGATTACAAAGAAAGAAATTTTAAGAATAAATGGGACATAGCTGAGCAATATTCCATGGATGGTCTATCTCATCCTGGTCTGTACTACCTCCAACTCTCTTCCTCTTCTTAGTAGCGGGTCTTCCTTTGTCCGGCCTCATGTCTGTTAGGTAGTGCGAACCATTGTGCAATACCCTACTAACCTTAAAGGGCCCTTCCTAGAATGGGGAAAGTTTGTGCTTTCTTTTTTGCACTAGTCGGAGAACTAGAACGCCCTTTGTGAAAGACCGATTTTTGACTCTCTGACTATGATACTTGCGTAACTTCTACTGATAGGTCGTAGATCTCTGCTCTGCAACGGCACAAACGTCCTCGAGTACATCGAGGTCATCTTGTCGAGAAACTTCGGCATCTTCTTCGACATACACAGCGACTTGGGGAGTAAGATGGATAAGATTACTCAGAGGAACTACCTCTACATCGTAGACCAAGAAGAAAGATGTATATCTGGTTGACCTGTTAGGAGTAGTTCATAAACTCCATACAACAGACAACAATTCATCCGTACAATCCCCGCAACATGATGAAGTGGTGAACTGAGTCTGGGACGGAGGCCTTGATGAATTAAACCATTAGCCCTTTCGACTTGTCCACTGGCTTGTGGATGTGTGACTGATACAATATCGAGTCGGGTCCCTTGATCTTCACAAAATTTGGCAAGTTCTCTCATTGAAAATTTGCTCCTGTTGTCTGTAATAATACTATGCGGATAGCCGAATCGGATTATAACATCCTCGATGAATCTTTTGGCTCTTTGATACGGATCAAGCCGAAGATCCTTTAGATTTGTCCCGATCTTTCACAGCTAGTAACCCGGATAATAATCCATCCAATAACGCCGATGAACGTCACCTGAAGAAGAGGAATTAATCCAGCAAGTAACGTGATGAAGATCACCACGCCTCAAACCTGAGCACGACAATCCTTGATGAACACAAGAAGCTCCGCAGTAATAATATGATAAACGGTATCGCCGTCTCTGGAGGGATGATACACGGTGGAGCACAATATAGTCTGAAGACTAAAAAACTGAACTCCCCTAAACCCTAGGTGACTGGCTCCTTTATATAGGAGGCCTGCAACTAGTCGGTTGGATAGACCCAAACTGAACACACAACGGACTCGAACCTAACCTAGACTCGGACTCAATAACATAGCAATAATATTTGACACAACCTTAGACTTATCATTACATATCGTAGGTCGTCCTAGCGTGCCAATCATCAAAGGGATGCGCCCGCATCACCTAGCTTGGTGGAGTCCTAAAATTAGGCTTCACCTCCTCCTTCATGCCCATATCATCATCCCCCCTTCAAGAAGTGTTGTCCCCAACGCTTGCGGGTCGGGTCGGAAAGGTGGCGTGATATGAACAATCGCTTCACGCATCTTCGCCATCTTCAAGTCTTGCTTGCCTTCCTCACCACATCCTCCCTCTTGGCCTACTCAACTTGATACAGCCCTTGGCGCCTGCACCTCCTTGCGTCTCCATA
The DNA here is from genome assembly GCA_910589775.1 of Avena eriantha. Taxonomy (NCBI): domain Eukaryota; kingdom Viridiplantae; phylum Streptophyta; class Magnoliopsida; order Poales; family Poaceae; genus Avena; species Avena eriantha. The sequence continues at coordinate 181,599,797 of OU342745.1, read as the reverse complement.
CGAGCTTGGACCTAGGCGCCACCGTCTTCTTCTTCTCAACTCTTGCTGGAACCCGTGGTTGCTGAACATGGAACTTCTTTGCACGACCTGGCATAAGATGAGTAATGCCTGGACCACACAACTGACAAACATGTTCATCCTTGCCTCTATGCATCCGCACAACTCTCCCAACAAAACGCCTCACAGGTGTGCTAACAAAACTGCTCTTGTTACCCCGCTGCACCACATGCACTGGAACATCAGGAGGACAACTATCATCTGTCTGAACACCTGCGTCAACAGAAACAATCTTCTGAACACATGTTGCAACATCCTTCCTCTCAGCAATAAGAGGATGCACTTCAACTGGCTTGTCACTAACAAGTTCAACTAGCTTGTCATCTATGAGCATAGCTAAATCAATATCAACATTGTCGCATTGTGCATCATGATATCCATCCTACACCTTAGCTAGCCCAGATTTTGGCTCAGCCTTGCGCACCTTCTCCTTATGTACCACCAGCTCTACATCAGACTTTATGTGATCATCCTGCATAGGCTTCAAAGTCTGTTGTTTGCCACCATGCACAAAAGAATATGCATTTGCTCTTCCAGCATGTGTAACGTTGTGATCATACTGCCATGGACGACCAAGTAACAGCCCACATACCTCCAATGGCAACACATCGCACTCAATCTCATCAATATAATCACCAACTGTAAATGACACATGCACCTTATGAGTTACCTTCACCATACCGCAGCTATTGAACCACTGTAGATGCTTAGGTTCAGGAATACGCCATGTGGACAACTCCAACGCTGCCACCATTGCCTTGCTAATGCCATTAGTACAGCTTCCTCCATCAACAATCAACGTGCATGCTTTGCCTTTGATTATACACTACGCCTGAAATAAATTCCAACGCTGGCCCTTGTCAACTGTCATGCAAGCATCGCCTTGTACCTTGTTGAGTTGCAAATTCAGCCCACTCAATGGTACAACATCCTCCACTGTAGTTTCAGTGCACACAATAACCTTGGTTTGTACCTCGGAAACAACCACTTTGTCCAACTCCATAGGCTTCTTCAAAAACCTAGTGCGTAGAAATTGCTTGAAATCCTCCCAACTAGATGTCTTCCTTGTGATGCCCTTCAGTGATCTTGCTTCCTGCCACCAACTAGACACCAGTGTATCCACTCATCGGTAGGCAATAACATATTCCATATGACCACCAAACTTGCTATCCCATGTACGACATCATGCAAAACCATCGACCATGTGAGATTCCCAAGTCTCATATTCTGCGAACGTTGTGGTACTGTCCAATCTCCATTTAATTGTAGTTGCATCAAATTGACAACCGACCATGATATTGATATAGTCATGATATACATCATCGGACTTATCAATTAAACATGTAGACCTTGATAAACTCATATCTCTACACAAGTATCTGTTTCAAACTGTCGCAACACGTAGATTAGACCGCTAGGCACACGCGGTAGCTTCGATCGCCAGACACATGGGGCGAACGATTGCTAGCGCCAGGGAAACAATCTAGACAGTCCTTGTCGAGCTATTGGGCCGTTCCACAACCACACCGAGCGGTAGCACTCCTAGCGAAAAAAAACTCTGGTAGCGATCTGATATTTTTATTTTCCGATATCTCACGTCACCGTACATGGTCAACTGAGATATTTCAATTGGTAGGAATTGTTGGCTTTTTTTTTTATCTCCTTGACTCCCACGATGGAACATGATCTCCCACGATGGAAAGAAAAATCAGTCCAATCAATTTGTAGCCCAATCAATTCCTTCTCGATCCAAAAGGATTTTTTTACGTACTTTGAGTCACATACGCAGGTGGGACTCGAATCTGATCGCTTGCCCTTTTCTCTCACGTATGTTGAATCAATGCCCTGATCGGATTAAAAAAACCCTTTTTTTCTCTTTCCTGGTACGTACGATCTGCTGTACCAAACTCCAGGCGGAAAAGGAAATAACTCCAACTGATCCGATCGCGATGGGAAACAATCCCCCGAAAGTACCAATTGATTTTTTTTTGCCGATAGCGCCAAGTGCGGGCGAGCACTCCAGGCGGGGCGCACCTCCCTCGATCGCCAGAAACCGCTCGGGAATAGGCAGGTGCGATCTACCAGGAGGCTCGATCTGTAGCGTACAACGGCATACCTCCTTCCTTTTTTTAAGTGGAACCGATGGGATCTGGCAGAACTTCAAATCGATCGGATCTGAGACAAAGAAACTGCGGACGAAACTCGATCTGGATGAATCTCGACGCCGACGAAACTTCAGTGATGAACCAGGACCGATCTGACTTCAATTCTGAAAACTTTCAGCTTCCAATCTTTTATCCACAACCGATCTGTAAACTGCTTATAAAAAACAGTCCGCAGATGATCCAAAAACACGCTGTGATCAACGAGAGCTCTGATACCACCTGATACGGATCAAGCCGAAGATCTTTTATATTTGTCCCGATCTTTCACAGTGAGTAACCCGGATAATAATCCTTCCCATAACGCCGATGAACGTCACCTAAAGAAGAGAAATTAATCCAGCAAGTAACGTGATGAAGATCACCACGCCTCAAACCTGAGCACGACAATCCTTGATGAACACAAGAACCTCCGCAGCAATAATATGATAAACGATATCGCTATCCCGGAGGGATGATACACAGTGGAGCACAATATAGTTTGTAGACTAAACAACTGAACTCCCCTAAACCCTAGGTGGCTAGCTCCTTTATATAGGAGGCCTGCAACTAGTCGGTTGGATAGACCTAAACCGAACACACAACGGAGTCGAACCTAACCTAGACTCGGACTCAATAACATAGCAATAATATTTGACACAACCTTAGACTTATCATTACATATTGTAGGTCGTCCTAGCATGCCAATCATCAAAGGTATGCGCCTGTATCACCTAGCTTGGTGGAGTCCTAAAATTAGGCTTCACCTCCTCCTTCATGCCCATTCACTCTTGCTCCATCACAACTTGTGACGGGTTTAGCCTCAATCCATTTTGTAAATTTATTCACCATCACTAGTAGGTGAGTAAATCCACTTGGAGAATGCTTAAACGGTCCTACTATGTCAAGCTCCCAGACCGCAAAGGGCCATGTAATAGGAATTTTTCACAGCTGATCATTTGGAACATGGGCTTGTTTGGCATATTTTTGGCAGCCTTTGCACATATTGACCAGTTTGTAGGCATCTACCTTAGCTGTAAGCTAGAAAAATCCGTGCTGGAAAGCTTTTGCCACTAAAGATTTGGCTACTGCTTGATGTCCGCATTATCCTTCGTGGATTTCCCTTAACATTTCCACTCCTTCCGGAGAAACAGAATGCTGAAAAACCCTAGATACACTCCGCCTATAGAGCTCACCACTGATTACTGTGTAGGATTTCGCTCGTCGGACGATCTGTCGGCTCAGAACTTTGTCTACAGGTAATTTTACTTATACCAAGAATTCGAGGTAGGGTTTTGTCTATTTTGGGAATTACAGCCAAAACTGCTATGAGCAATGGAGTCGTATTTGGTTGGTTACTCCTCATCAACTCATGTGATAGAGGGAACTCTGAGGTGCTCTAGAAAAGCACCGTCCATGACCTTTTTCTAGGCAGAGCCTATTCTTGGTAGTGCATCTGCTTCCTCATTTTCTGTTAGGGGAATGTGTTGAACTTCAAACCCTTCAAACGATTTTGCTAGTTCATCCACGACATTTCAATATGCTGCCATGTGCTTATTTTCCCTACAGATATCGAATACTTGATGAGAAACTAAATTTGAATCTTCGTAGCACATGAGTTGGCAAATGCCGATGTCTTTTGCGATTCGAATTTCATGTACCAGGGGGTTCATATTCGGCAATGTTATTTGTCTCCGTGAAGTGAATCTACAAAACATAGACTAGTTTGTCTCCTTGGGGTGATTTGAGTACCACGCCAGCCCCCGAGCGCTTTTGACCCATCAATGTGCAAGGTCCAATATTCTGACTCTAGGACATTTGTATTTTCTGCCGTCCCCATCCAATCAACAACAAAATTGACAAGTATGTGGGATTTGATCGCTGTACGCGGTTTATACTCAATGTTAAAAGCTGCTAGCTCAATTCCCCACTTGGCAATGCATCATGTGGCATGGCTGTTGTCGATTACGTCTCTCATGGGAGTTGTGGTCACCATGGTAATCATTTGCTCTTGAAAATAGTGTCGTAGCTTTCTGGATGCGAAGAACACACCACATGCTAGCTTTTGGTAATGAGGATACCGTTGTTTTGATTCTGTCAGGAGTCAGACGCTGCACCAACTGTTCGTGTTTTTCCTCTAGCTGTTCCACCACTATTACGATGTTTATGATTTTTTTTGTCGCTCCAATGTAGAGCACATTGGTTCCTGAGGTTCCGGTGCTGCAAGGATAGAGGAGGATGAAAGTACGGCTTTCAGGTCCTAGAGTGCAGCTTCAGCTTTGTCGTCCAGACGAATTTATTGGTCTTGTTCAAGAGCTTATATAATTGCGCAACTCTTTAACCAAGCCAGCTTACGAACCGACTGACTGTAGTGATGTAGCCAGTGAGCCGTTGTACGTCCTTCAGACGAGTTGGCCTGGTAATGTTGAGTATAGCCTTTATCTTGTCCTGGTTCACCTCTTTGGGTTAAGCATTATTTTGTATTTTCGTAGATTTGTGTCCTCTGAGACACGATGAAACCTAACAATTTTCTAGCTAGAATTCGCAAGAAACACTTCTTCGGGTTAAGCATTATGTTGTATTTTCGTAGATTTGTGAACGTTTTGATGCAGCCCGTCCTATGGATGCTCCTACATATACATCACCAAGTCCCCCAAGTGGACCCATGACTCGTGCTCGAGCCAAACTCCTACAAGCTAAGGTGAACTCGCTCCTCTCCTCGTGCCAATTTGATACATCCTTGGATGGTGTGCTACTTCATGCAACTACTCTATGCATCATCAGGTATGAAGCCCTAACACATCACCAAGCACCCAAGGATGGAGAACAAGGAGCAGGGCGTGAGGCAGAAGCTGCTGGAGCTGCTCAAACCGGAGTCTCTAGCCTGCGCACACCGGAGTCTCTGGTCCCGCCAGAGTCTCCGGCCTGAGGACACCGGAGTCTCCGGCCCATCTCCGGACCGACCCCCAAATCAAGCTCGAGGACACTCAGATGGCCACTCCGGAGATGGACCGGAGACCGACCGAAATCTCTAGCCTAGACTGGAGTTTCCAGTCCACCACACCAGAGTCTCCGGATCGAGCGTCGCTAGGCATGTAAAAGCCTTTGGGCCTTCGACCCATGTACCCCTTAGTCCGTCCAGAACTTACCTTTTATCCCTAAAGTACCCCTAACTTAGTAGCTGGACTATATATAGTCCCCCACCTCTACTGTAAACCCTAGGCATGATATTTGGAATTAGTGGAAACCCCTTGTGGATCTATCTAGTTCTTGCCTCATGCTCCTTTGACAAAGGAGCACCAAATATCACAAACCTCATTGGAGTTTGCATCGTGCCTCCGCGTTGTACAAGGCCTAGGAATCGGAGTCCCTTTGCCTAGACGTCAAGATCTCACCGAGTCTCCCTACTCGTCGTGCCAGTTCGAGAGAGAGTCGTCTGCCCGACGCCGATCCTAGGGATTGCGCAGGACCGGTCACCGCCGACGTGAGCTATTGGTGTGTATTGTGGTTTTGCGTGAGTGTGTTCATCGTGTTCTTCGTTCTTGAGTTCGTCGTGTTCATCCGCCTCTCCTTCCCCCGTACTCCACCCTCGATTTGAAAGGGATTCATGAAAGATTGGGCCACCCTAGAGGTTTGCCCTCAACATATTGGTATCAAGAGCTTCGTTGCTCATGAATTCCCCCACAAAATTTTCTTCTACCCACCAAAAATTTGAAAATCCCCAAAAAAGAGCCCCAAATTTGCCTTTGGATCGATCTCTTAATTTGGAGTGTTAATTGTGGTTTTGATCTGACCAAATCTTGTATTAGGTGTTGGTCTAGCTTTGTCCTATGTTTTGCCAGCCTAATTTGGCCAATTTTTCGCGGATTTGAGACCCAAGGCATGGATTTCCACTCAAGAACACGAGCAATTCGAGCTCTGCCTTTAGACCGGAGTTTTCGGACCTGCAGACTAGAGTCTCCGGACCACACCGGAGTTTCTGGCCTAAACACACTGGAGTCTCTGGCCTGGACCAGAGTTTCTGGCCCGAGACCCCGGAGTCTCCGGCCCTGACGCTTGATTTTGACAATTTTGCCTCTTATCTTTCATTGGCTAATTTTCTCTTGTTTTTTTGTGCCCGTGTGCGTGTCATCAACTAACAACAAGCTTCCGCATGACAACTTCCGCGCTCATCGACACCACGGCCCATGAACATCATCCCGCACCACCTACGTCAAGTTCATCATCACCAACAAAGGTATAACTTGCGTCACCTTATTAACCCCTATCTTCCTTTGTGTTTACCTATCCCACGAGAGTGGCTCATCTTGTGTTTGCTTGAGAATTGTGCATTTGTCCTTAGATAGTGAGAGTAGAAGAGCAATAACAAGTGTGACTAGGTAGCATCAAGGGAGAGCAAAAAGAAAGAAAGAAAGAAAAAGATACAAAGAAAAATAAAAAGAAAAATAGGCTCCCATAGCAAAAGAGAGTCTCAAAGCTTGTAAGCAAGAGAGGATGAAGAGCGCCCAAGGCAAGTGCACAAATCCGTTGCTCATTTTTCTTTTTTGCAAACGAGCCATGGTCTCTCCTTGCATTGGCACGACAACAAGCATAGTCTTCGTTAGGACATTTTGTTTGCTCATTTTCATAGTCATGTCAATCCTATTAATCTCCACGTGTGTGTATATAGTCGTAGGTTCCCGTCACCCTTTTGTAGCATCCCAATTGTCTAACAATTGTAATGCTACTTGTCCTAGTAAGATATTGGCTACTTCATATATTTAATTGTTGCATCATAATTATATCATGCTCATGTCATCATGCCACCTTGCATTAGAGCATCATATAAAACCCCTTTTCTTTGGTTCTTCTCTCATATGCATTATAAATTGTTTTTGCCTCTTGATATTGTATTTGGTTATTGATATATTGTTTAAATGCCCAATTTGAGTTGGGGGCATATCTTTTATTTCCATCCCACCACCTTTCTCTTCCACCACCTTATAATTCCACCATCCCATTAACCATGAGCTTGTACTTCTTTTTTTTGATATATTTATTCTAGCTCCTGTGGGTTGGGGTGGATCTAATCCTACTTATCCTTTGCTTGGCTTTTGTTCCATTATGGGAAATGCATAAGAATAATGCCATCATATTATAATTGTTTTCACAAAATAAATCATGGCATTATTATTTTGCATGGGCCATGCAACCTTCCTCACCACCTTATATCTCATTGGTTTTCTTTTGTCTTAATGATTCTTCTCTTTGTGGATCACCACCATCTCTACCACTCCTTTACTCTCATCAACATTTATTATTTTAATTATCTACATTCATGTTTTATATGAGAGATGCTTCCCATACATCTTTCTTTCACTTTTCTTGATTATTTCCTCCACCTCATCTTAGCCTAAATCCAAGCCTTTTCTCTCACTCCCTAGCTAGCCCTGTTCCATTATTCCAATATACAAAAACTCCCAAAAGGATTAATTCTTGGGCTGGTTTAAATCTGCAACAAATCAAAAATATAAATCAAAACAGATAATAAAACAAAAGGAAATAAAAAGGAGAGAGGAACATTACCTGCAGCCCAGCGCAGCAGCCTCACCTGTTCGCAGCCCAACTCCCGGCCCACTTCCCCAGCCGGCCTCCCAGCCCGTACCGCTTCAGCGCCGTCGCCCGCCCTGTTCCTCTTCTCCCTCCGTCTAATGCCATCGCCCTCTCTCTCTCTCTCCAGCAAACGGAAAGCGGCGGCGAAGGGCAGGTGGCCGTTCCCCCCCCCCCCGCCGTCTGCCGCGTCAGCTACGCCTCCCGCACGCCAGCCTACTCCTTATCCTCGCGCCGAGCCGCTTTCTCCCTAACCCTAGCTACCTGCCATTCCTCCTCTTCTCCCCTCTGCGTGCCGCCGCCAGTCTGAGGGCCGCGCCGCCATTGCCGTCCTCGCCGGTGACCGGGAACACGCCGGGAAGCGTCGCCGCAGACAGTGGACTCGACCCCGCCCGCTGGAAGACTCCAGGATCGCCCGCATCCGCCCCACGACCGAGCGCCGCCTGTAGCACCGCCGTGACTTCGCTATTCCCTCCGCTCCGGCCGTCCCTGCCTCCGACTTCCGCGGGAATCGGACGAGGTGAGCTTACCCCTCGCCCCCTTCCGTTATTCCCCCTCTGCATGCCTAGCGCCGCTAGTAATTGGTCCCCACCGGTGAGGTGCCCCACCATAGTGCAGACCGAGGTAGCGTTTTCCCCTCTGTTCGCCGGCGAGCCCTGCCCAGCACAGCCCGCCACCACCAACCCTCCCAAAACAAGATCAGTAGCCGACGCCTCCCTCTACAACTTCCGTTTTGGCGGCCAGAGCTATCTCGCCGGGATGCGACGCCACCTTTGCCGGAAGTCCACGCAGTCGTCAGTCGTCGTCGAGGTTCAGAGAAATCAGCGCCAGATTCAGTCAGCGCTCGCGCGGCCGTTTTGCAAAAAGGACCCGCGCTAATTGGCGATCACGCCCAGGTCCCTAGCATCCCCAGTGACCCCACCTGTCCGCCGCCTGGCAATCTTGCCGAAAACCCCCCCAGGTACCTCGGTCGTAACCCGCGCTCCACTGCCCCGCCACTTGGTCAGCCCACCGCTGCCACTGTCATGTGGGCTCTGCATTCCCGCTGGGCCCTCACGTCAGCCCCTCGGCTAGCCTCTGCCCCGGTGCAAATGTTTTACTGCGGGCGTGGCCCCAGTCCGATCGGTCCCACCCATCTGCGGCTCTGGCTAGGCCCGACTGGGTGCCAAAAGTATTTTCCTGTGTCTGTTTTAAATTAAACCTTTTCCAAATTGATTTAAATTCAAATTCAATTCATGTTCAAATAATTTTTAAAATACAAATCCAAATAATACAAATAATATATGTTTTGGAATCAGAAAAATGTGAGGAATTCAAATATGCCCTTCAAAATATGTTTTGAACACTTTAAATTTTCGAAATGATTAAAATTACATTAAAATGCCCTTTTCCTTAATTAATAACTTTTGTTTTATAATTCCAAATTAGACAAATAATATGTCTAAATCGATCAGCGCGACGAGCCCGTTCTATCTATGCAGTCCTTGTTCTGAACTGAAGCATGCATCATGTTGTTATTAAAAATCTGAACTGTTTATGACAATAAAACTTGTTTAAATAAATAATAAAATGCTTTATTTCTTGTATCCACACCTCACCTTTGCCATGCTACTTTAATGCCATGTAAATTGTGCATCATTCATCATGGCATGCTTGTTTGCTTGTTGCATTTTAATTCATATGCTTGTGCACTTCATTCATGTTGGCCCTTGTTTGTTTGGTTCTTCTTCGAATAGACGCCCAGCAGGAGAATTACCAGGAATCACAGGAGTACTACCCAGATCCATCTCTCGCTTCAACTGAGCTGCCAGGCAAGCACTACCACATGCTTGCATACATACAGTACCTATTGCCTCTATCTTATTCTTGCATCATTGAGTCGCGATTGCATTAAATTGAATCCCAAGTACTGCATAGCCTTTACTTTTAAACCCCACCGAAGCTTGTTCCTCCACCCCATGAGCCATTACTACAGGAGTTGTTTGAGCCATGCGAGTCGTAGAAAAGCATGAGTAGGGTATGTGAGTGTCGGATGAATAATGAGGTACCTAAACAACTTAACCTGAGTAGTAATGGGATAACTAATGAAAGAGGCACCGGTGAGCAATATCTGCTATTTGGTTTTTCATGCTCACTTGTGTCCCGTAGGACCCCGAGTACTTGATTCCTGTTCCTTGACTATTCACACTATCCACATCCAGGAGGCCTTATGGACCCCCCTGAGCCAGAGCTTGATTCATTCTTATTTCTTGGGGCCACGAAGTAGTTTGGGGCTTTATTACTATCCTGTACTTATGCCATGTTACTGTTTTATTAAGATTGTGCGAAGAGCACCTGTACTGTTTAAGAATTGCAGAGTGTTTTCGCGGTATCGACAAGCCCAGTCACATTTTCGGGTTCCTAGTCGTTTACAGCCATTGGCGCAAACCTTGGGTCCGTCTCGGAGCCGGCCAACTTCGTTGCGGGTAGCTTAATGGGGTGGCCCCCTGAAATATTACTAAATCCTGGGATTGCTTTGTCGTGAATGCCTCGTTGGGTTTTGATTTGGTTTTTCCGAGGTTGATCGAGTGTGTGTTGCTATTCGTGCACCCCTGCAGGGTAAATCTTTCTGAAAGCCGTGTCCGCGGTTATGGACGACTTGGAGCACGGTTTCTCGATCATAGACAAGTATAACTAAAGTACCGCTTTTAATTTGACTAAGTACTTGACTAGTAAATAGTGAAATACTCATGGAATGGTTAATAAAACTGCCAACGGATGATGGGGGTTGTTCGTCCGCTTCCTCGTTGGTAAGAGAGGAGGAGGATGGATCTGTTGATTATACTGTTATAACTGCTATTCTTATTTCACGGACTTCCGTCTATCATTGGTTAGGCGGAAGGTTAGCAAGTATCTGTAGAATTGTTAGGTATTATCTTTTGCTGCAATTGCGTCACCCTAGGTTGTGTCCCCTTTAGCGGCATAAAGACTTGCTGAGTACCCCTAGGGTCTCACACGATAAATTGTTTGATTCAGATGAACAGGTGTACCCGCAAGATGGATACTGGGTGGAAGAGACAGATGATGTTGGCAACGATCGTTCGGTGTAGAGATTCCGGGAACGGGGATCCGTGAGATCTGTGGGCGGGATGTGTTTATTTATGGGGCATCTTATGCCGATTTGCTTCTTATCCGTACTCGGATCTTGTTTTCCGCTTCCGCCTGATACTCTGATGTGTGATGTATGAGGAGCTATCCTAAATTATTATATCTATCTAGGACATTTGGATCTTGCCGTATGGCGTTGCAATATTTCTATTTCTTTTAGATGGAATGGCTCTGAGGACTGTTGGATGTGGCTTGCATACATACTCATTTGTGTATGTAGTTGATCCCTTCGCCTGGCGATTACGCCGCTCGTTCTTGTCCCGTTGTCTGAAAGTGGTTAGGACGGCCGAAAGGTCTACCGTGAGTGGCCCTAGGCCCCACCGTACTATTTTAACCACTTTCGTTCATGCAGGCATTAACTAAGAGCGTAATTCACCGAGGTAGTTACAATTGGTATCAGAGCCATCCCGCCCTTCAGGGTCTCAGCCAAATGGTCGTTGTCAGTCTAGCAAATATTTTGGTAGTTATGTATACTAGGGAAAAACAAAACGTGAGAGTAGGACTGCTTCCATTTTTCTTCTTACCCACCCACCCACCCTTTTCTGGTAAGGAAGTGTAACGTTTTCAATCCTCTTCTAAACTTCAAACTAGGATTCACGTGTTCTGGGTTCCGTAGTACCATAGTGTGTGTGTGTGTGTGTGTGTGTGTGTGTGTGTGTGTGAATTCCTTGTCTACCTGTTGCATCCAAATGTTATCACTATCTGTCTTTTGGTTATCAACTGTTGGTACATTCCCTACCGAAAGTCCTTTGTAAACCAACGCGATCTATTCTGATTCGTTGTACACCGATGCGATCTATCTTACTCTTTGTTATCCGACGTTATCTTGTTTGGGGTGTTCGTTTCCGTAGTTACCAATTTTAGGTTCATCTTAAGAAGAAGGTGTTGGGATATGTGTTTTACTGATTCATGTGCGGAGTAATGATTTGAGTGCGGGATGGAGTCGCGACCATACCACTACTTTTGTCATTTGCTTTTGTATATTGAACTAGTAGAGTTACTAATCTTGGTTCGTTAAGTGGTTTTGCGCATATAGTGGTATTTTAATGCCGAAATTTGCGGAAAAATTTTCTTTGTTAGTTTGTATACCACACTCCTTGTTCATTCGTGTGCGTTATGCTTAATATCTTCTAGTTACCTTGAACTTTGTTGATATTTTAATATTATCTCAGTGAATTGCATTCTTTAATCTTGATTAATTCCATTTTGGTACTATTTTGGATTATTATCATTCTCCATTATAGTACTGACTTGTGTTTTATATCAATCACAGGATGGCACCACCACGCCGTTCTGAGGAGGATATACCACCGGAACTCGGGGCTGCTTTGGCAAGTATTGCAAATGCTTTGGGCACTATGCAGCAAAACCAGCAACGCTTCGAGGAAAGTGTGAGGAGGAATGAGTTTGCTCCGCTACCTCCACCTCCCAAGCGAGGAGACATCAAGAGTTTTCTCAAGTTCAACCCACGCCAATTTGAGGTGTCTGATCAGCCACTTGATGCGGATGATTGGCTGCGTGAAGTGTCAAGGTTGCTGATGACTGCAGATGTTCCCAAGCAAGAATGGGTCAAGTGTGCTACTCACCTTCTGAAGGGAGATGCAGCTCTCTGGTGGGAAAATTACCTCAAGGCAGATCTTTCTGGTTTTCAGCCTACTTGGGAGCGGTTCACTGCTGCTTTCAAAGAGCAATATCTGTCAGAAATTGTCATGGAAAGGATGAAGGAAGTGTTTCTCAACCTCAAGCAGGGCACTGACAATGTCAAAACCTACATCAGAAACTTCATGAACCTGTCTCGTTATGGTGGCGATGAGATCTCTGATGACAAGAAGAAGCAAAAGAGGTTTCGGCAAGGCCTCAATGCTTCCATCAAATATGCAATCACTCATACAAGGCCGACATCTTTTCTGGAACTTCAACACACAGCTCTGCAGGAAGAAGCAAGTAGGCAAGTGTTTGAGGAGTCAAAGAAACACAGCCGTGATAAATCAAGCTCTTCTGTTATGACAACTCCTTCTAAGCGTCGTGTCTTGGTTCCTAACACCCCACCGTCGCTCCCTGCTCCACCAAGACCTTCAAGCTACGCACCAAGGCCACCAAACTCCTTCACTGCGGCTCCCAGGGGCTACAACCACAACTACCCTGGAGCGCCTGGCGGAGTCCCTGGCTACGTTGCTCCACGTCCACCTGGTGCTTGCTATACTTGTGGAAACACTGGGCATCAGCACTGGAATTGTCCTATGAACAACAAAGCTCTTCCACCACCACCTCCAAGACCTGCGGCAAGTTCTCCTATGATTCGTGCACCTCCACCTCGGGCTCTCAACATCAACACTAAGCCGGGGTCTACGGTTGCTCGTGCCAACTGTGTCAACGTCGCTCAAGCTGAGCATGCACCTGGAGTTGTCATGGGTATGCTTCCTGTTAACTCTGTTTCTGCACGAGTGTTGTTCGATTCTGGTGCATCGCATTCTTTTGTCTCTACGAGTTTTGCTGATAGGAATGGGTGATCTATGGATCCTCTCCCCAAGCGTTTAATGGTTCTTTCTCCTGGAGCAACAATGGCATCTTCAAAAATCAGCCATAACAATCAAATTGAGATTGGTGGTTCTTTGTTTCCGGCTTCCTTAATTATTCTGGGCAATTCTGATATTGATGTTATCTTGGGCATGGATGTGTTGACAGCAAATGCAGCTGTGATTGATTGTGCGGAACGTTCGGTTTCTTTGAAAATTCCTGAAGGCCATATAGTCTATTCTCCAAGTCTGACTCCTGCAATTCAGCTTTATTCTTTGACGACTCTGAATGATGATGCTATGGAAGGTATTCAGAGTGTTCCTGTAGTTTGTGAGTTTCCAGATGTCTTTCTTGAAGAGTTGCCAGGTATGCCTCCGGACAGTGAGGTTGAGTTTGTCATTGAACTTGAACCTGGCACCGCTCCTATCTCCAAGCGGCCTTATAAAATGGGTCCTGCTGAGTTGGCTGAACTTAAGCGTCAGTTGGATGAACAAGAGAAGTTGGGTTTCATTCATCACAGTACTTCTTCTTGGGGTAGTCCAACCATCTTTGTGAAGAAGCGAGACAAGACTGATAGACTTTGTGTTGACTATCGGGCACTCAATGCTAAAACAATCAAGAACAAATATCCCCTTCCACGGATTAATGATCTCTTTGATCAGCTAGCTAGGGCAGTGGTATTCTCTAAGCTTGATTTGAGAAGTGGTTATCATCAAATCAAGATCCGCAAGGAAGATGTTCCCAAAACAGCTTTCGCCACCCGCTATGGCCTGTATGAGTACACGGTCATGTCTTTCGGTCTCACCAATGCACCTGCCACCTTCTCGAGGCTTATGAACTTGGTTTTCATGGAATATCTTGATAAGTTCGTTGTGGTCTATCTGGATGACATTCTAGTCTATTCTAAGTCTAAGGAAGAACATGAAGAACACCTTCGGTGTGTCCTAAACAAGCTTCGTGAGAACCACCTGTATGCAAAGTTCTCCAAGTGTGAGTTTTGGCTGCCTCAAGTCACATACCTTGGTCACGTCATCTCTGCCAAGGGCATTGCCGTTAACCCAGAAACTATTAAGACAATTATGGACCGGCTTCCACCCATAAATGTCAAAGAAGTCCGAAGTTTCCTTGGCTTGGCTAGTTACTGTCGTTGCTTCGTTCAAAACTTCTCAAAGATTGCGAAGCCTCTTACCGATCTCCTCAAGAAAGGCAAGAAATATCTTTGGACTCCTGCATGTCAAGCAAGCTTTGAAACACTCAAAGAGAAGCTCACTTCCACTCCAGTCTTAGTTCCTCCAGATACATCAAAGCCTTTCCAGATTTTCTGTGATGCTTCATTGCAAGGATTGGGTGCGGTCCTTATGCAAGAAAAGCAAGTTCTTGCTTATGCCTCTCGACAGTTGAAGACGCATGAGATCAACTATCCTACACATGACCTCGAACTCGCAGCAGTTGTCTTTGCTTTGAAAGTATGGAGGCATTACTTGCTTGGCAACCTTTGTGAGATCTTTTCTGATCACAAGAGTCTGAAGTATATCTTCACACAGCCTGATCTCAACCTTCGTCAGTGGAGGTGGATTGAAACAATTAATGATTTCGATTTGACCATCAACTACACTCCGGGCAAAGCCAATGTCATGGCAGATGCTCTCAGCCGAAAAGCTTATGTCAACAACCTCATGGTGGAAGAACAACAGCCTCTCTTGTGCGAGGAATTCCGCAAGCTCAACCTTGAAATTGTGGATCAAGGGTATCTTCTAAACCTTCTAGCAACACCTCTCTTGGAAGAAAAGATCCGTTCCATTCAACTTGGGGATCCTTACACTAAAAAGATCATCTCCAACATTCAACTTCCGAAGTATGAGTCTTTCCACGTAGACGACCAAGGCACTCTTTTCTTTGAACACCGGATGTTTGTTCCGAACTACCCGGGTTTAAGAGAGCAAGTTCTCAAGGAGGCGCATGATTCTGTTCTTTCTATCCACCCTGGAAGCACTAAGATGTACATGGACTTGAAAACACAATATTGGTGGCCTGGTTTGAAACGATATTGTGCCAAGTATGTCTCAGAGTGCGATGTTTGTCGCAGAGTTAAAGCTGTCCATCAGAAACCTTCCGGTCTTCTACAGCCATTGAAGCCTCCGGAATGGAAATGGGAGAAAGTAGAGATGGACTTCATCACTGGTTTTCGAAGGTCGCAGAAGGGCAACAATGCAATCTTTGTTGTCATTGACAGGCTTTCCAAAGTAGCTCACTTCTTTCCAGTCAAGGAAACAATTTCTGCAATTCAGTTGGCTGAGCTCTATATCAACAGAATTGTCTCTTTGTATGGAGTTCCTCTTGAGATCAGCTCAGACCGTGGAAGCATCTTCACTTCCAAGTTCTGGGGAAGTTTCCAAAATGCTTTGGGAACAAAATTAAACTTCAGCACAGCTTACCACCCTTAGTCGCAAGGACAAGTTGAAAGGATCAATCAGATTCTAGAAGATATGCTCCGTGCTTGCGTTATCTCTTTCGGCATGAAGTGGGAAGAATGCCTTCCTTATGCTGAATTCTCTTACAACAACAGCTTCCAGAAAAGTCTAAAGATGGCACCATTTGAGGCTCTCTATGGTTCCAAATGCAGAACTCCGATTGGTTGGTCGGGCGCAGGTGAAAGAGTATTGTTTGGCCCCGACATTGTAACTCAAGCGGAGGAGAAAGTTTACATCATTCTTGAAAATCTGAAGATTGCTCAAAGTCGCCAGAAGAGCAATTATGACAGAAAGCACACGGACATGGAGTATGTCCCTGGTGATCTCGTTTACCTTCGTGTCACTCCCATGAGAGGCACACACCGCTTTGGTATCGAAGGAAAGATGGCTCCTAGATACATCGGTCCTTTCAAAATTCGTGGAAGAAGAGGAGAAGTTGCTTATGCTCTTGAGCTCCCTGAACAACTCAAAGTCCTTGATGTTTTCCACATCTCTCAACTCAAGAAGTGCTACAAGGATCCCGGCAGGACCGTGGACCATGAACTCATCAATCTCCAAGAAGATCTGTCTTATCAAGAACACCCCACAAAAATTCTTGAAGTCGCAGAAAGAAGGACTCGCAACAAGTCCATCAAGTTCTGCAAGGTGCAGTGGTCGCACCATTCCGTTGATGAAGCCACCTAGGAACATGAAGATGAGCTCCGTGCCAAGTATCCTACCCTCTTTGAGTCTTCTTCTTCCTAGAATCTCGGGGCGAGATTCCTGTTTAGTGGGGGGGAGTTGTAGCATCCCAATTGTCTAACAATTGTAATGCTACTTGTCCTAGTAAGATATTGGCTACTTCATATATTTAATTGTTGCATCATAATTATATCATGCTCATGTCATCATGCCACCTTGCATTAGAGCATCATACAAAACTCCTTTTCTTTGGTTCTTCTCTCATATGCATTATAAATTGTTTTTGCCTCTTGATATTGTATTTGGTTATTGATATATTGTTTAAATGCCCAAGTTGAGTTGGGGGCATATCTTTTATTTCCATCCCACCACCTTTCTCTTCCACCACCTTATAATTCCACCATCCCATTAACCATGAGCTTATACTTCTTTTTCTTTTGATATATTTATTCTAGCTCCTGTGGGTTGGGGTGGATCTAATCCTACTTATCCTTTGCTTGGCTTTTGTTCCATTATGAGAAATGCATAAGAATAATGCCATCATATTATAATTGTTTTCACAAAATAAATCATGGCATTATTATTTTGCATGGGCCATGCAACCTTCCTCACCACCTTATATCTCATTGGTTTTCTTTTGTCTTAATGATTCTTCTCTTTGTGGATCACCACCATCTCTACCACTCCTTTACTCTCATCAACATTTATTATTTTAATTATCTACATTCATGTTTTATATGAGAGATGCTTCCCATACATATTTCTTTCACTTTTCTTGATTATTTCCTCCACCTCATCTTAGCCAAAATCCAAGCCTTTTCTCTCACTCCCTAGCTAGCCCTGTTCCATTATTCCAATACACAAAAACTCTCAAAAGGATTAATTCTTGGGCTGGTTTAAATCTGCAACAAATCAAAAATATTAATCAAAACAGATAATAAAACAAAAGGAAATTAAAAGGAGAGAGGAACCTTACCTGCAGCCCAGAGCAGCAGCCTCACCTGTTCGCGGCCCAACTCCCGGCCCACTTCCCCAGCCGGCCTCCCAGCCCGTACCGCTTCAGCACCGTCGCCCGCCCTGTTCCTCTTCTCCCTCCGTCTAACGCCGTCGCCCTCTCTCTCTGCAGCAAACGGAAAGCGGCGGCGAAGGGCAGGTGGCCGTTCCCCCCCCCCCCCCGCAGCCTGCCGCGTCAGCTACGCCTCCCGCACGCCAGCCTACTCCTTATCCTCGCGCCGAGCCGCTTTCTCCCTAACCCTAGCTACCTGCCATTCCTCTTCTTCTCCCCTCCGCGTGCCGCCGCCAGTCTGAGGGCCGCGCCGCCGTTGCCGTCCTCGCCGGTGACCGGGAACACGCCGGGAAGCATCGCCGCAGACAGTGGACTCGACCCCGCCCGCTAGAAGACTCCAGGATCGCCCGCATCCGCCCCACGACCGAGCGCCGCCTGCAGCACCGCCGCGACTTCGCTATTCCCTCCGCTCCGGCTGTCCCTGCCTCCGAATTCTACGGGAATCGGACGAGGTGAGCTTACCCCTCGCCCCCTTCCGTTATTCCCCCTCTGCGTGCCTAGCGCCGCCAGTAATTGGTCCCCGCCGGTGAGGTGCCCCGCCGTAGTGCAGACCGAGGTAGCGTTTTCCCCTCTGTTCGCCGGCGAGCCCCGCTCAGCACAGCCTGCCACCGCCAACCCTCCCTAAACGAGATCAGTAGCCGACGCCTCCCTCTTCAAATTCCGTTTTGGCGGCCAGGGCTATCTCGCCGGGGATGCGACGCCACCTTCGCCGAAAGTCCGCGCCGTCGTCAGTCGTCGTCAAGGTTCAGAGAAATCAGCGCCAGATTCAGTCAGCGCTCGCGCGGCCGTTTTGCAAAAAGGACCCCCGCGCTAATTGGCGATCACGTCCAGGTCCCTAGCATCCCCAATGACCCCACCTGTCCGCCGCCTGGCAATCTTGCCGAAAACCCCCCCAGGTTCCTCGGTCGTAACCCGCGCTCCACTGCCCCGCCACTTGGTCAGCCCACCGCTGCCACTGTCACGTGGGCTCCGCATTCCCGTTGGGCCCTCACGTCAGCCCCTCGGCTAGCCTCTGCCCCGGTCCAAATGTTTTACTGCGCACGTGGCCCCAGTCCGATCGGTCCCACCCGTCTGCGGCTGTGGCTAGGTCCGCCTGGGTGCCAAAAGTATTTTCCTGTGTCTGTTTTAAATTAAACCTTTTCCAAATTGATTTAAGTTCAAATTCAATTCAGATTCAAATAATTTTTAAAATACAAATCCAAATAATACAAATAATATATGTTTTGGAATCAGAAAAATGTGAGCAATTCAAATATGCCCTTCAAAAAATGTTTTGAACATTTTCAATTTTCGAGATGATTAAATTACATTAAAATGCCCTTTTCCTTAATTAGTTAATAACTTTTGTTTTATAATTCCAAATTAGACAAATAATATGTCTAAATCGATCAGCGCGACGAGCCCGTTCTATCTATGCAGTCCTTGTTCTGAACTGAAGCATGCATCATGTTGTTATTAAAAATCTAAACTGTTTATGACAATAAAACTTGGTTAAATAAATAATAAAATGCTTTATTTCTTGTATCCACACCTCACCTTTGCCATGCTACTTTAATGCCATGTAAATTGTGCATCATTCATCATGGCATGCTTGTTTGCTTGTTGCATTTTAATTCATATGCTTGTGCACTTCATTCATGTTGGCCCTTGTTTGTTTGGTTCTTCTTCGAATAGACGCCCAGCAGGAGAATTACCAGGAATCACAGGAGTACTACCCAGATCCATCTCTCGCTTCAACTGAGCTGCCAGGCAAGCACTACCACATGCTTGCATACATACAGTACCTATTGCCTCTATCTTATTCTTGCATCATTGAGTCGCGATTGCATTAAATTGAATCCCAAGTACTGCATAGCCTTTACTTTTAAACCCCACCGAAGCTTGTTCCTCCACCCCATGAGCCATTACTACAGGAGTTGTTTGAGCCATGCGAGTCGTAGAAAAGCATGAGTAGGGTATGTGAGTGTCGGATGAATAATGAGGTACCTAAACAACTTAACCTGAGTAGTAATGGGATAACTAATGAAAGAGGCACCGGTGAGCAATATCTGCTATTTGGTTTTTCATGCTCACTTGTGTCCCGTAGGACCCCGAGTACTTGATTCCTGTTCCTTGACTATTCACACTATCCACATCCAGGAGGCCTTATGGACCCCCCTGAGCCAGAGCTTGATTCATTCTTATTTCTTGGGGCCACGAAGTAGTTTGGGGCTTTATTACTATCCTGTACTTATGCCATGTTACTGTTTTATTAAGATTGTGCGAAGAGCACCTGTACTGTTTAAGAATTGCAGAGTGTTTTCGCGGTATCGACAAGCCCAGTCACATTTTCGGGTTCCTAGTCGTTTACAGCCATTGGCGCAAACCTTGGGTCCGTCTCGGAGCCGGCCAACTTCGTTGCGGGTAGCTTAATGGGGTGGCCCCCTGAAATATTACTAAATCCTGGGATTGCTTTGTCGTGAATGCCTCGTTGGGTTTTGATTTGGTTTTTCCGAGGTTGATCGAGTGTGTGTTGCTATTCGTGCACCCCTGCAGGGTAAATCTTTCTGAAAGCCGTGTCCGCGGTTATGGACGACTTGGAGCACGGTTTCTCGATCATAGACAAGTATAACTAAAGTACCGCTTTTAATTTGACTAAGTACTTGACTAGTAAATAGTGAAATACTCATGGAATGGTTAATAAAACTGCCAACGGATGATGGGGGTTGTTCGTCCGCTTCCTCGTTGGTAAGAGAGGAGGAGGATGGATCTGTTGATTATACTGTTATAACTGCTATTCTTATTTCACGGACTTCCGTCTATCATTGGTTAGGCGGAAGGTTAGCGAGTATCTGTAGAATTGTTAGGTATTATCTTTTGCTGCAATTGCGTCACCCTAGGTTGTGTCCCCTTTAGTGGCATAAAGACTTGCTGAGTACCCCTAGGGTCTCACACGATAAATTGTTTGATTCAGATGAACAGGTGTACCCGCAAGATGGATACTGGGTGGAAGAGACAGATGATGTTGGCAACGATCGTTCGGTGTAGAGATTCCGGGAACGGGGATCCGTGAGATCTGTGGGCGGGATGTGTTTATTTATGGGGCATCTTATGCCGATTTGCTTCTTATCCGTACTCGGATCTTGTTTTCTGCTTCCGCCTGATACTCTGATGTGTGATGTATGAGGAGCTATCCTAAATTATTATATCTATCTAGGACATTTGGATCTTGCCGTATGGCGTTGCAATATTTCTATTTCTTTTAGATGGAATGGCTCTGAGGACTGTTGTATGTGGCTTGCATACATACTCATTTGTATATGTAGTTGATCCCTTCGCCTGCCGATTACGCCGCTCGTTCTTGTCCCGTTGTCTGAAAGTGGTTAGGATGGCCGAAAGGTCTACCGTGAGTGGCCCTGGGCCCCACCGTACTATTTTAACCACTTTCGTTCATCCAGGCATTAACTAAGAGCGTAATTCACCGAGGTAGTTACACCTTTTGAGTTGTTGACCTTTGCCTTTGACTTGAGTTTTGTTTGGATTTTACCTGCTTTTGACTATCCCTTTTCTTTTGGTTGGTTCTTTGGCATTCCAGAATCCTAACCTACCAATAAGCTTTTGAGAGTTAGTTCTTTCATTACTGTGAGCTTTCTTTGCGGTTCCACTTTGCACGCTTATAGTTCTCACTTGTGGTTTCTAGTTTGGTGCAATTCCCAAGGTGAGGTACAAGGCTAACACCACCATATTCCACGTCCATATACAATCCTTGTGTGTTTTGCATGATGGAAATGCACGGTGAGTTGAGCCAACCACCTCCCCAAGAATAAGAACATGGACCGTACATGACGCGAGCAATCCACTTCATCGCCCGACAAGAGTCCCGTGAATGTTGCCAAGCTCTCGAGACACGACAAGATGAACAATTTGGCGAGACGCAAGCGTGTTCAAGAACATAAACAACCGCTTCGATGGCCTCGGAAGGCAAATGCATGCAATGCATCACAACTTTGGCCATCAAAATGAAGCGCTCCAACACTCCATCGCTAAAACAAATGACAATCTTCAACGCCTCATCGACAGAATGGCAAGACCGCGTTCACGCGCATCAACCTCTTCAAGACCTTTGCGTCATCATTCTCCTCTTTGCCAAGATCTTCATCCAAGTGCTCCAAGACGCAATGATGCCCCCGTGGTTGAAGATGGAAGCTCTTCGAACTATGTACCTTCTCCACGGCACGCCACAACGTCAAGCTATGATGGTGATTTGTTTTTATGGCCACAAGCACGGTGTGAAGCACACCATCATCACGCAAGGGCACTAGTGATCCAACAAGCACAACCACATGGAGAACCCAAGTGGAACATCGAGTCCAACCTCAACTACATTGCCATCATCACTGTGATGTTCTTGCAACTACAAGTGATGACTCCAACTTGGAGGATCAAGCTCGCCGTCTTCATGAAGCTCTCCAAGATCCTCATCTTCGTCATCGCCGTCATGAACGTCCATACCGACACCATGGTCACCATGACGAGCCTCCTCCGCATCTCCAAGACTTGGAGCGTCGAGTGGTACATGTTGAGCGATGCTCACCACGTCATGAGGCTCAAGACCATGTTCTTCACCATGAGGCCCATGCGCCTAATCCACATCACCAACCGAGGAACGAGCCTCCTCTTCGTCATCAACCGTGTCATGAGGCTCCAAAGCCTCAACACCATCACGAGGCCCAAGCGCCTCAACCTCGTCAACAACCGCGCCAAGAGAAAGAGTAAGCTCCACGACAACAACATCAAGAGCAAGCTCCTCAACAAGGTCGCGAGAATCAAGTTCCACCTCCTCAAACGCAAGCACATCATCAAGGTCACCAACCTCATCACAATGACCACAATGATGAAGAAACCTTTGACAATCTCAAGTTCACAATGCCCAAGTTTACCAGATCCAATGACCCTGAAGAATACCTCTCATGGGCACTCAAAGTCGACAAGATCTTCCGCATGCACAATTATAGCAATGAGAAGATGGTCGCCATGGCTTCGCTTGAGTTTGATGATTACGCCAACCTTTGGTGGGAACAAGTACAAGTTGCTCATGACGCAAGACAAGAGCCACCAATCACAACTTGGCATGACATGAAGGCCCATATGAGATCCCGCTTTGTCCTGGCGCACTACACACGTGACCTTTTCAACAACCTTCAATCGCTTTGTCAAGGGACAAAGACCGTGGAAGAGTACATCAAGGAAATGGAGCTCAACATGATCCGTGCCAACACTGAAGAGTGCAAGGAGAAAACTATGGCACGTTTCCTTATTGGCTTGAATCACCCAATCAAGCCCATCGTCGAGTTCCAGACATACACCAACATAGTTGAGCTTGTGCACATCGCAACAAAGTCCGAACGTCAAGTGCAAGAGGACATCAAGTACAACAAGCCCAAGACGTATTTCACCTACAAGCAAGCTTCAACCGCTACGCCAACAACATTCAATGGAAGCTCCTCAAGTACCTTCAAGCCCACACTTCCTCAAGGAAAACTACCCCCAAGTGGAAAACAAGCAAAGAGTGATACACCTTTCAATGGTGAATGCTACAAGTGTGGAGGCAAAGGACACAAGTCGGCCGAGTGCGGAAACAAGAAAGTATTGTTTATTCATGAGAATGGCGAAGAAGAGTACTTGAGTGAAGATGAATTTGATGCCCGTGTCAAGGAAGTAATGGCAAGGCAACGAGTGGAAGATGACCAAGAACTCCTCATGTGTGAACCTGACGCAAGCCCATTGCTTGTTGTCACAAGGATCTTGACCACTCAAGCACAAGAGCATGAAGACCAACGCTCATACATCTTCCAAACACGAGCCGACATCAATGGAAAATCTATCAAAGTGATCATCGATGGAGGGAGTTGACACAACCTTGCTAGCATCGAGTTGTGTGAGAAGCTCAACCTTACCCTCCATCCGCACAAGCACTCCTACCACATGCAATGGCTAAGTGACCAAGGGTCAGTGAAGATCAAACTTACCGTGTCGGTAACCTTCGCAATTGGTATTAACAAAGACACGGTGGAATGCGATGTTGTTCCCATGACGGTTTGCCATATGATACTTGGTCGACCATGGCAATTTGACAAGTCTGCTCTACATGATGGTCGAACCAACGTGTAAACCTTCAAATGGCTCAACAAGACATGTGTTTTGCAACTGATGACTCCTAGCCAAATAATTGCGGACAATGCAAAGGCTTTAGCGAGGGTGCAAAACACAACGCCTCCTTGTGAGAAGAGCGGTGAGCGAGAGAACCACCTCATAGTGAGTGAGAGCCACAAGCCAAACTCGGGTGGCAAAAACAAGAGTGTTCTCCTTGCCACCAAAAGTGAGATGAGAGATGTGTGGAACAACCCATCCATCTTGCAGTATGTCCTCATTTGCAAGGGACTAGAGCAAGGAACTAATGACTTAACCAATGTTCCTCCATCTTTGATGATTGTTTTGCAGGAATTCAAGGATGTGTTTCCCGAAGAGCTCCCTCATGGACTACCTCCTCTTTGCGGCATCGAGCATCGCATTGAACTCATCCCTAGCGCACCACTTCCAAACCGCGCATGTACCGCACAAACCTGGAGGATACGAAGGAGATCGAACGTCAAATCAACCAACTTGTCTCCAAAGGTTTGATCCATGTAAGCACTAGTCCAAGTGCGGTACCCATGATTCTTGTTCCAAAATCGGATGAGACGTTGCGGTTATGCATGAACTGCCGTCCAATCAATGCTATCACCGTGCGTTATCGACATCCTATACCGCGTCTTGATGACATGCTTAACGACTTGTGTGGAGCCACTATTTTCTATAAAATTGATCTTCGTAGTGGTTACCATCAAATATGCATGGCGGAAGGTGATGAGTGGAAAACCACCTTCCAGACCAAACTTGTGAACCACATTTTGTGTTCTCTCATTGGCAAGAGTGTCGTTGTCTATTTCGATGATATTCTTGTTTATAGCAAGTCACTTGAGGACCATGTTACACATGTCAAGGAAGTTTTGCAAATCCTCTGACATGAAAAGCTATATGCTAATCTTCCTAAGTGCACTTTTGCTAAAGACAAGATAATTTTTCTTGGATTTGTCGTTTCTTCGAAGGGCATTGAAGTTGATGTTTCCAAGGTAAAGGACATACAATATTGGCCCATCCCCACAAATGTGAGTGAACTTCGAAGTTTTCATGGGTGGCTGGTTTCTATCATCGCTTTGTGAAAGACTTTTCAACCATTGCTTGTCCTCTCAAGGAATTGACCAAAAAGAATGTCACCTTTGTGTGGGGCAAAGAACAAGAAAAAGCTTTTGATGAACTTAAAAGGAGGCTCATCGAAGCACCTCTTCTTGCATTACCGGATTTCACAAAAACTTTTGAGAGAGAGTGTGATGCTAGTGGTATTGACATTGGAGGAGTCCTCTTGCAAAATGGGCGCCCTATTGCCTACCATAGCGAGAAACTTGATGGTGCTCGCCTTAACTATCTGATTTATGACAAAGAGCTTTTTGTCTTAGTTCGTGTTCTTCAAGTTTGGCAGCACTATCTTTGGCCTAAGGAATTTATCATACATTCGGACCATGAGTCGTTGAAATATCTCAAAGGCCAAGCCAACTTAAGTAAGAGACGTGCTAAGTGGGTTGAGTTCATGGAGTCTTTTCCTTACATTGTCAAGTACAAGAAGGGAAAAGATAATGTAGTTGCGGAGGCTTTGTCTCGCAAGCACACACGCCTTCATACTCGACTTGAAGTAAACGTGTTGGGTCTTGATGAAATCAAGCCTTTGTATTCTTCTGACCCATTCTTTGGACCAATTTTCTCAAAGTGCTCCATTGACAAAGGAGTTGATGATTTCTATTTGCATAAGGGCTTTCTATTTCAACAAAACAAGTTTTGCATTCCGAAGTCGTCTCTTCAACTTTTGATTCTCCAAGAATTTCATGGTGGAAGCCTCATGGGTCACTTTGGTCATGACAAGACATTGGACATGCTCTCCACTCATTACTATCGGCCCAAGATGAAGCGCGATGTGGAATGCTACATTCAACAATGCACGACATGTGTTCAAGCTAAGTCGCAAGCTAACCCTTATGGTCTTTATATGACATTGCCTATTCCTTATGCACCTTGGTCCGCCATTAGCATGGATTTTGTGTTAGGATTGCCTAGGTCTAAGCATGGTCATGATTCTATATTTGTTCGGTGCAATTCCCAAGGTGAGGTACAAGGCTAACACCACCATATTCCACTTCCATATACAATCCTTGTGTGTTTTGCATGATGGATATGCACGGTGAGTCGAGCCAACCACCTCCCCAAGAATAAGAACATGGACCGTACATGACGCGAGCAAGCCACTTCATCGTCCGACAAGAGTTCCATGAATGTTGCCAAGCTCTTGATACATGACAAGATGAACAATTTGGCGAGATGCAAGCGAGTTCAAGAACATAAACAACCGCTTCGATGGCCTTAGAAGGCAAATGGCTAAGTGACCAAGGGTCAGTGAAGATAAAACTTACCGTGTCGGTAACCTTCGCAAGAGCTCCCTCATGGACTACCTCCTCTTTGCGGCATCGAACATCGCATTGAACTCATCCCTGGCGCACCACTTCCAAACCGCGCCATGTACCACACAAACCTGGAGGATACGAAGGAGATCGAACGTCAAATCAACCAACTTGTCTCCAAAGGTTTGATCCACGTAAGCACTAGTCCAAGTGCAGTATCCATGATTCTTGTTCCAAAATCGGATGATATGTTGCGGTTATGCATGGACTGCCGTCCAATCAATGCTATCACCGTGCGTTATCGACATCCTTTACCGCGTCTTGATGACATGCTTAACGAGTTGTGTGGAGCCACTATTTTCTATAAAAAATGATTTTCGTAGTGGTTACCATCAAATATGCATGGCGGAAGGTGATGAGTGGAAAACCGCCTTCGAGACCAAACTTGGTCTCTATGAATGGTTGGTGATTCCCTTTGGCTTATCTAATGCCCCATCCAGCTTCATGCGCCTTATGAACCACATTTTGTGTTCTCTCATTGGCAAGAGTGTCGTTGTCTATTTCGATGATATTCTTGTTTATATCAAGTTACTTGAGGACCATGTTACACATGTCAAGGAAGTTTTGCAAATCCTCCGACATGAAAAGCTATATGCTAATCTTCCCAAGTGCACTTTTGCTAAAGACAAGACAATTTTTCTTGGATTTGTCGTTTCTTCGAAGGGCATTGAAGTTGATGTTTCCAAGGTAAAGGACATACGAGATTGGCCCATCCCCACAAATGTGAGTGAACTTCGAATTTTTCATGGGTTGGCTGGTTTCTATCATCGCTTTGTGAAAGACTTTTCAACCATTGCTTGTCCTCTCAAGGAATTGACCAAAAAGAATGTCACCTTCGTGTGGGGCAAAGCACAAGAAAAAGCTTTTGATGAACTTAAAAAGAGGCTCATTGAAGCACCTCTTCTTGCATTACCGGATTTCAGAAAAACTTTGGAGATAGAGTGTGATGCTAGTGGTATTGGCATTGGAGGAGTCCTCTTGCAAAATGGACACCCTATTGCCTACCATAGCAAGAAACATGATGGTGCTCGCCTTAACTATCAGATTTATGACAAAGAGCTTTTTGTCTTAGTTCATGTCCTTCAAGTTTGGCAACACTATCTTTGGCCAAAGGAATTTATCATACATTCGGACCATGAGTCGTTGAAATATCTCAAAGGCCAAGCCAACTTAAGTAAGAGACGCGCTAAGTGGGTTGAGTTCATGGAGTCTTTTCGTTACATTGTCAAGTACAAGAAGGGCAAAGATAATGTAGTTACTGAGGCTTTATCTCGCAAGCACACAAGCCTTCATACTCGAATTGAAGTAAATATGTTGGGTCTTGATGAAATCAAACCTTTGTATTCTTCCGACCCATTCTTTGGACCAATTTTCTCAGAGTGCTCCATTGACAAAGGAGTTGATGATTTCTATTTGCATAAGGGCTTTCTATTTAAACAAAACAAGCTTTGTATTCCAAAGTCGTCTCTTCAACTTTTGTTTCTCCAATAATCTCATG
Organism: Avena eriantha; assembly: GCA_910589775.1. Lineage (NCBI taxonomy): Eukaryota > Viridiplantae > Streptophyta > Magnoliopsida > Poales > Poaceae > Avena > Avena eriantha. The sequence continues at coordinate 181,572,042 of OU342745.1, read as the reverse complement.
GTGGAGGCCTCATGGGTCACTTTGGTCGTGACAAGACATTGGACATGCTCTCCTGATATGGGTCTCCTTGTGGATTTACCCTTGGAGTGGCCCGATCTTCACGTATTTGAGGGGGAAGTGAGGGGAAACACGATGAACACAACTCTAATGCAAGGTAAAGATACAAACACGCGCCAAATCACACCCAATTCGATTTGCTCCCGTTGGTTCGAACAACCAATCCAATAGAATCCTCGGCGAGAGACATTGCAGTAGAATCACCAAAGGAGAGATCGGCAAGCGGACGGTAGAATCCAAATCAAGGAGAGAGTAGCAGCCAAGTAGAACCCCAAAGGGGAGAGACCAAGCACTACTAGAATCCTTGATAGGGAGAGACCAGACACTTGAGGAGGGTCTTGACAACTTGGAGAAGGGCACCGACTCCAAGGCCTTGTACAACTCATGGATTTACTATTGAGAGGGGGTTGCCATCTAGGGTTTGGCACATGCCTTAATTCATCATCATCTCTAGGGTTTCAAGGAGGGGGTGGGGGCATATATATAGGCCAGCCACGAGCTAGGGGTAAAATAGACATAAGCAGGAAGTTTAGGGCGTTACATGGGCCAAGCCTAGCTTAAGGCGGGCCGGCCCACGATGCTCGGTCCGGAGACTCCGGTGTGGGGTCTTGAGACTCCGGTGTAGGCTGGAGACTCTGGTCTGTCTCCGGTGTCGCCTCCAGAGGGGGTCTCAAACTGTCCCAGGCGCAGGTTCGGGGCTCGGTCCGGAGACGGGCCGGAGACTCTGGCGTGGTAGACCGGAGACTCCGGTCTACTGGTCCGGAGACTTCGGTCCTGCTTTTGCAGCTTCTTGCGTCTTCTCTTCCAGGCCTCTTTCTTGGGTGTCTTGGCTCCAGAGCCATCCTTGCTGCATCTCCTTGGCATCATGTTCATGGACCTAGTCACATCATGGGCATTTGTCTCAAGTAGGATTCCATTCGCAGAATAACCAACGAAAGGCAAAGCATGGAAGGAGTTCACCTTTGGAGTGATGATTAGCATGGCATGATGTGGACCAAAGGTGGTTTCCATATGTTGGGCTACATCATCTCCCCCGCTTGAAAACGAGTCGACCTCGACGATGTTCGCTCATCATGTAAGGAAGGAGGTGTGTCCTTGGCCTTGATCTTGTACACGGTCGGATCACCGGTATCGAAGCCATTCTCAAACATGTTGAAGAGCTTGTGGTACATCTTGCCATCGTGTTGTGGTTGGAGATCTTGTAGCCTTATCCTTGTAGTTGGTGGTGTATCTTGGGTACCTTGCAAAACCGAAAACAAAGAGAGAGAATTGTATGAATGTTTGTTAGTATGGGTCACACTCAAGTCTCTCTTCTCACATTTTGTGGCTTGCGTCGTGGCACTCATGATTTTTCCACTCATTTTTGTCTTGTGGCACTCACTCTCTTGATGGTGGTTCACTCTCTCACCACTCGTCTCACAAGGGTCTTTAGCTTGCTTTATCTTGTTGACGGGTGTCATGTTGAATGTGATGACTTGGCTTGGCGTCATGGGTTGGAGCACCAATTTCTTGTCATTCCACTTGAAGGAGTATTGGTTGGTGGAACCATGATGCATTGCTCCTTTATCGTATTGCCATGGCCTTCCAAGTAGCATGTGGCACACGGACATTGGCATGACATCACACTCGATGTGTCTTCATATGGGCCAATCTTGAAGGATACTTGGACCTTTGATGTTATCTTGAGGGCTCCATTGTCATCAAGCCATTGGACATGGTAGGGGTGAGGGTGCTCTATGCATTGCAGCTTGAGTTTCTCACAAAGCTCCGTACTTGCGAGGTTTTGGCAACTACCTCCATCAATGATCACTTTTATTGACTTGCCATTAATTGCAGCACGAGTTTGGAAGATATTGAGGCGTTGGTCCTCTCTTGGGATGGAGTTTGTTGATGTGATTTGAGCTATGACAAGTGCGGGGCCCGGATCATGCTCGCATACAAGTGTGTCATCCTCTTCCATTGCGGTTGTCCTTGCAATAGCTCGTTGGGTGAGAGCTTCATATTCCTCTTCACTTACGGAGTAGGTTGCGCCACTATCATCCGTAAGCATCACTCGTGAGTTGGTGCACTCATATGACTTGTGACCTTTCACTTCACACTTGAAGCAAGTGACTTGACTATCCGATGTCGTGTTGGAGGAGGGTGCTATCACGGTCTTTGCTTGCTTGGATGAGCTTGTTGCTTGGTTATTTGGCTTTGCGGGAGCATTTGCATTGATGGACGCAAAGTATGGCTTGGGCCTCTCGTATGCATTCTCCTTTTGCAAGTGCCGCTCAGCTTTGGTAGCTTGATGGAGGAGCTTAGTGAGGTTCTTGTACGGTTGAAAGTCAACAATCTTCCTTATTGGGCGGCTCAAACCGTTGAGGAACCTTGCTATGGTTTTCTCTTCGAGTTCTCTCACGTCAGCTCGCATCATTGTTTTCTCCATTTCCTCGTAGAACTCCTCAATTGACTTGGTGCCTTATTTCAAGCTTTGTAGCTTATCGAAGAGATCTTGGCGATAATGCTCGGGGAAGAAGCGTGTGTACATCACTTCCTTCATCTTGGTCCAAGTTTCAATTGGAGGTTCCTCATTCTTCTCGTGGTTCTTTTGGAAGTCTTCCCACCAAATATTTGCATAGTCCTCAAACTCAAGGGATGCCATTGCAACTTTCTTTTCTTCGGAGTAGTTGTGGACTCGGAAGATCTTGTCAACTTTGAGCCCCCAATCAATGTATGCATCGGCGTATTCTTCTCCCTTGATCTTGGGCATAATGAACTTGAGCTTCCCAAACTTGCCCTCTTCATGTTCACGGTGGTAGTTGCGACGATCTTGCCTTATGCTCGATTCACTTGTTGCACGTGGTGGTGCAGAAGGAGCTTGATTTTCTCGAGGACGCGGTTGAGGAGGAGCTTGATGCACAAAGTCTATTCTACGCCTTTGCTCGGGATCATTTGCATTCATTGATTGTTGATGACGATGGTGGGGTTGAGCGTAGCAGTTGTTGTGTCGTGCGCGGTGTGCATCCTCGTCATCATCACTCGTATCCCATTGTGGTGCTCGATGAACTTGTTGTTGATGGCGATGGTCATGGTTCGGGTGTTGGCACCTATCAACGCGGTTGTGTTCACCATGGCGTTCTTGCTCTTGGGGTGGTGGTGGCGCTTGTACCATAGCTTGTTGTGGAGGGCGACCATGTTCTTCTTGGTGTTGTGGATGCGCTTGGTGATCATGGTGTCGATGACGTCTTGCGTGGTGCGGTTGTTGATGTTGTGGCTCAACCACTTGTTCATGGCGATGACGAGCTTGATGTTCCCCATTGTGGTGGTGGGGTTCTCCATGATGAGAATGGGAGCGCGAGGGGTCGCCATGATGACTTGAGGAGAGTGCACGAGACGAACTTGACGAGCTTGAATGGTGTGCATGATCGTTGCCGAGGTTGGCAATAGCTTGGTGAAGAGCTTGGAATTGAGCATTGTGCTCCACTTGGCGTTGCCTGTCACGGTAGTCGAATTCTCAAAAAGTTTCATCAAGCCAGTTCCCAAGCCTCTCAAATTGGGCATTGAATTCTTGGCGTTGCACCCATAAGTTGTGGCGCGTGGCAAAACCATCTTGGTTGTTGAAGTTGCCATCTCGCTTTCTCTGCTTTCCCTAGACATGTTGTTTAACCACAAGTGAAACGAGGGTGGTATTGGTGGTATGGTATGTGCTACCTTGCCTCACCAAGTAAAAAATTGGAAAGTTTGTTCTTGCCGAGAGCAAAGCGAATACACAAGACACACACACAAAGGCCTATGGTGGATGGGTAGGAAGGTGGATAGCAAATGGAACAACCAAACAAAAAGGTTATTGTCAAAAGTGGGTAAAATCCAACCAAAAACAAAGTCAAAGGAAAAGGTCAAAAGGGTGACGAGAACCTACGACTATACACACACGGTGGAGATTAATGTGGCTAACACGACTATGAAAATGAGCAACGAACAAAATTGGTCCTAACGAAGACTAATGCTCGGTGTCGTGCCAACACTAGGAGAGACCGTAGCCTGTTTGCCAAAAGATGGAGAAGCAACGGATTTGTACGCTTGCCTTGCTCTTGCTCGCACTCTTTCTTAGAAGCTTTGGACTCTCTTTTGTATTGGTATCTTTCTCTTTTTCTTTTGCTTATAAGCTTTTTTTTGTACCTCTTTCTTTGCTATGCTATGGAGTCAAGTTTTTGCTATTGCCTCTACACTATGACTTATGCAAGAGCAAGCGCACAATGCTTCGGCAAACACAAGATGAGCTACTCTCGATAGGTTAGGTAACACACAAAGGAAGAAGGGGTTAACAAGGGTGGTGCAAGTTATACCTTGTGGTGATGTCGCACTTGCAACCGTTGGTGGAGGGATGGTTTGAGTTCCATGGTGTCGATGTTGAGTGCGAGGCGTTGCAGAAGCTTTTGTTAGATGACAGACACGCACACGAAACACAAACGTTAAAAGGAAATCAGTCGAAAAAGGAAAAGGGGTCAAAAATTTTGTCAGCGCCGGAGACTCCGGTGTTGATGGTACGGACACTCCGGTGTAGGCAGGAGACTCCGGTCTTCTGGTCCAGAAACTCCGGTGTGGGCCGGAGACTCCGGTCTGCCGGTCCGGAGACTCCGGTCTGGAGTCTGCACGACGTTTGGCTCGTGTTCTTGAGCAGAAATTTGGCCCTTGAACCCTCAAATCCAGAAAATTTCGACAAATTGGGCTGGGAAACGCAGGGCACAAGTAGACCAACTCCAAAGACAAGTTTCTATTGGATTAAAACCACAATCAACTCACCAAAACGAGAGATCGATCCAAAAGTAATTTGGGGCTATATGTTTGGTATTTTTCAGTTTATGGTGGAAATCGAAGGGCGAAGTCAAATCCGTGGCAACCAAAAGCTGCTGATACCAGTTGTTATGGGTCTCCTTGTGGATTTACCCTTAGAGTGGCCCGATCTTCACGGATTTGAGGGGGAAGTGAGGGGAAACACGATGAACACGATGAACACAACTCTAATGCAAGGTAAAGATACAAACACACACCAAATCACACCCAATTCGATTTGCTCCCGTTGGTTCGAACAACCAATCCAATAGAATCCTCGGCAAGAGACCTTGCGGTAGAATCACCAAAGGAGAGATCGGCAAGAGGATAGTAGAATCCAAATCAAGGAAAGAGTAGCAACCAAGTAGAATCCCAAAGGGGAGAGACCAAGCACTACTAGAATCCTTGATAGGGAGAGACCAAACACTTGAGGAGGGTCTTGACAACTTGGAGAAGGGCACCGACTCCAAGGCCTTGTACAACTCATATATTTACTATTGAGAGGGGGTTCCCATCTAGGGTTTGGCACATGCCTTAATTCATCATCATCTCTAGGGTTTGAAGGAGGGGGTGGGGGCATATATATAGGCCAGCCACGAGCTAGGGGTAAAACAGGCATAAGAAGGAAGTTTAAGGCGTTACATGGGCCAAGCCCAGCTTAAGGCGCGCATGCCCACGATGCTCAGTCCGGAGACTCCGGTCTACTGGTCCAGAGACTCCAGTCCTGCTTCAGCAGCTTCTTGCGTCTTCTCTTCCAATCCTCTTGCTTGGGTGTCTTGGCTCTAGAGCCATCCTTGCTGCATCTCCTTGGCATCATGTTCATGGACCTAGTCACATCATGGGCATTTGTCTCAAGTAGGATTCCATTCGCACAATAACCAAGGAAAGGCAAAGCATGGAAGGAGTTCACCTTTGGAGTGATGATTATCATGGCATGATGTGGACCAAAGGTGGTTTCCATATGTTGGGCTACATCATCTCCACTCATTACTATCATCCCAAGATGAAGCGCGACGTGGAATGCTACATTCAACGATGCACGACATGTGTTCAAGCTAAGTCGCAAGCTAACCCTTATGGTCTTTATATGACATTGCCTATTCCTTATGCACCTTGGTCTGACATTAGCATGGATTTTGTGTTAGGATTGCCTAGGTCTAAGCATGGTCATGATTCTATATTTGTTCGGTGCAATTCCCAAGGTGAGGTACAAGGCTAACACCACCATATTCCACTTCCCTATACAATCCTTGTGTGTTTTGCATGATGGATATGCACGGTGAGTCGAGCCAACCACCTCCCCATGAATAAGAACATGGACCGTACATGACGCGAGCAAGCCACTTCATCGTCCGACAAGAGTTCCGTGAATGTTGCCAAGCTCTCGAGACACGACAAGATGAACAATTTGGCGAGACACAAGCGAGTTCAAGAACATAAACAACCGCTTCGATGGCCTCAGAAGGCAAATGCAGGCAATGCATCACAACTTTGGCCATCAAAATGAAGCGCTCCAATGCTCCGTCGCTAAAACAAATGACTATCTTCAATGCCTCATCGACATAATGGCAAGACCGCGTTCATGCGCATCAACCTCTTCAAGACCTTTGCGTCATCATTCTCCTCTTTGCCAAGATCTTCATCCAAGTGCTCCAAGACGCAATGACGCCCACGTGGTTGAAGATGGAAGCTCTTCGAACTATGTACCTTCTCCATGGCACGCCGCAACGTCAATCTATGATGGTGATTTGTCTTTAAGGCCACAAGCATGGTGTGAAGCACACCATCATCACGCAAGGGCACTAGTGATCCAACAAGCACAACCACATGAAGAACCCAAGTGGAACCTCGAGTCCAACCTCAACTACATTGCCATCGTCACTGTGACATTCTTGCAACTACAAGTGATGACTCCAACTTGGAGGATCAAGCTCGCCGTCATCATGAAGCTCTCCAAGATCCTCATCTTTGTCATCTCCGTCATGAACGTCCATACCGACACCATGGTCACCATGATGAGCCTCCTCCGCATCACCAAGACTTGGAGCGTCAAGTAGTACATGTTGAGTGATGCTCACCACGTCATGAGGCTCAAGACCATGATCTTCACCATGAGGCCCATGCGCCTAATCCACATCACCAACCGAGGAACGAGCCTCCTCTTCGTCATCAACCGTGTCATGAGGCTCCAAAGCCTCAACACCATCACGAGGCCCAAGCACCTCAACGTCGTCAACAACCGCGCCAAGAGCAAGAGTAAGCTCCACAACAACAACATCAAGAGCAAGCTCCTCAACAAGGTCACGAGAATCAAGTTCCAGCTCCTCAAACGCAAGCACATCATCAAGGTCGCCAACCTTGTCACAATGACCACAACGAAGAAACCTTCGACAATCTCAAGTTCACAATGCCCAAGTTTACCAGATCCAGTGACCCCGAAGAATACCTCCCATGGGCACTCGAAGTCAACAAGATCTTCCGCATGCACAATTATAGAAATGAGAAGATGGTCGCCATGGCTTCGCTTGAGTTTGATGATTACGCCAACCTTTGGTGGGAACAAGTTCAAGTTGCTCGTGACGCAAGGCAAGAGCCACCAATCACAACTTAGCATGACATGAAGGCCCATATGAGATCCCGCTTTGTCCCGGCGCACTACACGTGCGACCTCTTCAACAACCTTCAATCGCTTCGTCAAGGGACAAAGACCGTGGAAGAGTACTTCAAGGAAATGGAACTCAACTTGATTCGCGCCAACATTGATGAACACATGGATCAAACAATGGCACGTTTCCTTATTGGCTTGAATCACCCAATCAAGCGCATCGTTGAGTTCCAAACATACAACACCATGGTTGAGCTTGTCCACATCGCAACAAAGGCTGAACGTCAAGTGCAAGAGGATACCAAGTACAACAAGCCCAAGACGTACTTCACCTACAAGCAAGCTTCAACCGCTACACCAACAACTTTCAATGGAAGCTCCTCAAGTACCTCCAAGCCTTCCTTCAAGCCCACACTTCCTCAAGGAAAACTGCCCCCAAGTGGCAAGCAAGCAAAGAGTGATACACCTTTCAACGGTGAATGCTACAAGTGTTGAGGTAAAGGACACAAGTCAGCTGAATGTGGAAACAAGAAAGTTTTGTTTATCCATGACAATGGCGAAGAAGAGTACTTGAGTGAAAATGAATTTGATGCCCGTGTCAAGGAAGCAATGGCAAGGCAACGAGTGGAAGATGATCAAGAACTCCTCATGTGTGAACATGACGCAAGCCCATTTCTTGTTGTCACAAGGATCTTGTAACACCCTCGAATCGGCCCTATGCAAGTTTTAGCGCTTCCTGCCAAACCCACATAGAAATGATTCAAGGGAGCCTACCAGGCACTTGCGTGCGGGTGGAGAATGAACTAGTACCATTACACATTAGTCCACGATGGAACCCACAGAACATATATATACAACAACGACTCCAAGAGTCAAGAATACAGATATACTATACAAAGATCCAAATCACCTTGAAAAGGATAGAGCGTCCGACTACGGACAAGATGCAAATGGGGCTAAGAGCCCTGAAGAAAAACCAATGGCGTCCATAACCCTACCTAGGCCAAGCCGGAAGGGTAATCCTGCTAACAACGTCGATCTCAAACCTGCTAAAACAAAAGGGGTGCCGACAAAGGGAAAAGGAAAAAGAGGAGCGGTCAGTACTGAGGCCAGTACATGGCGAGGCTAGAATTTGGCGGCTCTTGCCTACATAGGTATGGTGGACTGAAGCAGTAGCGCAACATGCATAAACAACCTATAGAGACTCGATGCAACTGCCGGCTATTAGAGAGGGATAAGAGAGACCTATTCGGGACCAACCTGATACTAACACCAATCATACCCATCCTGGCATTTCCCCTCGAGACGGTAGGTGAGAGACGAGGGAGGCCGAGCGGGGTTCGGGCTATCTCTGCGGGGTAGGTGAGCCACGAGGGGAGCGGGCTCAGGGAGGTGGGGCCTGGTCAGGACCGTTCCACATGAGTGCGTGCGCTGTGGAGTGCAGGGCAACGTCGCGTGTGGTGCACCGTGTGGGTGTGCGTGTACCCGGCGGCGGTGGATGGGGTGTGTGATGCTTGGGTAGATAGGATTTAGGGTTTCAGGTTGGGTGGTAGGTGGCCTGTTGGTTGGGCCTCTAGGCCTGGCCGACTGGGCTGCCTCCCCACTATCAAAATAGGTTTTATTTATTTATTTATTTTTGATTCTAAACACTTCTGCAAATATCTTTTAGACAAAAAAAATATCTGGAGAGACCAGGGTTTTGATTTGAAATAAAAGAGAAGGGATTAATGTAGAAAACAAAATAGGGCTTTTAGTAAATTAGTTTTAAACAAACATATGCATGATGATGAAAATGCTCAAATGAAATGTGGCATGATGACATGAGCATGCGGTCATGATGATGCACAAAACAAAAACACAGCGATTTTCTAGTAGTGATTTTCTCGGGGTGCTACAATTCGACACCACTAAGAATGGATCTTGCCCTCGAGATACGCCTCATGGTACGAGGAATAATGCCGATGATCAGATGTTTTTTGCTTCGTGTAGATCCTCGCGACACCACTAACAAAAATCCATACTCCATCTTGAAATCGATGACACCACCAACAATGGTCGCTGCTCACGATCATCGAGAGAACACTCCGGAGGACAAAGCACGAAGATAAAGGTATCAAAAGATAAGGCCACCTTTAACTTCCGTGAGAGGAGAGAATAAGTGCAATCCATTCCACTTCAATGTACGAGAGCGAATAGAATGAGTAGTCGGCATGGGGGCCAATCCATCACGCACCAAAATATTACTCCGCACATACAGTAGAAAAATCGTGCAACCCATTCTCAGAATTTAGAATAAAATATCTTCACAAGTGATGTTCAGAAACAAAGGATTGATACATATCTTCATTAGATCTAGCGTAGATGATGTCGTCGCGTTGAAAAACACCGAAAGATACAACAATGATTTCAGTGGATTTTGATCCACCGAAAGGTACAACAGATGAAGGGTGCTCAGATAGCACAAAGACCGGATATGGAAACACCATTGCAAAAGGAATCAAAGCCCTGAAGGTACAACAGAAACCCAACCACGAGAATTCCTATACTCAAAGAAAAGATGAGAGAGGAGATTTAAAACACGCAAAGGTAAGAGGAGAATAGCATAGAGGTAAGGAGTAAAAGTAGACCTAATTAGATCTATCCAACCAATTTTGCAAAATAGCTTTGACACTCTACTTCGTCCATTAGCTAGGTTATCCTACAGGCTGGACCAGTGGGGTATCGCAACTGCTGAGCTCTGATACCACTTTGTAACACCCTCGAATCAGCCCTATGCAAGTTTTAGCGCTTCCCGCCAAACCCGCATAGAAACGATTCAAGGGTTCCCACCAGGCACTTGCGTGCTGGTGGAGAACGAATTAATACCATTACACATTAGTCCACGATGGAACCCATAGAACATATATATACAACAATGACTCCATGAGTCAAGAATAAATATATACTATACAAAGATCCAAATCACCTTGAAAACGATAGAGCATCCGACTACGGACAAGATGCAAATGGGGCTAAGAGCCCTGAAGAATAACCAATGGCGTCCATAACCCTGCCCAGGCCAAGCCGGAAGGGTAACCCTGCTAACGACGTCGATCTCAAACCTGCTAAAACAAAAGGGGTGCTGACAAAGGGCAAAGGAAAAAGAGAAGCGGTCAGTACTGAGGCCAGCACACGGCGAGGCTAGAATTCGGCGGCTCTCGCCTACATAGGTATGGTGGACTGAAGCGGTAGCGCAATATGCATAAACAACCTATAGAGACTCGATACAACTGTCGGCTATTAGAGAGGGATAAGAGAGACCTATTCGGGACCAACCTGATACTAACACCAATCATACCCATCCTGGCATTTCCGCCTCGAGACGGTAGGTGAGAGACGAGGGAGGCCGAGCGGGGTTCGGGCTATCTCTGCGGGGTAGGTGAGCAACGAGGGGAGCGGGCTCGGGGAGGTGGGGCCTGGTCAGGACCGTTCCACGTGAGTGCGTGCGCTGTGGAGTGCAGGGCAACGTCGCGTGTGGTGCACCGTGCGGGTGTGCGTGTACCCGGCGGCGGCGGATGGGGTGTGTGATGCTTGGGTAGATAGGATTTAGGGTTTCAGGTTGGGGTGGTAGGTGGCCTGTTGGTTGGGCCTTTAGGCCTGGCTGACTGGGCTGCCTCCCCACTAACAAAATAGGTTTTATTTATTTATTTTTGATTCTAACCACTTCTGCAAATATCTTTTAGACAAACAAAATATCCTGAAGAGACCAGGGTTTTGATTTGAAATAAAAGAGAGGGGATTAATGTAGAAAACAAAATAGGGATTTTAGTAAATTAGTGTTAGACAAACATATGCATGATGATGACAATGCTAAAATGAAATGTGGCATGATGACATAAGCATGCGGTCATGATGATGCACAAAACAAAAACACAGCGATTTTCTAGTAGTGATTTTCTCGGGGTGCTACAGATCTTGACCACTCAAGCACAAGACCATGAAGACCAACGCTCAAACATCTTCCAAACACGAGCCAACATCAATGGCTAATCTATCAAAGTGATCATCGATGGAGGGAGTTGCCACAACCTTGCTACCACAGAGTTGTGTGAGAAGCTCAACCTTACCCTCCATCCACACAAGAACTCCTACCACATGCAATGGCTAAGTGACCAAGGGTCAGTGAAGATCAAACATACTGTTGAGGGCAAACCTCTAGGGTGGCCCAATCTTTCAGGACCCCCGTTCAAATCGAGGGTGGAGTGCGGGGGAAGGTGGGAAGGATGAACACGACGAATACACGCACGAAGAACGTGATGAACACACACACACACACATGCAAAACCACGATAAACACCAATAGCTCACGCCGGCGGTGACCGGTCCGGCGCAATCCCTAGGATCGGCGTCGGGCGGAGGACTCTCTCTCGAACCGGCACGGCGAGATGGGCGACTCGGTGAGATCTTGATGTCTAGGCAAAGGGACACCGATGCCTAGGCCTTGTATAACACGGAGGCACGATGCAAACTCCAACGAGGTTTGGGGATATTGGTGCTCCTTAGTCAAAGAGCATGAGGCAAGAATTAGATAGATCCACAAGGGGTTTCCACTAATTCCAATATCATGCCTAGGGTTTACAATGGAGGTGGGGGTCTATATATAGGCCAGCCACTTAAACAGGGGTACTTTAGGAATAAAAGACATGTTCTGGACGGACTAAGGGGTACATGAGCCAAAGGCCCAAAGGCCTTTTCATGCCTGGCGACGGTCAGACCAGAGACTTCGGTGTGGTGGACTGGAGACTCCGGTCTAGGCTAGAGGTTCCGGTGTAGCCTCCGGACCAGCCTCCGGAGGGGCCTTCAGATTGTCCCGGGGCTTGGTGTAGGGGGTCAGACCGGAGAGAGGGCCGGAGTCGCGGGTGTCTTCAGGCCGGAGACTTTGGCAGGCCGGAGACTCCGGTCTGAGCAGCTCCAGTGGCTTTTGCTTCATGTTCTGCTCCTTGTTTTCCATCCTTGGGTGCTTGGTGATGTGTCGAAGCTTCGTACCTGATGATGCATATGGTAGTTACATGAAGTAGCACACCATCCAAGGAGGTATCAAATTGGCACGAGGAGAGGAGCAAGTTCACCTTAGCTTGTAGGAGTTTGGCTCGGGCACGAGTCATAGGTCCACTTGGGGTACTTGTTGGTGTAGATGTAGAAGTGTCCGTAGGACGGGCTGCATCAGCTCCCCCCCTTGGAAAGAGTCGTCCTCGACTATTCATGGATATCATCTAGAACATCTCCATGGTAGGGTGAGAGATCCTTAACATTAAATGTATTTCTTGCAAGGTACTTGGAGGTCGGTATGTCGATGATGTAAGCATTGTTGTTGATTCTTTTGAGGACCTTGAAAGGACCATCTCGTCTTGGCTTGAGCTTGGAGTTACGTTCCTTGGGGAAGCGGTCTTTGCTTAGGTGTATCCACACAAGGTCACCTTCTTCAAACATCATCTCCTTCTTGTTCTTGTTTAACCTTGAAGCTTGGCGAAGAACTTGTTGTTTGATAGTAGATCTTGTTTCTTCATGAAGTTTCTTCATAGCTTGTGCGCGTTTCTCGACGTCCATGTTTGTGCGCTCATGGAGAGGTAGTGGTAGGATGTCGAGCACAGTGAGGGGCTCAAAACCATAGACGATCATGTATGGACTCATCTTGGTTGTTGAGTGCTTGGCACGGTTGTAGGCGAACTCGGCGTGTGGGATGCATTCCTCCCAATCCTTCAAGTTCATCTTGATCAACACAAGAACGAGAGTCCCGAGGCTTCGGTTGACAACTTCGGTTTGGCCATCAGTTTGGGGGTGCGATGCGGATGAGAAGAGTAGCTTGACGTCGAGCTTGGTCATGAGGGTCTTCCATAAGTAGCTCATGAATTTGACGTCGCGGTCGGAGACGATTGTCCTTGGAACACCATGAAGACGGACGATTTCCCTAAAAACAGATTTGCAACATGTGAAGCATCGTCGGTCTTATGGCACTGTATGAAGTGTGCCATTTTGGAAAAACGATCCACAACAACAAATATAGAATCATGACCATGCTTAGATCTAGGCAATCCTAACACGAAATCCATGCTAATGTCGGACCAAGGGGTATGAGGAATAGGCAATGGCATATAAAGACCATAAGGGTTAGCTTGCGACTTAGCTTGAACACATGTCGTGCATCGTTGAACGTAGCGCTCCACGTCATGCTTCATCTTGGGCCAAAAGTAGTGATTGGAGAGCATGTCCAATGTCTTGTCACGGCCAAAATGACCCATGAGGCCTCCAGCATGAGATTCTTGGAGAAGCAAAAGTTGAAGCGACGGCTTCGGAATGCATAGTTTGTTTTGTTTAAATAGAAAGCCCTTATGCAAATAGAAATCATCAACTCCTTTGTCATTGGAGCACTTTGCAAAAATTGGTTCAAAGAACGGTTTAGAAGCATACAAAGATTTTATTTCCTCAAGACCCAACACGTTGATTTCAAGTCTCGTAAGAAGGCTTGTGTGTTTGCGAGACAAAGCGTCTGCAACTACATTATCTTTGCCCTTCTTATACTTGACAATGTACGGAAAAGACTCCATGAACTCAACCCACTTAGTGTGTCTCTTGCTCAAGTTAGCTTGGCCTTTGAGATATTTCAAGGACTCATGGTCGGAATGTATGATAAATTCCTTGGGCCAAAGGTAGTGTTGCCAAACTGGAAGGACACGAACTAAGGCAAAAATCTCTTTGTCATAAATCGGATAGTTAAGGCAAGCACCATTAAGTTTCTCGCTATGGTAGGCTATAGGACGTCCGTTTTGCATGAGGCCTCCTCCAATGCCAATACCACTAGCATCACACTCGATCTCAAAAGTTTTTGTGAAATCCGGTAAAGCAAGGAGAGGTGCTTCGGTGAGCCTCTTTTTAAGTTCGTCAAAAGATTTTTGTTGTGCTTTGCCCCACACGAAGGTGACATTCTTTTTGGTCAGTTCATTAAGGGGACAAGCAATGGTTGAAAAGTCTTTCACAAAGCGACGATAGAAACCGGCCAACCCATGAAAACTTAGGAGTTCACTCACATTTGTGGGATGGGCCAATCTCGTATGTCCTTTACCTTGGAAACATCAACTTCAATTCCCTTCGAAGAAACGACAAATCCAAGAAAAATTAACTTGTCTTTAGCAAAAGTGCACTTGGGAAGATTAGCATAAAGCTTTTCATGTCGAAGGATTTGTAAAACTTCCTTGACATGTGTTATATGGTCCTCAAGTGATTTGCTATAAACAAGAATATCATTGAAATAGACAACAACACTTTTTCCAATGAGATAACGCAAGATGTGATTCATAAGGCACATGAAGGTGGATGGGGCATTCGATAAACCAAAGGGCATAAGCAACCATTCATAGAGACCAAGTTTGGTCTTGAAGGCGGTTTTCCACTCATCACCTTCAGCCATGCGTATTTTATAGTAACCACTACGAAGATCAATTTTCAAAAAAATAGTGGCTCCACACAACTCATCAAGCATGTCATCGAGACGTGGTATGGGATGTCGATAACGCACGGTGATAGCATTGATTAGACGACAGTCCATGCATAACCGTAACGTATCATCCGTCTTTGGGACAAGAATCACAGGTACGGCACTTGGACTAGTGCTAACTTGGATCAAACCTTTGGAGACGAGTTGGTTGATTTGATGTTCGATCTCCTTCGTCTCCTCTAGGTTCATGCGGTAAGTGGCGCGGTTGGGAAGTGGTGCGCCGGGGATGAGGTCAATGCGATGTTCGATGCCACGAAGAGGAGGTAGTTCATGTGGAAGCTCTTCGGGGAACATGTCCTTGAATTCCTGCAAGACATTCATCAATGATGGAGGAACATTGGTTAATTCATTAGTTCCTTGCGCTAGTCCCTTGCAAAGGAGGACATAGTGCAAGATGGATGGGTTGTTCCGAACATCTCTCATCTCACTTTTGGTGGCAAGGATAACACTCTTATTTTTTCCACTCGAGTTTGCCTTGTGGGTCTCACTCACTATGAGGTGGTTCTCTCTCTCTCACCGCTCTTCTCACAAGTAGGTGTTGTGCTTTGCGCCCTCGTTAAAGCCTTTGCATTATCCGCAATTATTTGGCTAGGAGTCATCAGTTGCAAAACACATGTTTTGTTGAGCCATTTGAAGGTGTATACATTGGTGTGACCATCATGTTGAGAAGCCTTGCCAAATTGCCATGGTCGACCAAGAAGCATGTGGCAAACTGTCATAGGAACCACATCACACTCCACCGTATCTTTGTAAGGACCAATGGCGAAGGAGACCGATACAGTATGCTTGATCTTCACGGACCCTTGGTCACTTAGCCATTGCACGTGGTAGGGGTGCTTGTGCGGATGGAGGGTGAGGTTGAGCTTCTCACACAACTCGGTGCTATTAAGGTTGTGGCAACTCCCTCCGTCAATGATCAC
The DNA here is from genome assembly GCA_910589775.1 of Avena eriantha. NCBI lineage: Eukaryota > Viridiplantae > Streptophyta > Magnoliopsida > Poales > Poaceae > Avena > Avena eriantha. Next base: position 181,556,114 of record OU342745.1, on the reverse strand, counting down.
CTTGATAGATTTGCCATTGATGTCAGCTCGTGTTTGGAAGATATTGGAGCGTTGGTCTTCATGCTCTTGTGCTTGAGTGGTCAAGATCCTTGTGACGCCAAGCGATGGACTTGCGTCATGTTCACACATGAGGAGTTTTTGGTCATCTTCCACTCGTTGCCTTGCCATTGCTTCCTTGACACGGTCATCAAACTCATCTTCACTCAAGTACTCTTCATCACCATTGTCATGGATGAACAAGACTTTCTTGTTTCCACATTCGGCCGACTTGTGTCCTTTACCTCCACACTTGTAGCATACACCGTTGAAAGGTGTATCACTCTTTGCTTGTTTGCCACTTGGGGGCAGTTTTCCTTGAGGAAGTGTGGGCTTGAAGGAAGGCTTGGAGGTACTTGAGGAGCTTCCATTGAAAGTTGTTGGTGTAGCGGTTGAATCTTGCTTATAGGTGAAGTACGTCTTGGGCTTGTTGTACTTGATATCCTCTTGCACTTGACGTTCAGCCTTTGTTGCGATGTGCACAAGCTCAACCATGGTGTTGTATGTTTGGAACTCGACGATGCGCTTGATTGGGTGATTCAAGCCAATAAGGAAACGTGCCATTGTTTGCTCCATGCGTTCATCAATGTTGGCGCGAATCAAGTTGAGTTCCATTTCCTTGAAGTACTCTTCCACGGTCTTTGTCCCTTGACGAAGCGCTTGAAGATTGTTGAAGAGGTCACGCGTGTAGTGCGCGGGGACAAACCGAGATCTCATGTGAGCCTTCATTTCATGCCAAGTTGTGATTGGCGGTTCTTGTCTTGCATCACGAACAACTTGAACTTGTTCCCACCAAAGGTTGGCGTAATCATCAAACTCAAGCGAAGCCATGGCAACCATCTTCTCGTTGCTATAGTTGTGCATGCGGAAGATCTTGTCGACTTTGAGTGCCCACAAGAGGTATTCTTCGGGGTCATTGGATCCGGTGAACTTGGGCATTGTGAACTTGAGCTTGCCAAAAGTTTCTTCATCGTTGCGGTCATTGCGATGAGCTTGGTGACCTTGTTGATGATCTTGTAGTTGGGGAGGTGGAACTTGGTTCTCGTGACCTTGTTGTGGAGCTTGCTCTTGCTCTTGGCGCGGTTGTTGATGTGGTTGAGGCGCTTGGGCCTCATGGTGGTGAGGGTGTGGAGCCTCTTGATGCGGTTGACGACGAAGGGGAGGCTCGTTCCTCGGTTGGTGGTGTTGGTTAGGCACATGGGCCTCACGGCAAAGAACATGGTCATGAGCCTCTTGACGTGGTGGGCGTCGCTCAACTTGTATCACTTGACGCTCCAAGTTTTGTTGCTGTGGAGGAGGCACCTCGTGATGACCATGGTGTTGTTGTTGACGTTCATGACGTTGATGACGAGGAGGAGGATCTTGGAGAGCTTCACGTTGATGACGAGCTTGATTCTCCAAATTGGAGTCATCACTTGCTGTGTCAAGTATGTGTCGCGGTCGATGGTGGTAGACTTGCGGTTGCACTTGTGGTTGCGCTTGTGGTTGGTCTTGTTGGATCACTAGTGCCCTTGCATGATGACGGTGTGCTTCTTGCCTTGCTCTTGGCCTTGAAGAGAAATCACCATCATAGCTTAACGTTGCGGCATGCCGTGGGGAAGATACATAGTTCGAAGAACTTCCATCTTCAACCACGGGGCAGCATTGCGTCTTGTAGCACTTGGATGTAGATCTTGTGGAAGAGGTGCATGACGATGCGAAGAACTTGAAGAGCTTGATGCACATGAACATGGTCTTGCCATACCGTCTATGAGGCGTCGAAGATTGTCATTTGTTTCTGCGATGGAGCGTTGGAGCACTTCATTTTGGTGGCCGAAGTTGTGATGCATTGCGTGCATTTGTTGTTCTAGGCCGTCGAAGCGGTTGTCGATGTTCTTGAACTCAGCTTGTGTCTTGCCAAATTTTTCATCTTGTCGCATCTCAAGGGCTTGGCAACGTTCACGGAACTCTTGGCGAACGAGGAAGTGACTTGCGCGCGTCATGTATGGTCCTTGATCTTCTTCGTGGGGAGGTGGTTGGCTCGCCTCACCGTGCCTATCCATCATGCAAAACACACAAGTATTGTATATGGAAGTGGAATATGGTGGTGTTAGCCTTGTACCTCACCTTGGGGATTGCACCAAACTAGAAACCACAAGTGAGAGCTAAAAGCGTGCAAAGTGGAAATGCAAAGAAAACTCACACTAAAGAAAGAACTAACTCTCAAAAGCTTGTTTGTGGTAGGTTAGGATTGTGGAATGCCAAAGAACCAACCAAAAGAGAAGGGATAGTCAAAAGTCGGTAAAATCCAACAAAACTCAAGTCAAAGTTGAAGGTCAACAACTCAAAAGGGTGACGGGAACCTACGACTATGTACACACACGTGGAGAAAGTTGGGATTGACACGACTATGAAAATGAGCAAACAAAATGTCCTAACGAAGACTAAGCTTGATGTCGTGCCAATGCAAGGAGAGACCGTGGCTCGTTTGCAAATAAGAAAAGTGAGCAACAGATTTGTGCACTTGCCTTGGGCGCTCTTCTTTCTCTCTTGCTTACAAGCTTTGAGACTCTCTTTTGCAAGGGGAGACTATTTTTCTTTTGCTTTTTCTTTGTATGTTTTTCTTTCTTTTATATTTTTTTGCTCTCCCTTGATGCTACCTAGTCACACTTGATATTGCTCTTGCACTCTCACTATCCAAGGACAAATGCACAATGCTCAAGCAAACACAAGATGAGCCACTCTCATGGGATAGGTACACACAAAGGAAGATAGGGGTTAACAAGGTGACACAAGTTATACCTTATTTGATGATGAACTTGGCGTCGGTGGTGCGGGATGATGTTCGTGGGCCGTGGTGTCGATGAGCGCGGGGTTTGTTGATGCGGAAGCTTGCTGTTAGTTGGCGACACGCACACGGGCACAAACAAACAAGAGGAAATTAGCCAATGCAAGATTAGAGGCAAAACTATCAAAATCAGGCGTCAGGCCGGAGACTCCGGGGTTTCAGGCCGGAAACTCCGGTCCAGGCCGGAGACTCCGGTGTAGGCCAGAGACTCCAGTGTGCAGGCCGGAGACTTCGGTCTGGAGTCAGATCGCGAACTTCTCGTGTTCTTGAGCGGAAATCCACGCCTTGGGTCCTCAAATCCACAAAAAATTGGCCATATTGGGCTAGGAAAACACAGGATAAAGCTGGACCAACTCCTAAGACAAGGTTTGGTCGGATCAAAACCACAAATAACACTCCAAATCAAAAGATCGATCCAAAGGCAAATTTGGGTTGTTTTTTGGGGATTTTCGAGTTTTTGGTGGATAGAAGAAAAATTTGTGGGGAAAATCATGAGCAACGAAGCTCTGATACCAATATGTTGAGGCCAAACCTCTAGGGTGGCCCGATCTTTCACGATCCCCTTTCAAATCGAGGGTGGAGTGCGGGGGAAGGAGGGAAGGATGAACACGATGAACACACGCATGAAGAACGCGATGAACACACACACGCAAAACCACGATAAACACCAATAGCTCACGCTGGCGGTGACCGATCCGGCGCAATCCCTAGGATCGGCGTCCGGTGGAGGACTCTCTCTCGAACCGGCATGGCGAGATGGGGGACTCGGTGAGATCTTGACGTCTAGGCAAAGGGACACCGATGCCTAGGCCTTGTACAACGTGGAGGCACGATGCAAACTCCAACGAGGTTTGGGGATATTGGTGCTCCTTAGTCAAGGAGCATGAGGCAAGAATTAGATAGATCCACAAGGGGTTTCCACTAATTCCAATATCATGCCTAGGGTGTACAATGGAGGTGGGGGTCTATATAAAGGCCAACCACTTAAACATTGGTACTTTAGGAAGAAAAGACAAGTTCTGGACGGACTAAGGGGTACATGGGCCGAAGGCCCAAAGGCCTTTTCATTCCTGGCGACGGTCGGACCGAGAACTTCGGTGTGGTGGACCGGAGACTCTGGTCTAGGCCGGAGGTTCCGGTGTAGCCTCCGGACCAGCCTCTGGAGGGTCCTTCAGATTGTCCCAGGTCTTGGGGCCGGGGGTCAGGCCGGAGAGAGGGCCGGAGTCTCCGGTGTCCTCAGGTCGGAGACTTTGGCAGGCCAGAGACACCGGTGTGAGCAGATCGGAGACTCTGGTCTGAGCAGCTCCAGCGGCTTTTGCTTCACGTTCTGCTCCTTGTTCTCCATCCTTGGGTGCTTGGTGATGTGTCGATGCTTCGTACCTGATGATGCATAGGTTAGTTGCATGAAGTAGCACACCATCCAAGGAGGTATCAAATTGGCACGAGGAGAGGAGCGAGTTCACCTTAGCTTGTAGGAGTTTGGCTCGGACACGAGTCATAGGTCCACTTGGGGGACTTGTTGGTGTAGATGTAGAAGCGTCCGTAGGACGGGCTGCATCACATACCGTGTCGGTAACCTTTGCCATTGGTCCTTACAAAGACACGGTGGAGTGCGATGTTGTTCCCATGACAGTTTGCCATGTGCTACTTGGTCGACCATGGCAATTTGACAAGTCTGCTCTACATGATGGTCGAACCAACGTGTACACCTTCAAATGGCTCAACAAGACATGTGTTTTGCAACTGATGACTCCTAGCCAAATAATTGCGGACAATGCAAAGGCTTTAGTGAGTGTGCAAAACACAACGCCTCCTTGTGAGAAGAGCGGTGAGCGAGAGAACCACCTCATAGTGAGTGAGAGCCACAAGCCAAACTCGGGTGGAAAAACTAAGAGTGTTCTCCTTGCCACCAAAAGTGAGATGAGAGATGTGCGGAACAACCCATCCATCTTGCAGTATGTCCTCATTTGCAAGGGACTAGAGCAAGGAACTAATGACTTAACCAATGTTCCTCCATCTTTGATGATTGTTTTGCAGGAATTCAAGGATGTGTTTCCCGAAGAGCTCCCTCATGGACTACCTCCTCTTCGCGGCATCGAACATCACATTGATCTCATCCCTAGCGCACCACTTCCAAACTGCGCCATGTACCGCACAAACCTGGAGGATACGAAGGAGAGCAAACGTCAAATCAACCAACTTGTCTCCAAAGGTTTGATCCACGTAAGCACTAGTCCAAGTGTGGTACCCATGATTCTTGTTCCAAAATCGGATGATACGTTGCGGTTATGCATGAACTGCCGTCCAATCAATGCTATCACCATGCGTTATCGACATCCTATACCGCGTCTTGAGGACATGCTTAACGAGTTGTGTGGAGCCACTATTTTCTATAAAATTGATCTTCGTAGTGGTGACCATCAAATATGCATGGCGGAAGGTGATGAGTGGAAAACCGCCTTCCAGAGAAAACTTGGTCTCTATGAATGGTTGGTTATGCCCTTTGGCTTATCTAATGCCCCATCCACCTTGATGTGCCTTATGAACCACATTTTGTGTTCTCTCATTGGTAAGAGTGTCGTTGTCTATTTTGATGATATACTTGTTTATAGCAAGTCACTTGAGGACCATGTTACACATGTCAAGGAAGTTTCGCAAATCCTTCGACATGAAAAGCTATATGCTAATCTTCCCAAGTGCACTTTTGCTAAAGACAAGGTAATTTTTCTTATATTTGTCGTTTCTTTGAAGGGCATTGAAGTTGATGTTTCCAAGGTAAAGGACATATGCGATTGGCCCATCCCCACAAATGTGAGTGAACTTCGAAGTTTTCATGGGTTGGCCGGTTTCTACCATCGCTTTGTGAAAGACTTTTCAACCATTGCTTGTCCTCTCAAGGAATTGACCAAAAAGAATGTCACCTTCGTGTGGGGCAAAGCACAAGAAAAAGCTTTTGATGAACTTAAAAAGAGGCTCATCAAAGGACCTCTTCTTGCATTACCGGATTTCACAAAAACTTTTAAGATAGAGTGTGATGCTAGTGGTATTGGCATTGGAGGATTCCTCTTGCAAAATGGGCGCCCTATTGCCTACCATAGCAAGAAACTTGATGGTGCTCGCCTTAACTATCTGATTTAAGACAAATAGCTTTTTTGTCTTAGTTCGTGTTCTTCAAGTTTGGCAACACTATCTTTGGCCTAAGGAATTTATCATACATTCGGACCATGAGTCGTTGAAATATCTCAAAGGCCAAGCCAACTTAAGTAAGAGACGCGCTAAGTGGGTTGAGTGCATGGAGTCTTTTCCTTACATTTTCAAGTACAAGAAGGGCAAAGATAATGTAGTTGCAGAGGCTTTGTCTCGCAAGCACACAAGCCTTCATACTCGACTTGAAGTAAACGTGTTGGGTCTTGATGAAATCAAACCTTTGTATTCTTCCGACCCATTCTTTGGACCAATTTTCTCAAAGTGCTCCATTGACAAAGGAATTGATGATTTCTATTTGCATAAGGGCTTTCTATTTAAACAAAACAAGCTTTGCATTCCGAAGTCGTCTCTTCAACTTTTGCTTCTCTAAGAATCTCATGGTGGAGGCATCATGGGTCACTTTGGTCGTGACAAGACATTGGACGTGCTCTCCACTCATTACTATCGGCCCAAGATGAAGCACGACGTGGAACGCTACATTCAACGGTGCACGACATGTGTTCAAGCTAAGTCGCAAGCTAACCCTTATGGTCTTTATATGACATTGCCTATTCCTTATGCACCTTGGTCCGACATTAGCATCGATTTTGTGTTAGGATTGCCTAGGTCTAAGCATGGTCATGATTCTATATTTGTCATTGTGGATCGCATCTCCAAAATGGCACATTTCATTCTGTGCCATAAGACCGACGATGCTTCACATGTTGCAAATTTGCTTTTCTGGGAAATAGTCTGTCTTCACGGTGTGCCAAGTACAATCGTCTCCAACCGCGATGTCAAATTCATGAGCTACTTATGGAAGACCCTCATGGCCAAGCTCGGTGTCAGGCTCCTCTTTTCATCTGCATCGCATCCTCAAACCGATGGCCAAACCGAAGTTGTCAACCGAAGCCTCAGAACTCTCCTTTGTGTGTTGGTCAAGAAAAACCTCAAGGATTGGGAGGAATTCATTCCACACACCGAGTTCTCCTACAACCGTGCCAAACACTCAACAACCAAGATGAGTCCCTTCATGATTGTCTATCGTTTCGAGCCCCTCACCACGCTCGACATCCTACCATTACCTCTCCATGAGCGCACCAACATGGACGTTGAGAAGCACGCCCAAGCTATGAAGCTTCATGAAGAAACAAGAACTACTATCGAACAACAAGTCCTTCGCCAAGCTTCAAGGTTAAACAAGGACAAGAAGGAGATTGTCTTTCAAGAAGGTGACCTTGTGTGGATACACTTGAGCAAGGACCACTTTCCCAAGGAACGAGATTCCAAGCTCAAACCAAGAGGAGATGGAACCTTCAAGGTCCTCAAGAGAATCAACAACAATGCCTACATCATCGACATTCCAACCTCCAAGTACCTTGAAAGCAACACATTGAATGTCAAGGACCTCTCACCCTACCATGGAGATGTTCAAGATGATACCCATGAAGAGTCGAGGATGACTCTTTCCCAAGGGGGGAGCTGATGCAGCCTGTCCTACGGACACTCCTACATCTACACCATCAAGTCCCCCAAGTGGACCCATGACTCGTGCACAAGCCAAACTCCTACAAGCTAAGGTGAACTCGCTCCTCTCCTCATGCCAATTTGATACATCCTTGTATGGTGTGCTACTTCATGCAACTACTCTATGCATCATCAGGTACGAAGCCCCAACACATCACCAAGCACCCAAGGATGGAGAACAAGGAGCAGGGCGTGAGGCGGAAGCTTTTGTGATATGGGGTGGCCCGATCTTCTCAGCAAGCTCTTGTTGAGGATGGTGGTGGATGATAGATAACTAGGGCATAGCTATGATCTCTCCCGCTCGAACCCCGATGCCAATGCAACAGCTCTTTAACCTTGTAGGATATTCACAACACCACACTCTTGCACACGCAGCCATCGACCACGAACGGTAGTTTGCAATCTACTAATTCCTAGTGGAACAACAGATCACACTCCGTTTTAATTGGTAGAATTCGATTACAGGGTAATTCCAGAGGTTCTATAAAATAAACAACTCCAAAATAATTTTAACGTGGTCTAAACCCTAATACTAGTGCGCCCTATCTATTTACGAGTCTGGGGGTGTGGCGGCCTAAGGTGGGATCTGAGTTGGTCCCACCCAACTAAGATACAAACCGACCCAAAAAGGGTTTAGCCACATAACTATGTTGTGGCAGAGCTGGACTCGGTTTTCCTGCAACGGCAGCCTGCCGTGGCAGAAAACTGGTGCTTTTCTCTACCGCGGTAGAGAACTTGCTCCTCTCATTGATCTTTGTCTTGGATAGCTCCTTGCGCTTCCTCCCTCTCCTCCCTCGCGCATTCTTCATTGATCAACACGCCATGTTCCATTAGCTCCTCGCTCCTTGCTACGCCTTCTTCTCCCAAGTACCTGATTATACAATAATTCAAAGACTTAGGTAGTATGAAATTCTCATTAACTAAAACACCAGGTTCATTAAGAAACAAGTTCAGCTTTTTTTCTAGTAGCTTAGCACGAGCTCTTGTAATTGGTCCAATCCTTATCTCATTGGATTGATCTTTCTTTGCAGTAATTGGAACATCATCATTAGCAATTGGGGTAGGTGTAACCGTAGGGATGTCCTCATCATCTCCCCCCTTCAAAAGGCGTCGACCTCGACGCTCAAAGATCTTCTCCAGCATATGGTGACAAATCAGCAACATTGAAGCTGTTGCTAACTCCACCAAACTATTGAATAGGTATATCAACTGAGTAGGCATTATCATTAATTTTGGCTAACACCTTGTAAGGACCAGCTGTTGGGGATCGGTGCGGAAAACAAAAAATTCCTACGTGGGAACCCCAAAACTGCCTAGGATCTATCTATGTTGTAATGCGGTAACGGCCAGAGCGTAGATAATACATATTCTTGTAGACCGTACGTGGTTAACATTCCACGGGGAACGTGGTTGAAGTAGTCGTACTCGTAGCGGACCACAAGTTCGCGAAGCTCCTCGCAGGTCACCCCTTGATCCTTCTTCATCTTCATCGTGCAACAGCTCCGGCTCACGACATTTAAGCGCCCCAAGTGTTGCGCCTCGTGTCTTCGTACACATCTGGTGCACGATGAGACCTCCGGCTCCCCGATCCCGCCGGGAGTGCGGAAGTTGATATCCGACTAGGAAGCCCTGCAGCGCAACGGCATACTGCAGGTGTGCCTCGATCGCACATCTCAGACTTGGGGCCATGGTCAGGAGGTATAGAGAGAGAGGAAGAGGAGAAAGTCAACCAAAGGACTTCTCCAATTGTGTATCTTATCCCACCCATGGGCACCCCTTTATATAGGGGAAGGAGTGTGCCCTCCCCATTAGGCTAGCCATGTGGGACTATTAGTTAAAGGAAAATTACAGGAATTTTCGTCCTGGCCGAATGGGCCAAAAGTACTTAGCCTAATAGCCAAAAAAAATAGATAACAAAAAGAAAAGGGGCAGCAGCAAACAGTAGCCAGCCGGGTGGGTCAGGTGCCACACCGGCGGCCCAGCTCGCCGCGAGGCAGAGCCAGCCCCACGTCGGCGGCGGCTGGCACTCGGGTGGGCTGGCTGCTCCCCGCGCGGCCTAGTGCGCCCTATTGCGCTCGCCCGGATGGGCCGGCTCACCCCGGTGGCCGAGCTCCCTGGCGCCCGCGTGGGTCAAGTCGAGCAGGCCCCGGTGGCGGCTGGTAGTTGTGGTCCACCCCCGTGCGGCGGTTAATAAAAACCGCCCACGTGGGCTGTTTCTTTTCCTTTTTCCATTTCTTTTTCTGCAGCTTTTATTCTAGACCTTTTCCCTCCGAGATTTGGCCTAATGTAAAAGTTCCCTTTATAAATCTTAACTTAAATATTATTTAGAATATATTAATTCATAATTAACATATAATAAATATATATTTAAATTCCCATTTATCCGAAAACACTTTTCGGGGTCTTTTCCTTTATTCTTTCTCCGAACAACTTCGGATCTTTCTGCGGAACGATTCCGGTTTCTCTCTTTCTCTACTGTGATTCCGTCTTACGAATGATCGCTCTCATCGTACCCTTAAGTGTATCCTCTCACGGCTTGGGAATGCTCTAGACATGATCTATATCAATGATCAACAGAGGGACCAGGGATGTCCATGTGACCCCTATGCATTCCTGATGACAATGTCATTCGAACCGCTAAATGTAGCATCCTCTTCCTTTTGTTTCTCGATACAACTTGTCTCAGATCCGATCATTGGTATCCCATACCTTGTTCAATCTCGTTCACAACAAGTTCTGTTCTCTTGTTACCGTGATATTACATCCCCGTGACCTAGTCACATGTTGCAACATTTATGGATGTAATCTTACCAAGCCAGCCGTATGTATCTTTACCCATCATGTGGGTGAACAAATCCCAGTCTTGCAGTCACATGTCATCTACTGGTCCTTCGGAATACCCAACGTGCACCTTTATAACCACTGTATTACCATGTGGTGCTTGATGCAGTCTAAGCAGCCTCGGGAAATAGTGAGTAATATGAGCTCACGGTCTAAGGAGAAGGAGTCTAGGTATAGCTGTTGCAACAATGAACTATATGACTTGATCGTGTTGCAATCCTTTGAGGAATGTCCAATGACATCATTATCCAATGATATGATCTCATTGTCAGTCAGCATAAATGCCCATGATCTTGAAACCCAGATCATCTTCGTGACCAACGAACTAGTATGAATAGAGGCTACTAGGGACTTGGTTGTTTCATACCACACCTGTACCAATGTTTCTACTTGGCACAGTTCTAGCACAATATGAAACTATTATAAACTAATTGAGATATGACAATAAAAACCTATTTATTATTTGCCTCTAGGGCATATCTCCTTCACCAGCACCACGTGGCTTCAACTTGGACTTGCAAAGTAGTGGAAATCTGTCCTTGCGCAGATGCACCCAAACCATGTCTCCAGGCTTGAACAACACTTCCTTCCTTGCTTGATTCCTTGTGGCAGCAATGTTCTTGCCTTTCTTTTCAATAGCCTCTCGAGTCTTCTCATGAATTTTCTTCACATAATCCGCACATTTTGATGCCTCCATATCAACTCTCTCATGTAATGGCAAAGGCAACATATCAAGTGGCGTCAATGGCTTGAAACCATACACCACCTCAAAAGGACAAAGCTGAGTAGTGGAATGCAGAACCCTGTTGTATGCAAACTCAACATGTGGCAAACACTCTTCCCACTCCCGCATATTCTTCTTTATCATAGTCCTTAGAAGCTATGACAATGTTCGATTCACCACCTCCGTTTGACCATCTGTTGGGGGATGACATGTAGTACTGAATAGTAGCTTTGTTCCCAACTTCCCCCATAAGGTCTTCCAAAATTAGCTCATGAACTTCACATCACCAAGCATAAGCAACGTCTTCTCATGCCCAAAGTGACCCATCAAACCACCAACATGTGATTCCTGCACTAAGAACAAATGCACCGACGATTCTGGAATACATAGTTTGTTAGCTCGAAACAAATATCCATCATGTATATGATACTTATCCAATGCGTTTCTAAGAGAACACAAACGATATGGTTCAGCAAAATCATGGTCAGTTGCATAAAGTGCACAAATAGCTTCTACTCCAGGAATTTTAACATCAAGATTGATAAGGGGCGGCAAGATCTTCTCAGTAAGAGGATGGCGGTGATGATGGTGGATGATAGATAACTAGCCTGTAGCTATGAACTCTCCCGCTCGAACCCTGATGCCAATGCAACAGCTCTCGAACCATGTATGATATTCACAACACCATGCTCTTGCGCACGCAGCCGTCGACCACGAACGGTAGTTTGCAATCTACTAATTCCCGATGGAACAACAGATCACACTCAATTGCAGTAGTATAATTTGATCACAAGGTAATTCCAGAGGTTGTAGATAGAAACAACTCCAAAATAGTTTTAACGTGGTCTAACCTAATCTAGAGGGTGTTCCAGGGCTTATATGGCGGCTGGAACGTCCGAAAAACATGAAACAAAAACGTGTCTGATACGGTCAGATCCGTCTAGATCTGATGGAGACTTTTAGGGCTAGATTATCCGGTCTAAGTGGGCGGGATTATCCGGGGGCCGTACAGAACATCGCGCTCGAAGTCCTTAGGATAAATTCCAAAGCAAGGTCGGATTATCCAGGGTCTTGAGACGTTGAAGTACTCATTGTAAAGATCTTGGAATTATCTATCCAACAAGTGCTTATTTGCTTGATTCGGAGTTCATATGAGGAATCCGCGTCTGTTTCAATTTCAGGACTTCTGTCTGCCCGAATTGAATGTTCCTTCTCTTTGATGATCTCCCTTGCTTGTATTGCGCCTGCCTCCCGCTCCTCCCTCGCACATCCTTGGATGATCATCACGTCGGACTCCTCGCCTTCCTCCCTCTCCTTCCCGCTAGCGCTAGTCCAAAGGATATTAAATCTAGTCAAACAATAACACCATGATTTAGGTAGTATAAAGTTCTTATAAATCAAAGTATCTTGTCCAACTAGGAGTGCAGTCACCTAATAGTCATTATTGATTTGACTCAATATTTCCTTCCAGTTCAAGCAGTCAGAATCATTGTAATCCCTGTATATATCCTCATCATCCTCGCTTTCTTCATGAAAAGCCGCCCACGGCTTTGGGTAAGCTGAAAGTGGAAGAAACAAAAAGAACAACGTGTACGCAAAGCATATGTATATATAACATGTTGTATTATTTTTGCTCACATGAAAATTATGGCTAGTATACATCAAGCAACTTAAATTGCAGGTATAAGTGAAGTACAAAGAATTATTATCATGGTGAAAAACAACTAAATAGATAGTCTTGTTCTTCAATATTAAATTCAGTTTTCTCAAAGAAGATCTATGATCAAAGTTGTGAACAAGATCAAACCAATTCAATATGTCTAAAAACCAAATTGATTCATGCCATGCTTCAACTGCACTACTCTGATTATTATGAACATGATCATGTTGTCCAGTATGTAAGATGCAACTCAATTTGCAAATAGCAGTGAAGTCTAAAGTAGTAACATAACTAGATAAAGACTTTTGGGGCAAACACAATGAATATGAAAACTTGGGTTCTATTCTAGCAAGATTAGAACAATCCAACATAGGTAAAATTACTTGTGTTGGTTGCAATATATCAACTAGACCATAATGTATTTCCATAATATCTCAAACATGAACTATTGTCCCATAGCAAACATTTTGTGACACATTGCATATATGCCTGAAAACAACTTGTTTTAGTTCAGCGATTCTATCATAAGTAATGCATATGTGATCCACAAGAAAATTTTCATCCATGCTATATGGCGTTCTTCTCAGTAAGCGGTGACCGCATATCATCTTGGTATCAGAGCTCCAGTGTTGCCTCAGTAAGCATCCACAAATCCATCCATAGATTAGTTCGTGTTTTTCGTCCTATACAGAAAAAGCCTTACAAAAAGATTTGCCATAGACTAGATTGCATCATTTTCGAGTTTTAGTTGCTGATTGTATCTTCTCGTAGATCCGATCTGCAGGTTTTCCTCGTAGGAGTCTAGTTTTCTTTTGTGTCTATGTTTAGGGTTTGATCTTGGTTTCCGCCGTGCCAACCATCATCGTGTTCTGCAAGTTTTCCTCGTTTGTTCGAGTCCATATAGCGTACCTTTGTTTGCATACCTAGATCTGATGGAGACTTTTAGGGCCGGATTATCTGGTCTAAGTGGGCCGGATTATCCGGGGGCCGTACAGAACATCGCGCACGAAGTCCTTAGCAGAAATTCCAAAGCAGGGCCGGATTATCCAGGGTGTGGGGGCTGGATTATCCGGGGTCTTGATATGTGGAAGTACTGATTGGAAAGATCTTGGAATTATCTATCCAACACGTGCTTATTTGCTTGATTCGGAGTTCGTATGAGGAATCCACGTTCGTTTCAATTTCAGGACTTCTGTCTATCCGAATTGAATGTTCCTTCTCTTTGATGATCTCCCTTGCATGTATTGCGCCTGCCTCCCGCTCCTCCCTCGCGCATCCTTGGATGATCATCACGTCGAACTCCTCGCCTTCCTCCCTCTCCTTCTCGCTAGCGCTAGTCCGAAGGATATTAAATCTAGTAAAACAATAACACCATGATTTATGTAGTATAAAGTTCTTATAAATCAAAGTATCTTGTCCAACTAGGAGTGCAGTCACCTGATAGTCATTATTGATTTGACTCAATATTTCCTTCCAGTTCAAGTAGTCAGAATCATTGTAATTCCTGTATATATCCTCATCAAAGATTGGTTAATAGCATGTTCTTCCTAGACAAAGCAGCAGCAACGACATTCTCTTTTCCCTTCTTATATTTAATGATGTAAGGAAAAGACTCAATAAACTCAACCCATTTAGCTAATCGTCTATGCAAGTTTGATTGAGCTTTCAAATATTTCAATATTTCATGATCAGAATGTATGATAAATTCCTTTGGCCACAAATAATGTTGCCAAACTTCAAGTACTCTAACAAGTGCATACAATTCTTTATCATAGATAGGATAATTCAATCGAGCACCAGTAAGTTTCTCAGAAAAGTATGCTATAGGGCGACCCTCTTGCATCAAAACTCCACAAATGTCTATACCACTAGCATCACATTCAACTTCAAATTTCTTTGAAAAATCAGGTAATTGAAGTAATGGTGCAGAAGTAAGCAAACATTTCAACGTATCAAAATCAATATCTTGGGCCGTGCCCCATACAAAAGGAACACTTTTCTTTGTCAAATCATTCAAAGGTGCAGCAATGGTGCTAAAATCTTTCACAAAGCGCCTATAGAAACCTGCCAAACCGTGGAAACTACACACTTGACTTACATTCATGAGAGTAGGCCAATTCTGAATTGATTCAATTTTAGATTGATCTACCTCTACCCCATTCTTAGATACAACAAATCCCAGAAATATGACCTTATCTTTTGCAAATGTGCACTTCTCAAGATTAGCATATAGTTATTATCGCGCAACACTTGCAAAACTTGTTAGATATGATTACAATGTTCAGTTTTGTTGTGGCTATAGATAAGTATATTATCAAAGTAAACAAACACAAAATGACCAATAAAATCTCCCAAAACATGATTCATCAATCGCATGAATGTACTAGGTGCATTAGTAAGCCCAAATGGCATGACTAACCACTCATACAAACCAAATTTTGATTTGAAAGCAGTTTTCCACTCATCCCCCTCTTTCATCCTAATTCGATGATAACCACTATGCAAGTTAATCTTAGCGAAAATAGCAGCACCACTCAATTCATCTAACATATCCTCTAAACGTGGAATAGGATGAAGATATCGAATAGTGATGTTATTAATCCCTCTACAATCTACACACATGTGCCATGTACTATCTTTCTTAGGTAATAAAATAATAGGTACAACACAAGGGCTAAGAGAGACACGAATGTACCCTTTATCCAGCAATGCTTGTACTTGTTTCTGTATCTCCTTAGTTTCTTCGGGATTGGTCTTGTAGGGTGCACGATTAGGAAGTGTGGCGCCAGGAATCAAGTCAATTTGGTGTTCTATACCATGCAATGGAGGCAAGCCTGCGGGTACATCTTCTGGAAACACATCCCCAAAATCCTACAAAATAGAAGAGACACCAAGAGAAATAGGGGTCATGTCGTTAGAAACCAATACCTCGCCCTTATACATGAGCACAAGTGGCATGGCTGTAGGATCCTCATGAAATTCTCTCATATCTTCCTTGGTGGCTAATATTATAAGATTAGGCACTCTCTCACTTTTCATTTTATCACTCTTTGTAGGCTCGATGACATCAGGAATAGCTGTCACACAATCTCGCCGAGCTATAGGATCTTCCTGCAAATTCACTTCTATCTTCTGGCGAGAATCATTCACAATGTCTTGTGGTGTCATTGGCTGCATAGTAATCTTATTTCCTTTGAATTCCAAGTGACATGTATTGGCTCGTCCATTGTGTTGCACATGGAGATCATAAAGCCAAGGTCGACCCAATAGAAGATGGCAAACAGTCATAGGAACCACATCAAAGTCAATAGAATCTTTGTATAGCCCTATTTGAGAATTCACACGTACCATATGATTTACCTTCATCTCACCATTGTTGCTCAACCATTGTATGTAGTTTGGCTTCGGATGAGGCAAATATGTCAAATTCCGCTTGGCACATAATTCCTTACTTGCAAGATTTCTGCAGCTACCTCCATCAATAATGACCTTGCAAGCTTTGTTAGGTCCAACTAGAGCTTTTGTTTGGAACAAGTTGCAACGCTGAGAGTCATCAATAGGTTGCACTCTAAGTATACGTGAATATACGACAATAGTTGGTGCACGCTCAGGATAAGCATCAGCACCATCCTCCTCATCATCATCATCAGCTTCATCTCCACTCTCTACTTCACCTTGTTCATTTGCTGTTTGGACAATCCTTCTTGTAATGTCCTCGACCTCCACAAGTATGGCACACCACATCGCGAGTACGCGGAGTCGACATATTGGAACCCGAACTAGCAGCAGGAGAAGCGAGCTTCCGAGCATTGGAACCAAACAAAGATGTACTTGTTGGTATAGCCGATGGTGTAGGAGTACTAGCAACAGGTGGCGCCATAGTAGGGGGAATGTTTGTTTGCGATACCAAACTTGGTGCGTGAGCGCACCGCGGTACCCGAGTTGTCATCAATCATGCGGAGGGGCCATAGTAGAATCGCCAATTGTCCAGAAGGGCCAAATGGGGGTGAATACAAATCTAATGGCCAAATGGTCGTTTGAACCAGACGAAAAACGGTTGAACTCAAATACCGCCGTCAGGTCAACTCTTCTTGGCCCGCCATGTCAGTATTCCCCGTTATCTTTTGCGATCGTGGACTAGCTTACCCCTGTGTTGACCAGATCCCTGAGTGGACCAGATCTATTTCTTTGCTCTGCTCTGGTCTTCTCCCCTGCTCCCCTCCCCACAACATTTGCTCAGCTCTGGCTGCTCATATTAGATCGGAGCTCGCAATTGCTCTAATTTGCGTCCCCGCTATGTTTGGTCAACCTCCCACGCCTCTAATTGAAGCTCACAGCCGTCGCCGTTGCATCGTCCGCTGTATCGGAGCTTCGTGTCCCCGGACTAATATCTCCCCTCTGGCTAGTCCTCGCACGGTGGAGCGTGTCCCATCGGGCGATCCAGGCCGGCGACCGGCCTCGGGAAGTTCCGTGCTGCCGCGCACCCCAGGCATGGTAGCCTTGGCACAGCAGTTCGACGACCATGCTCTCATGGGCACTGTGCTGGGCATCCGTTCTGCCGTGTCACCGGCAGAGTTGCTGTCGGCTTTCAGGTCTCGTTTTGGGATCAGACAAAATGAGGTCAACATTGAGGTATGCGTGCCACCATTCGATTTTTTCGTCTGGTTCGAGCATAGCTCAGACACCGAGCGTGTTCTGCATTCTTCCCGTTCTTTCGAGTGCTGTGGGGAGAAAATGAGCTTCATGCGTTGGCATCGCGCCTGTGGGTAGGACGATCGCCTGGGGCAGCTTTGTTTCTTCTCCAAACTCGTCTTTCACGACCTCCCATTGGATGCTTGGGAGGCGGAGGCCCTCAAGCAGGTCGTCAGTAGCCTTGGAGGTGAGCTGGTGGAAATCGTGCCACCGAGCGACAGATGGGTCAACGAGGTAAAGGCATGGCTAAAAGATCCTGACGCCATTCCTAAGATGTACGAGGTGCAGATTCCAAGCAGGGCAGGGCGACAGCTTTGCTGGAAGCACCCGGTCATCATCCACCTGGAGGAGGTTCTGGAATCGGTACATGGCATTCAGGGCCCCGAAGAGGCTGCCAGAAAGTGTCATCATCGCCTGCAGTGTTGGCCTGGAAGGATTGATGGCATGGGACCACCACCGTTTCGTGACGGTGCACACAGTTTTGGTGGGGGGACCTGGCTTGGACGAGCTGGTGGTTCTGATTTCCCTCGAGTGAAGACAGAGCTCTAGTGAATTGCTATGGTATGTGTGGCTAATGAATTTGTAGTATGGAGAGCATAGCAGGAAGTTAGCATCGACTAAAAATGTGTAATAGTTTGAATCGATGTAGTACGTGTGTGTAATAGTTTGAAGTAGTATGTGTGTGTAATAGTTTGAATCAATGTAGTATGTGTGGGTAATGAATTTGATGTAGTGTGTGTGTGTAATAGTTTGAATCGATGTAGTTGAACACCGTGCTTTAAAATTTCTGTGAATAACCAAGGACAACCTCATGAAAAGAGGGTGGTCTGGCAATGAGCAATGCCAATTCTGTGGATGTCAGGAAAATGTAGTCCATCTCCTCTTCAAGTACAAGGTAGCTACATTTGTAACACGTTGAACTGCAGGACCATTTTGCAGGCAACACAAGACAAAGGAAAATGGTTTACAGCACATACAGCAAATGCAAAATCTGTAGTCTAGGATAAAAAGATGCCAGTTAACTGGATTGAACCACGACTAGTAATTGAAGGAAATAGATACTTGATAGTATTTGCTTACAATAGTAGTACGTCCATACAAAAGGGTCTTATACCTGCACAAAAGTGGGCTAAACTTCCTACTAGTTTATAGAACAATTCGTCAACATTTCATCTACAAAAGCCATTCTTCGGTCTGAACTTAACTATTCTACACTGAAGAAACTATAGATCTCCACCAGAAAAGTTGGCTAGCCGATTGCCTTGAGAGGACATAAGTTCTTTGATCATTTAACCCAAACTGATCTATTGCCTTCCCGCCAAACTACAAGAAATCTGCATCGTTCATGCACGAGCGATTTGCGTGTGCCAATCCCGGTTCAGTTGGACCATCCGCGCTGCCGCAACAATTTCTTCTAAACAGAAATTCAGAACCTCCTTCTCGGGATCGTAGGTTCGTGTGAACTTGAACCTGAATTCCGGGGCTGAGCTGATGCCCGTTGCCGGCTCTGGCTGTCGAACAATCCAGCATGCTGAGTGTAGACGCTTGGTCGCCGCCACGGTACAGCCTCCGACGGTGCGTAGGATGGAGCGTCTTTGCCGCAGACGGCATGCTCCTAGCCTCCCCCACTGAGGTAAGGTAGTCCACGCCAAAGCATGGACATGAGAGTTCCTAGACCTTGGCGCTGCCATGTTCGAGGGTGTGTACCCTCGGTGGCGGCATGCTCTCATGAACGATTTGATACGTACCTTTTTCCACTGCCTAGGGCATGCCGGAATGCCGCCGCGCGAGTTCTCCACATCGCTCTCTTGGCCCTGCTTGCGGCATCTGGCACCGACAACGCCGCAGTCGCCGCCACGGTCGATTCGGCAAATTCGGGGAAATCATCCGCCTGGCAGGGCAATGGGAGACCGGCCTTGAAGTAGAGCTTCATGGCCTACCTTAGAGGGGCTAAATACCCCAGTTTCGGCGGCTGTCGCGGCGGCGGCAGCTTAGGCGTGGCCATGTTACCCTAGTTGGTGCGGCACGGAGGAGCTACGCAAGGTGAACTGTGGTTAGTCGGAGAAGGGAAGTGAAAGACTGATAGTAGGTTTGGACTATGGGCACGCGTGAAAATAACCATTTCCCATTTCCTTAGAGGGTAATAATTCGACACTCGTTGCATTAATAGCTCAATCTTTATTTCCCTTCTCAACATAAGAGTGCGAACGTATTAAAAAGATCGGTCGTGGCTATCCACCTCACCGGGTAATGTACCAGGACAGGTAGGAGACGGGACCGGGTTTCATTTTAGAAATATTGATGACTGTGCCCTTATGTTTATACGATCTTATTTATATGCCCCCATGTATCGTCGAGTATAGCAACACCATCAGAAACAGGGGATAACAACGTGGCGTGTTTTCTTTTTTAAAAGGGCATCAGAAACAGGGGATGCCGACGTGGCATGTTTTCTGACTAGCGGGCCCGCCCCCTCCACCTTCGACGGCGCGCATCCCAGGTTCGAGGGGTGGTGCCGCCCACCAACACAGAGAATTCCGGCGCTGAGCTGATGCCCATGTCGAACACAGAGAATTCTAAAAGAAGCTACTAAAAATAAATACTTTGAATTCTGAAAGTACTAAATTTAAATACATTACAATTTTGTCTGAAAGGTAATACGCATACTGCTCATCGAAATAATATAAATACAGCACAAATTTCTACTTCGAAAAATAGACCTGAAAATGCTAGCAAATAACCTTGGATGAATATAGGATTCATTCTCCCCTACATATTTCGTCGTCGTCGGCTCCCGCGTGCTGCAACAGATGTTCAGAGAACTCTCTCCGTCTGTAGTGTGCTGCCAGTATCTCGTCCAGAGGGTAAGGCCTCGGTGTATGTTCCAGACTTAAGCCATACATTACAATTGTTGGTTCCTCTTCCCAGGCTTGAACCTAATGATCATACAGTCTGATATAATTCCTATAGTATATTCAACCGGGTTTGACTGTGGGGTGTAACCTGGTGTCAATGGAGATAGACCAATCGTAACCAACGAAGAGGGCACGACTTCTAATGTCGCCGACGGCCTCGAGAGAGCGGTTCTTCGTGTCCACCCGGTGCAACACCGGTTGCCCTTTGGGGAAATTCCCGTTCAGCACTAGAAGAAGATCACCATCTGACTCCACAAGGTAAAAATTGTAGGCCTGTTCAAATACTGGGGCCGAAATTATTTTGGCCATCGTGACAGTGCTCGCGCGCTACTCTAACTGGATGTTGGTCGACAAGATGTCTCCATTCTCAAGTAATGCATACATGCAGACCAGAAGCGTATTAGGAGGTGGCAAATACAATCCTTCTCCAAATGATCCATTGATTTGCCTCGTTGGGGTGCTCTCATCGGCCCATGCAATATGATCTGGATAATCAGTGCAAACGAACACCATCTTTGGGGACTTCGTCACGATGACAGATTGTAGAAGATCAGATGGTATGTGTGCTTGAAACTCAGTGTTAGACTTATGAGTGATTGGGTTCAGAAGCCTAATTTGGTACGGCTCCACCCTTTGAGCAAGCACGATGACGCCACGAGAAACACCGATGAAGTAGAATCTTTTGGAAGAAGAGGGCATCAGTTAGCACTAAGATGTTTACAATGGAAAATACCAATAAATATCGGATGTGAATGTGAACCTGTGATGGACATCCATTAGATTTGTCCTGAAGCAACGACCAGTGGCGAGGTTGAGGAAGGTGAAGTCGCCAACGTCTGGAAGTGTGTGATCTATCATGATCCAGTTGTTGAGATGGTATTCGGGCACCTTTAAAGTGTGGTGCCAATCGGTGCAGACTTCCTGACAAGCAGCATAGGTGTCGACGTACTCCTCTTTCTCTAGCAAATAGTCGGTGATCTTGTGATGTGGGTCGACCGGGAGATCGGACCAGTTCCTCTTCATCCGGCTACTAGCCATGGCTTACGTGCAGGAATGTTTTGATCGAGGAAGAAAGAAGAACTACCACTGCGAGGAGAAGAAGAAGAGGATAACAGATGAGGGAGACGTAGCAGAACTGCCACTGCGAGGAGACGAGGAGACGGGGGAGAAGAAGCGGAACTGCCAATTCAAGTTTGGATCAACGGGCTTTTTTTCGGAACTAGCGCGTGAACCAGCCATGCACTGCATGCAAGTTTTGATCAAAAAAAACTGACATGTGGGACCAGCTAAAAAATTCCGTGAAGTGCTCCCCGTGCATAGTGCGCTGACAGGTGGCATGTTTTCTGACTGGCAGGGCCGCCTCCTCCACCTTCGACGGCGCGCATCCCAAGTTTGAGGCCTGGTGCCACCCACCAACACATTATTGTGCAATTTTCCATGCTTTGTCGCAACCAGCTCCGCTCCGCTCCTCTCCTCTGCTCCTTCCGCCGCCACTCCACTCAGTCGTGCACCGCTCTCGTCGTCCCCTTGGGCTGTCGTCCTCCCGCCCTCCTCTCCCTGCCATCCCCTCACGTCCCCTCCCCTTCCCTCCCTGCCCTGTCTCCTTGCCGCCGCCCATCGCCTAGGCGCGTCTAGAAACAAAAACCGAGAGTCGGCCATTGGGTTAGGGGCCCAACGATGCTGGTGATCCGGACCCCGCTAGGGGATGGATCCTGCGAGGCTTGAGAGCACGGATATGGGTCATGCGTGGCTAGAGAGCACGGAATCTCCTTCAAGTCTGGAGAGCACATAGGACAACAAAACGGGGGGAGAGGAAGCGGGGTGCAGAGCTTTGGAGGTATGCAGCCTAGAGAAGGTGCCGTGCGTCCACATTGAAGGGTAAGAACTGTGATTCCGTTTCTGCATACCCCAATTAGCGTTTCTAGTCCCATGGTGATGGCAAGGATATGTGTTGGTAACCGCAGGACGTTTGTACAGCTTATCCTTGAGCATGATGCTTTGTCAAACGAGCATGAAGGCACTGAAATGTGTGGTGGTGCGGATGATGATGAGAAAGCATATCTAGACGTGCTGCTGACCCTGATAGGATGGAGAGTAGGGAATATTTGGTTGATTCGAACTTTGAGCCTGCCTATGGGACTGATGAGGAAGAGGAATGTGAAGATGTGGAAATGGGATGTAGATACGATGACGAAGACGTGGACAGGCCAGTGATACACTTTGACAGGGACAATCATACAATTGATGAGGGGACTGTCTTTGATAATGTGGAGGACTGCAGATATGCAGTTGTAACCTATGCAATCAGAGTTGGGTTCAAATTTGTCATTGAAAATAGCGACCTAAGGAGATTTAGGGTGCACTGTAGGGAAAGTAATGTGTGTAAATGGAGATCACATGCATCTCCAATGCGGGGTGGACACCCATTTCAGGTTGCAATAGCTACATTTAGTTTCAGTCTTTCTCATATTTATTCTGCTGATAACTAGCTCTGAATTATTTGGATTCTTATCTAATGCAGATCAAAGTAAACACGAAGAAACACAACTGCCCTAATACTTCTTTAAGTGGTAAAATTAGACCGGCGACTACCAAGTGGATTGCTGCTACTGTACTTGACTGGGTGAGGCAGGATCATAACATTGGACCTGCTGAACTCAGAGCAAAGATTAGCAAAAAGTTTAATGTTCTGATTCCTTACCACATAGTCTTTGATGGGAAGGAGATGGCTCTAGACTTCATTCAAGGAAAGTGGAATGACAATTTTCATATGTTGTATAGTTTCAAAGCTCAGGTAGAGAAAACATCACCTGGTAGTGTTGTTGACATCGATTACGAGGTTGTGAAAGGGAGAGAAAAGGTCTCGAGGGGGGTCAGGTATAAGCAGGCAGATAAGATATGCTTCAGGAGATGTTTTGTCTGCCTGAAGGCATGCTGGAAGGGGTTCCTAGACGGCTGCAGGCCATACTTGGCAATAGGCGCAACTTCTTTAATAGGGAAGTTCAGGGGACATGTTGCTTCTGCTTGTGCTTTGGACACGCATAATTGGCTTCTACCCGTAGCTTATGTTGTTCTTGAGGGTGAATCAAATGAAAGCTGGACATGGTTCATGCAGAGACTACGGGAAGTAATTGGTCACCCTGAAGGCTTGGTGATACACACCGGTGCATCCGAGGGTCTTGATAATGTTGTTGATGTTGTGTTTCCTGGGGTTGAGCATAGGGAATGCATGCAGCACCTCGTTACTAACTTCACGAAGAAGTTCAAAGGAAAGATCTTTGAAGAGGACTTGTGGCGATCAGCATACACATACACCCCAAGCATGTATGCTACTTACTTGCAGAACATGTATGTAGAGCCAAAGGTGAAAAAATACCTTGAAGAACATCACACCAAGCTATGGGCCAGAAGCAAGTTTGGTGAGTTAAGCAAGGTGGATTTTGTTTGCAATAATTTGGCAGAGAGTTTCAATGATAAGATTTCGGGCATGAAGACACTTGGAATTGTTATTTTGTGGCATGCAATAAGATAGTGCATAATGTTGAAGATAGATTTAAGGCAAATAATTTGTGCAAGAAATTTTTTAGGCCATAAAATAGTTCCAATGGTGGTTATGTTACTGAATGCAAGAACCAGGGTAATGAGAACGATAAAGATGAGGATGGTTAGAAGTTCCAGAACATTGGCTGAGGTTTATGCAGAATACAAGCGTGGAAGTGAACGGAGGTACACTGTAGACATTGGAAACAAGACTTGTTCATGCAGG
The DNA here is from genome assembly GCA_910589775.1 of Avena eriantha. Lineage (NCBI taxonomy): Eukaryota > Viridiplantae > Streptophyta > Magnoliopsida > Poales > Poaceae > Avena > Avena eriantha. The sequence continues at coordinate 181,531,940 of OU342745.1, read as the reverse complement.
CAGTGGCAGATTACTGGTCTGCCATGTCACCATGCAATTTACTTTGTCTTAAAGCTTAGAGGTAACAGAGCTGAAATAGAGAACTATGTCGACAAATATTTCTCCATGGACAAGTTTGCTGCAACCTATGCAGAAAACATACCACCTATGGCCGATGAAAATGACTGGGAGATTGTTGATCCAGGGTTCAAACTTCAACCACCAGTTCTTAGGAGGCCACCTAGGAGGCCTAAAAAGCTAAGGATCGAAGCCTCCACCGATAAAGGTCCAAGGCTGGGAGCTAGGAAAAGGAAATGCGGACGTTGTGGCGGATTCGGCCATATCAAGAGGTTGTGCAAAAACTTAGTTACACATGCTATTGTCCTTGTTCACACCCCGGTGGCAGAAAATGAGGCCTCTCAGCCAGAACTAGCGGAAGAGCAGCGTGAAGATGGTGATGAGCACTCGGAGGAAAACGTAGGTAAGCAACCAATTTATGAAGAAGTGGAGGTGTTGGCGAGAAAAGGGTGTGAAAAGAAACAAAAGGGTAAGCAGAACAGGGAGGAAAGGGCAAATAATGGAGGTGTATCAGAATATGAAGAAGTTGCAGGGGTGATTGAGAATGTTCTTGAGGATCTTTAGGCTAACTACATGAGAAATAATAAATCCCTGCCAATTTCATCTTTGTACGATTCTCCGGATGAAAGATAAGCTTAAAATATGTTTTATTTGCCATATCATTTTTATCCTCATCAACTGATGCTTAATGTAGCGTGGGCTGGCAGACTAATAAGAGGAGCAGAAAGATGCGGGCACAGTAATGTCGTATGTTGAATTATATCATTGGAACTAAACTAGCCGTGTCGTATTTATTTATATCTGGCGCGTGCAACGTGTCTGTGATGGGGTCATGTGGACCAGATTCATTTTTTTAAAATATTATTACATTAATTTTTACCTGCGTTGGACGTGGCTACTAGTTCCCATCTCCCTTGCATTCCCATCTCCTCTGGCGCACTCCAGAATTATGGCTGTGCCATCAAGTAGCAGAGTCAGCGTATAGTCCCATCAGGTGTGAATGCAATGCCTTTTTTTTTCAGAATTTGACGATTTTTGATTAGTTTGAAAGACAGAGAAACCTAAAACATGTATCTAGACATGTTTTGGGTATAGACACATTTATTAAATATCTAAAAAACTAAGTTAGTTATATCTGGACAGGAGTAGTACACTATTACAACACGCTCGATCCCTTCTCCTCTGGCGCACTCCAAATTATGGCTGTGCCATCAAGTGCTGGGAGCAGAGTCGCGTATTGTCCCATCAGATATGCCAGGAACATGCGAACTTTATTTTCAGGATCGGACGAGTTTCGATCGACTAGTTTCAAAGACAAAGACAACTAAAACATGGCCAACATATATAGATTATGACGATAATCAACCATGACTCAAGTGACCCAGATCCAAATAGCGCATTAAGATACCGTACATAGATTTAATTTATGCTTAACTGACCCTAATCGACTATGATGCTCCCGCAGTCTCCATCATTGACGATGTTGTCCGCGTCGCCGCCAGCCTCCTCCACGTCGAAATGGATGCTGACGTTCCCGGCAGCGTTCCTCCTCCTCATGGATTCTTCACGGCGTGCTGCATCGATAACGGTGGAGGTCGTACACCCAGGCACTGCCTAGAAGCGCTGCCTCCCTTCGGGGTTGCGTAGATCCGGGTGGATGTCCCGCCGGTGGGTTCCACACAGCTCAATCAACGCAGCCCGCTCCTTCTTGAACAACTTTCGCCACTACGCGCTCGTACGCGAGTACCGCGCCATTGCCCTCTTTCGCTCCGACAGCTGGCGGCGGCGCCGCTCGATCTGCCTCGCCAACGCATTGTCGTGCACGAGCGGCGTGACAGGAACCCTGGCGTAGCTGAGCTCGAAGCCGACCGGAAGACTCGCGAATGGCGGCGCGAGTATGTCGTAGTGGGCGAACATCTGAGCCTCGTGCAAGCTGAGTTTGGGCCTCTCCCTCTCCATGGCGATGAAGGAACACGATCTGATCTTCGGCCCCGAGGTTAAGGGGATAAGGGCAAGGACGTAGGCCCAGCGTAGTTGCCACGGCCAATCAGTTCGCAGAACAGACTTCTCGCGGATCGCCCTCGCGAAGGGCATCACTATCGTCCACGCACCCTGATCCAACGGCGCCTAACAATCGGGGATCGGGTCTTCTAGAAGCCCAGAGCGGTTGCTGGTTCGCTCTGCGTCCCGATTGTTTCTGGCCAACGGCTGTAGTTGAAAATAATACACATTTCAATGACACTGGTGGATAAATATGTGGTCTCTGAAGAGAACACACATCCAATGAGTCTAGCTATGGTTAATGAGAAGAACACACATTTCAATGACACCAGTGGATCCATGTGTGGTATGTGAAAAGACAGTCATGAAATGACTCCAGTTGTTTTTAGTAAAAAGAACACACATGCAATGACACTGGTGGATCCATAGGTGGATTGTGAAAAGAACAAACATGCAATGACACTAGTTGTTGTTAGTAAAAAGAACACACATGCAATGACACTGGTGGATCCATGTGTGGTCTCTGAAAAGAACACACATTTCAGTGACACCGGTGGATCCATATGTGGTATGTGAAAAGAACACACATGAAATGACTCCAGTTGTTGTTAGTAACAAGAACGCACATGCAATGACACTGGTGAATCCATAGGTGGATTGTGAAAAGAGCACACATGCAATGACACTGGTGGATCCATATGTGCTATGTGAAAAGAACACACATGCGATGACTCTGGTTGTTGTTAGTAAAAAGAACACGCATGCAATGACACTGGTGGATCCAGGTGTGGTCTCTGAAGAGATCACACATTTCAATGACACGGGTGGATCCATATGTGGTATGTGAAAACAACACACATGAAATGACTCTAGTTGTTGTTAGTAAAGAGAACACACATGCAATGACACTGGTGGATCCATAGGTGGATTGTGAAAAGAACACACATGCAATGACACTAGTGGATCCATATGTGGTATGCGAAAAGAACACACATGCAATGACTCTGGTTGTTGTTAGTAAAAAGAACACACATGCAATGACACTAGTGGATCCATGTGCGGTCTCTGAAGAGAACATAGATTTCAGTGACACCAGTGGATCCATATGTGGTATGTGAAAACAACACACATGAAATGACTCTAGTTGTTGTTAGTAAAAGAACACACATGCAATGACACTGGTGGATCCATAGGTGGATTGTGAAAAGAACACACATGCAATGACACTGGTGGATCCATATGTGGTATGTGAAAAGAACACACATCCAATGACTCTGGTTGTTGTTACTAAAAAGAACACACATGCAATGACACTGGTGGATCCATGTGTGGTCTTTGAAGAGAACACACATTTCAATGACACTTGAGGATCCATATGTGGTATGTGAAAAGAACAGTCATGAAATGACTCTGGTTATTGTTAGTAAAAAGAACACACATGCAATGACATTGGTGGATCCATAGGTAGATTGTGAAAAGAACACACATACAATGACACTGGTGGATCCATATGTGGTATGTGAAAAGAACACACCTGCAATGACTCTGGTTGTTGTTAGTAAAAAGAACACACTTGCAATGACACTGGTGGATCCATGTGTGGTCTCTGAAAAGAACACACATTTCAATGACACCGGTGGATCCATATGTGGTATGTGAAAAGAACACACATGA
>OU342745.1:181495633-181527208 GCA_910589775.1 Avena eriantha | reverse complement strand
CATAGTGCTATGTGAAAAGAACCACACATGCATGACTCTGGTTGTTGTTAGTAAAAGAACACGCATGCAATGACACTGGTGGATCCATGTGTGGTCTCTGAAGAGATCACACATTTCAATGACACGGGTGGATCCATATGTGGTATGTGAAAACAACACACATGAAATGACTCTAGTTGTTGTTAGTAAATAGAACACACATGCAATGACACTGGTGGATCCATAGGTGGATTGTGAAAAGAACACACATGCAATGACACTGGTGGATCCATATGTGGTATGTGAAAAGAACACACATGAATGACTGGTTGTTGATACTGAAAAGAACACACATGAAATGACACTGGTGGATCCATGTGTGGTCTCTGAAAAGAACACACATTTCAATGACACCGGTGGATCCATATGTGCTATGTGAAAAGAACACACATGAAATGACTCCACTTGTTGTTAGTAAAAAGAACACACATGCAATGATACTAGTGGATCCATAGGCGGATTGTGTAAAGAGCACACATGCAATGACACTGGTGGATCCATATGTGGTATGTGAAAAGAACACACATGAAATTACTCCAGTTGTTGTTAGTAAAAAGAAAACACATGCAATGACACTGGTGGATCCATAGGTGGATTGTGAAAAGAGCACACACACAATGACACTGGTGGATCCATATGTGGTATGTGAAAAGAACACACATGCAATGACTCTGGTGGTTGTTAGTAAAGAGAACACACATGCAATAACACTAGTGGATCCTTGTGTGGTTTCTGAAGAGAACACACATTTCAATGACACTGGTGGATCCATATGTGGTATGTGAAAAGAACACACATTTCAATGACTCTGGTTGTTGTTAGTAAAAATAACACACATACAATGACACTGAGGGATCCATAGGTGGATTGTGAAAAGAGCACACATACAATGACACTGGTGGATCCATATGTGCTATGTGAAAAGAACACACATGCAATGACTCTGGTTGTTGTTAGTAAAAAGAACACGCATGCAATGACACTGGTGGATCCATGTGTGGTCTCTGAAGAGATCACACATTTCAATGACACGGGTGGATCCATATGTGGTATGTGAAAACAACACACATGAAATGACTCTAGTTGTTGTTAGTAAATAGAACACACATGCAACGACACTGGTGGATCCATAGGTGGATTGTGAAAAGAACACACATGCAATGACACTGGTGGATCCATATGTGGTATGTGAAAAGAACACACATGAATGACTGGTTGTTGTTACTGAAAAGAACACACATGCAATGACACTGGTGGATCCATGTGTGGTCTCTGAAAAGAACACACATTTCAATGACACCGGTGGATCCATATGTGCTATGTGAAAAGAACACACATGAAATGACTCCACTTGTTGTTAGTAAAAAGAACACACATGCAATGATACTAGTGGATCCATAGGCGGATTGTGTAAAGAGCACACATGCAATGACACTGGTGGATCCATATGTGGTATGTGAAAAGAACACACATGAAATTACTCCAGTTGTTGTTAGTAAAAAGAAAACACATGCAATGACACTGGTGGATCCATAGGTGGATTGTGAAAAGAGCACACACACAATGACACTGGTGGATCCATATGTGGTATGTGAAAAGAACACACATGCAATGACTCTGGTTGTTGTTACTAAAGAGAACACACATGCCATAACACTAGTGGATCCATGTGTGGTCTCTAAAGAGAACACAGATTTCAATGACACTGGTGGATCCATATGTGGTATGTGAAAAGAACACACATGTAATGACTCTGGTTGTTGTTAGTAAAAAGAACACACATGCAATGACACTGGTGGATCCATGTGTGGTCTCTGAAAAGAACACACATTTCAATGACACCGGTGGATCCGTATGTGGTATGTGAAAAGAACACACATGAAATGACTCCAGTTGTTGTTAGTAAAAGAACACGCATGCAATGACACTGGTGGATCCATAGGTGGATTGTGAAAACAGCACACATGCAATGACACTAGGGGATCAATATGTGGTACGCGAAAAGAACACACATGAAATGACTCCAGTTGTTGTTAGTAAAACGAACACACATATGCAATGACACTGATGGATCCATAGGTGGATTGTGAAAAGAGCACACATGCAATGACACTGGTGGATCCATATGTGGTATGTGAAAAGAACACACATGAAATGACTCTAGTTGTTGTTAGTAAAAACGACACACATGCAATGACACTGGTGGATCCGTAGGTGGATTGTGAAAAGAGCACACTTGCAATGGCACTGGTGGATCCACATGTGGTATGTGAAAAGAACACACATGCAATGACTCTGGTGGTTGTTAGTAAAGAGAACACACATGCAATAACACTGGTGGATCCTTGTGTGGTCTCAGAAGAGAACACACATTTCAATGACACTGGTGGATCCATATGTGGTATGTGAAAAGAACACACATTTCAATGACTCTGGTTGTTGTTAGTAAAAATAACACACATGCAATGACACTGATGGATCCATAGGTGGATTGTGAAAAGAGCACACATACAATGACACTGGTGGATCCATATGTGCTATGTGAAAAGAACACACATGCAATGACTCTGGTTGTTGTTAGTAAAAAGAACACGCATGCAATGACACTGGTGGATCCATGTGTGGTCTCTGAAGAGATCACACATTTCAATGACATGGGTGGATCCATATGTGGTATGTGAAAACAACACACATGAAATGACTCTAGTTGTTGTTAGTAAATAGAACACACATGCAATGACACTGGTGGATCCATAGGTGGATTGTGAAAAGAACACACATGCAATGACACTGGTGGATCCATATGTGCTATGTGAAAAGAACACACATGCAATGACTCTGGTTGTTGGTAGTAAAAAGAACACACATGAAATGACACTGGTGGATCCATGTGTGGTCTCTGAAAAGAACACACATTTCAATGACACCGGTGGATCCATATGTGCTATGTGAAAAGAACACACATGAAATGACTCCACTTGTTGTTAGTAAAAAGAACACACATGCAATGACACTGGTGGATCCATAGGCGGATTGTGAAAAGAGCACACATGCAATGACACTGGTGGATCCATATGTGGTATGTGAAAAGAACACACATGAAATTACTCCAGTTGTTGTTAGTAAAAAGAAAACACATGCAATGACACTGGTGGATCCATAGGTGGATTGTGAAAAGAGCACACACACAATGACACTGGTGGATCCATATGTGGTATGTGAAAAGAACACACATGCAATGACTCTGGTGGTTGTTAGTAAAGAGAACACACATGCAATAACACTAGTGGATCCTTGTGTGGTTTCTGAAGAGAACACACATTTCAATGACACTGGTGGATCCATATGTGGTATGTGAAAAGAACACACATTTCAATGACTCTGGTTGTTGTTAGTAAAAATAACACACATACAATGACACTGAGGGATCCATAGGTGGATTGTGAAAAGAGCACACATACAATGACACTGGTGGATCCATATGTGCTATGTGAAAAGAACACACATGCAATGACTCTGGTTGTTGTTAGTAAAAAGAACACGCATGCAATGACACTGGTGGATCCATGTGTGGTCTCTGAAGAGATCACACATTTCAATGACACGGGTGGATCCATATGTGGTATGTGAAAACAACACACATGAAATGACTCTAGTTGTTGTTAGTAAATAGAACACACATGCAATGACACTGGTGGATCCATAGGTGGATTGTGAAAAGAACACACATGCAATGACACTGGTGGATCCATATGTGCTATGTGAAAAGAACACACATGCAATGACTCTGGTTGTTGTTAGTAAAAAGAACACGCATGCAATGACACTGGTGGATCCATGTGTGGTCTCTGAAGAGATCACACATTTCAATGACACGGGTGGATCCATATGTGGTATGTGAAAACAACACACATGAAATGACTCTAGTTGTTGTTAGTAAAAAGAACACACATGCAACGACACTGGTGGATCCATAGGTGGATTGTGAAAAGAACACACATGCAATGACACTGGTGGATCCATATGTGGTATGTGAAAAGAACACACATGAATGACTGGTTGTTGTTACTGAAAAGAACACACATGCAATGACACTGGTGGATCCATGTGTGGTCTCTGAAAAGAACACACATTTCAATGACACCGGTGGATCCATATGTGCTATGTGAAAAGAACACACATGAAATGACTCCACTTGTTGTTAGTAAAAAGAACACACATGCAATGATACTAGTGGATCCATAGGCGGATTGTGTAAAGAGCACACATGCAATGACACTGGTGGATCCATATGTGGTATGTGAAAAGAACACACATGAAATTACTCCAGTTGTTGTTAGTAAAAAGAAAACACATGCAATGACACTGGTGGATCCATAGGTGGATTGTGAAAAGAGCACACACACAATGACACTGGTGGATCCATATGTGGTATGTGAAAAGAACACACATGCAATGACTCTGGTTGTTGTTACTAAAGAGAACACACATGCCATAACACTAGTGGATCCATGTGTGGTCTCTAAAGAGAACACAGATTTCAATGACACTGGTGGATCCATATGTGGTATGTGAAAAGAACACACATGTAATGACTCTGGTTGTTGTTAGTAAAAAGAACACACATGCAATGACACTGGTGGATCCATGTGTGGTCTCTGAAAAGAACACACATTTCAATGACACCGGTGGATCCGTATGTGGTATGTGAAAAGAACACACATGAAATGACTCCAGTTGTTGTTAGTAAAAGAACACACATGCAATGACACTGGTGGATCCATAGGTGGATTGTGAAAATAGCACACATGCAATGACACTAGTGGATCAATATGTGGTATGCGAAAAGAACACACATGAAATGACTCCAGTTGTTGTTAGTAAAACGAACACACATATGCAATGACACTGATGGATCCACAGGTGGATTGTGAAAAGAGCACACATGCAATGACACTGGTGGATCCATATGTGGTATGTGAAAAGAACACACATGAAATGACTCTAGTTGTTGTTAGTAAAAACGACACACATGCAATGACACTGGTGGATCCGTAGGTGGATTGTGAAAAGAGCACACTTGCAATGGCACTGGTGGATCCACATGTGGTATGTGAAAAGAACACACATGCAATGACTCTGGTGGTTGTTAGTAAAGAGAACACACATGCAATAACACTGGTGGATCCTTGTGTGGTCTCTGAAGAGAACACACATTTCAATGACACTGGTGGATCCATATGTGGTATGTGAAAAGAACACACATTTCAATGACTCTGGTTGTTGTTAGTAAAAATAACACACATGCAATGACACTGATGGATCCATAGGTGGATTGTGAAAAGAGCACACATACAATGACACTGGTGGATCCATATGTGCTATGTGAAAAGAACACACATGCAATGACTCTGGTTGTTGTTAGTAAAAAGAACACGCATGCAATGACACTGGTGGATCCATGTGTGGTCTCTGAAAAGAACACACATTTCAATGACACCGGTGGATCCATATGTGGTATGTGAAAAGAACACACATGAAATGACTCGACTTGTTGTTAGTAAAAGAACACACATGCAATGATACTAGTGGATCCATAGGCGGATTGTGTAAAGAGCACACATGCAATGAAACTGGTGGATCCATATGTGGTATTTGAAAAGAACACACATGAAATTACTCCAGTTGTTGTTAGTAAAAAGAAAACACATGCAATGACACTGGTGGATCCATAGGTGGATTGTGAAAAGAGCACACACACAATGACACTGGTGGATCCATATGTGGTATGCGAAAAGAACACACATGCAATGACTCTGGTGGTTGTTAGTAAAGAGAACACACATGCAATAACACTGGTGGATCCTTGTGTGGTTTCTGAAGAGAACACACATTTCAATGACACTGGTGGATCCATATGTGGTATGTGAAAAGAACACACATTTCAATGACTCTGTTGTTGTTAGTAAAAATAACACACATGCAATGACACTGATGGATCCATAGGTGGATTGTGAAAAGAGCACACATACAATGACACTGGTGGATCCATATGTGCTATGTGAAAAGAACACACATGCAATGACTCTGGTTGTTGTTAGTAAAAAGAACACGCATGCAATGACACTGGTGGATCCATGTGTGGTCTCTGAAGAGATCACACATTTCAATGACACGGGTGGATCCATATGTGGTATGTGAAAACAACACACATGAAATGACTCTAGTTGTTGTTAGTAAATAGAACACACATGCAATGACACTGGTGGATCCATAGGTGGATTGTGAAAAGAACACACATGCAATGACACTGGTGGATCCATATGTGGTATGTGAAAAGAACACACATGAATGACTGGTTGTTGTTACTGAAAAGAACACACATGCAATGACACTGGTGGATCCATGTGTGGTCTTTGAAAAGAACACACATTTCAATGACACCGGTGGATCCATATGTGGTATTTGAAAAGAACACACATGATATGACTCCACTTGTTGTTAGTAAAAAGAACACACATGCAATGATACTAGTGGATCCATAGGCGGATTGTGTAAAGAGCACACATGCAATGACACTGGTGGATCCATATGTGGTATGTGAAAAGAACACACATGAAATTACTCCAGTTGTTGTTAGTAAAAAGAAAACACATGCAATGACACTGGTGGATCCATAGGTGGATTGTGAAAAGAGCACACACACAATGACACTGGTGGATCCATATGTGGTATGTGAAAAGAACACACATGCAATGACTCTGGTTGTTGTTACTAAAGAGAACACACATGCCATAACACTAGTGTATCCATGTGTGGTCTCTAAAGAGAACACAGATTTCAATGACACTGGTGGATCCATATGTGGTATGTGAAAAGAACACACATGTAATGACTCTGGTTGTTGTTAGTAAAAAGAACACACATGCAATGACACTGGTGGATCCATGTGTGGTCTTTGAAAAGAACACACATTTCAATGACACCGGTGGATCCGTATGTGGTATGTGAAAAGAACACACATGAAAAGACTCCAGTTGTTGTTAGTAAAAGAACACGCATGCAATGACACTGGTGGATCCATAGGTGGATTGTGAAAACAGCACACATGCAATGACACTAGGGGATCAATATGTGGTATGCGAAAAGAACACACATGAAATGACTCCAGTTGTTGTTAGTAAAACGAACACACATATGCAATGACACTGATGGATCCATAGGTGGATTGTGAAAAGAGCACACATGCAATGACACTGGTGGATCCATATGTGGTATGTGAAAAGAACACACATGAAATGACTCTAGTTGTTGTTAGTAAAAACGACACACATGCAATGACATTGGTGGATCCGTAGGTGGATTTTGAAAAGAGCACACTTGCAATGGCACTGGTGGATCCACATGTGGTATGTGAAAAGAACACACATGCAATGACTCTGGTGGTTGTTAGTAAAGAGAACACACATGCAATAACACTGGTGGATCCTTGTGTGGCCTCTGAAGAGAACACACATTTCAATGACACTGGTGGATCCATATGTGGTATGTGAAAAGAACACACATTTCAATGACTCTGGTTGTTGTTAGTAAAAATAACACACATGCAATGACACTGATGGATCCATAGGTGGATTGTGAAAAGAGCACACATACAATGACAAGGTGGATCCATATGTGCTATGTGAAAAGAACACACATGCAATGACTCTGGTTGTTGTTAGTAAAAAGAACACGCATGCAATGACACTGGTGGATCCATGTGTGGTCTCTGAAAAGAACACACATTTCAATGACACCGGTGGATCCATATGTGGTATGTGAAAAGAACACACATGAAATGACTCCACTTGTTGTTAGTAAATAGAACACACATGCAATGACACTGGTGGATCCATAGGTGGATTGTGAAAAGAACACACATGCAATGACACTGGTGGATCCATATGTGGTATGTGAAAAGAACACACATGAATGACTGGTTGTTGTTACTGAAAAGAACACACTTGCAATGACACTGGTGGATCCATGTGTGGTCTCTGAAAAGAACACACATTTTAATGACACCGGTGGATCCATATGTGGTATGTGAAAAGAACACACATGAAATGACTCCACTTGTTGTTAGTAAAAAGAACACACATGCAATGATACTCGTGGATCCATATGTGGTATGTGAAAAGTACACACATGAAATGACTCCAGTTGTTGTTAGTAAAAAGAACGCACATGCAATGACACTAGTGGATCCATAGGTGGATTTTGTAAAGAGGACACATGCACTGCCACTGGTGGATCCATACGTGGTATGTGAAAAGTACACGCATGAAATGACTCTGGTTGTTGTTAGTAAAAACAACACACATGCAATGACACTGGTGGATCCATAGGTGGATTGTGAAAAGAGCACAGATGCAATGACACTGGTGGATCCATATGTGGTATGTGAAATGTACCCACATGAAATGACTCCAGTTGTTGTTAGTAAAAAGAACACATATGCAATGACACTGGTGGATCCATAGGTGGATTGTGTAAAGAGCACATATGCAATGGCACTGGTGGATCCACATGTGGTATGTGAAAAGAACACACATGCAATGACTCTGGTTGTTGTTAGTAAAGAGAACACACATGCAATGACACTAGTGGATCCATATGTGGTCTCTGAAGAGAACACACATTTCAATGACACTGGTGGATCCACATGTGTTATGTGAAAAGAGCACAAATGCAATGACTCTGGTTGTTGTTAGTAAAAAAGAACACACATGCAATGACACTGGTGGATCCATGTGTGGTCTCTGAAGAGATCACACATTTCAATGATACTGGTGGATCCATATGTTGTATGTGAAAAGAATAGTCATGAAATGACTCTGGTTGTTGTTAGTAAAAAGAAAACACATGGAATGACACTGGTGGATCCATAGGTGGATTGTGAAAATAGCACACACACAATGACACTGGTGGATCCATATGTGGTATGTGAAAAGAACACACATGCAATGACTCTGGTTGTTGTTAGTAAATAGAACACACATGCCATAACACTAGTGGATCCATGTGTGGTCTCTAAAGAGAACACAGATTTCAATGACACTGGTGGATCCATATGTGGTATGTGAAAAGAACACACATTTCAATGACTCTGTTGTTGTTAGTAAAAATAACACACATGCAATGACACTGATGGATCCATAGGTGGATTGTGAAAAGAGCACACATACAATGACACTGGTGGATCCATATGTGCTATGTGAAAAGAACACACATGCAATGACTCTGGTTGTTGTTAGTAAAAAGAACACGCATGCAATGACACTGGTGGATCCATGTGTGGTCTCTGAAAAGAACACACATTTCAATGACACCGGTGGATCCATATGTGGTATGTGAAAAGAACACACATGAAATGACTCCACTTGTTGTTAGTAAAAAGAACACACATGCAATGATACTAGTGGATCCATAGGCGGATTGTGTAAAGAGCACACATGCAATGAAACTGGTGGATCCATATGTGGTATTTGAAAAGAACACACATGAAATGACTCTAGTTGTTGTTAGTAAAAACGACACACATGCAATGACACTGGTGGATCCGTAGGTGGATTGTGAAAAGAGCACACTTGCAATGGCACTGGTGGATCCACATGTGGTATGTGAAAAGAACACACATGCAATTACTCTGGTGGTTGTTAGTAAAGAGAACACACATGCAATAACACTGGTGGATCCTTGTGTGGTCTCTGAAGAGAACACACATTTCAATGACACTGGTGGATCCATATGTGGTATGTGAAAAGAACACACATTTCAATGACTCTGGTTGTTGTTAGTAAAAATAACACACATGCAATGACACTGATGGATCCATAGGTGGATTGTGAAAAGAGCACACATACAATGACACTGGTGGATCCATATGTGCTATGTGAAAAGAACACACATGCAATGACTCTGGTTGTTGTTAGTAAAAAGAACACGCATGCAATGACACTGGTGGATCCATGTGTGGTCTCTGAAGAGATCACACATTTCAATGACACGGGTGGATCCATATGTGGTATGTGAAAACAACACACATCAAATGACTCTAGTTGTTGTTAGTAAATAGAACACACATGCAGTGACACTGGTGGATCCATAGGTGGATTGTGAAAAGAACACACATGCAATGACACTGGTGGATCCATATGTGGTATGTGAAAAGAACACACATGAATGACTGGTTGTTGTTACTGAAAAGAACACACATGAAATGACACTGGTGGATCCATGTGTGGTCTTTGAAGAGAACACACATTTCAATGACACTCGAGGATCCATATGTGGTATGTGAAAAGAACAGTCATGAAATGACTCTGGTTGGTGTTAGTAAAATGAACACACATGCAATGACACTGGTGGATCCATAGGTGGATTGTGAAAACAACACACATGCAATAACACTGGTGGATCCATATGTGGTATGTGAAAAGAACACACCTGCAATGACTCTGGTTGTTGTTAGTAAAAAGAACACACATGCAATGACACTGGTGGATCCATGTGTGATCTCTGAAAAGAACACATATTTCAATGACACCGGTGGATCCATATGTGGTATGTGAAAAGAACACACATGAAATGACTCCACTTGTTGTTAGTAAAAAGAACACACATGCAATGACACTAGTGGATCCATAGGCGGATTCTGAAAAGAGCACAAATGCAATGACACTGGTAGATCCATATGTGCTATGTGAAAAGAACACACATGAAATTACTCCAGTTGTTGTTAGTAAAAAGAACACACATGCAATGACACTGGTGGATCCATAGGTGGATTCTGAAAAGAACACACATGCAATGACACTGGTGGATCCAAATGTGGTATGTGAAATGATCACACATCGAATGATTCTAGTTGTTTTTAGTAAAAAGAACACACATGCAATGACACTGGTGGATCCATAGGTGGATTGTGAAAAGAGCACACATACAAAGGCAGTGGTGGATCCACATGTGGTATGTGAAAAGAACACACATGCAATGACTCTGGTTGTTGTTAGTAAAGAGAACACACATGCCACAACACTGGTGGATCCATGTGTGGTCTCTAAAGAGAACACAAATTTCAATGACACTGGTGGATCCATATGTGGTATATGAAAAGAACACACATGCAATGACTCTGGTTGTTGTTAGTAAAAAGAACACACATGCAATGACACTGGTGGATCCATGTGTGGTCTCTGAAAAGAACACACATTTCAATGACACCGGTGGATCCGTATGTGGTATGTGAAAAGAACACACATGAAATGACTCCAAATGTTGTTAGTAAAAGAACACACATGCAATGACACTGGTGGATCCACAGGTGGATTGTGAAAACAACACACATGCAATGACACTTGTGGATCCATATGTGGTATGTGAAAAGAACACACATGAAATGACTCTAGTTGTTGTTAGTAAAAACGACACACATGCAATGACACTGGTAGATCCATAGGTGGATTGTGAAAAGAGCACACATGCAATGGCACTGGTGGATCCACTTGTGGTATGTGAAAAGAACACAAATGCAATGACTCTGGTGGTTGTTAGTAAAGAGAACACACATGCAATAACACTGGTGGATCCATGTGTGGTCTCTGAAGAGAACACACATTTCAACGGCACTGGTGGATCCATATGTGGTATGTGAAAAGAACACACATTTCAATGACTCTGGTTGTTGTTAGTAAAAATAACACACATGCAATGACACTGATGGATCCATAGGTGGATTGTGAAAAGAGCACACATACAATAACACTGGTGGATCCATATGTGGTATGTGAAAAGAACACACATGCAATGACTCTGGTTGTTGTTAGTAAAAAGAACACGCATGCAATGACACTGGTGGATCCATGTGTGGTCTCTGAAGAGATCACACATTTCAATGACACGGGTGGATCCATATGTGGTATGTGAAAAGAAAAGTCATGAAATAACTCTGGTTGTTGTTAGTAAAAACAACACACATCCAATGCCACTAGTGGATCCATAGGTGGATTGTGAAAAGAACACACATGCAATTACACTGGTGGATCCTTGTGTGGTCTCTGAAGACAACACAGATTTCAATGACACTTGTGGATCCATATGTGGTATGTGAAAAGAACACACCTACAATGACTCTGGTAGTTGTTAGTAAAAAGAACACACATGCAACGACACTGGTGGATCCATGTGTGGTCTCTGAACAGAACACACATTTCAATGACACCGGTGGATCCATATGTGGTATGTGAAAAGAACAATCATGAAATGACTCTGGTTGTTGTTAGTAAAAAGAACACACATGCAATGACACTGGTGGATCCATAGGTGGATTGTGAAAAAAACACACATGCAATGACACTGGTGGATCCATGTGTGGTCTCTGAAGAGAACACAGATTTCAATGACACTGGTGGATCCATATGTGGTATGTGAAAAAAACACACATGCAATGACTGTGGTTGTTGTTAGTAAAAAGAACACACATGCAATGACACTGGTGGATCCATAGGTGGATTCTGAAAAGAACACACATGCAATGACACTGGTGGATCCATATGTGGTATGTGAAAAGAACACACATGCAATGACTCTGGTTGTTGTTACTAAAAAGAACACACATGCAATGACACTGGTGGATCCATAGGTGGATTGTGAAAACAACACACATGCAATGACTCTGGTTGTTGTTAGTAAAAAGATCACACATGCAATAACACTGGTGGATCCATGTGTGGTTTCTAAAGAGAACACACATGCAATGACTCTGTTTCTTGTTAGTAAAAAGAGGACACATGCAATTACACTGGTGGATCCATATGTGGTATGTGAAAAGAGCACACATGCAATGGCACTGGTGGATCCACATGTGGTTTGTGAAAAGAACACACATGAAATGACTCTGGTTGTTGTTAGTAAAAAGAACACACATGCAATGACACTGGTGGATCCATAGGTGGATTGTGAAAAGAGCACACATGCAATGACACTGGTGGAGCCATATGTGGTATGTGAAAACTACACACATGAAATGACTCTAGTTGTTGTTAGTAAAAAGAACACACATGCAATGACACTGGGGGACCCATAGGTGGATTGTGAAAAGAGCACACATGCAATGACACTGGTGGATCCATATGTGGTATGTGAAAAGTACACACATGAAATGACTCCAGTTGTTGTTAGTAAAAAGAACACACATGCAATGACACTAGTGGATCCATAGGTGGATTGTGTAAAGAGCACACATGCACTGCCACTGGTGGATCCATACGTGGTATGTGAAAAGTACACGCATGAAATGACTCTGGTTGTTGTTAGTAAAAACAACACACATGCAATGACACTGGTGGATCCATAGGTGGATTGTGAAAAGAGCACAGATGCAATGACACTGGTGGATCCATATGTGGTATGTGAAATGTACCCACATGAAATGACTCCAGTTGTTGTTAGTAAAAAGAACACACATGCAATGACACTGGTGGATCCATAGGTGGATTGTGTAAAGAGCACATATGCAATGGCACTGGTGGATCCACATGTGGTATGTGAAAAGAACACACATGCAATGACTCTGGTTGTTGTTAGTAAAGAGAACACACATGCAATGACAATGGTGGATCCATATGTGGTCTCTGAAGAGAACACACATTTCAATGACACTGGTGGATCCACATGTGGTATGTGAAAAGAGCACAAATGCAATGACTCTGGTTGTTGTTAGTAAAAAAGAACACACATGCAATGACACTGGTGGATCCATGTGTGGTCTCTGAAGAGATCACACATTTCAATGATACTGGTGGATCCATATGTTGTATGTGAAAAGAATAGTCATGAAATGACTCTGGTTGTTGTTAGTAAAAAGAACACACATGCAATGACACTGGTGGATCCATAGGTGGATTGTGAAAAGAACACACATGCAATGACACTAGTGGATCCATGTGTGGTCTCTGAAGATAACAAAGATTTCAATGACACCAGTGGATTCATATGTGGTATGTGAAAAGAACACACATGAAATGACTCTAGTGGTTGTTAGTAAAATGAACACACATACAATGACACTAGTGGATCCATAGGTGGATTATGAAAAGAGCACACATGCAATGACACTGGTGGATCCATATGTGGTATGTAAAAGAACTGTCATGAAATGACTCTAGTTGTTGTTAGTAAAAAGAACACACATGCAATGACACTGGTGGATCCATAGGTGGATTGTGAAAAGAACACACATGCAATGACACTGGTGGATCCATATGTGGTATGTGAAAAGAACACACATGCAATGACTATGGTTGCTGTTAGTAAAAAGAACACACATGCAATGACATTGGTGGATCCATGTGTGGTCTCTGAAGAGAACACACATTTCAATGACACCGGTGGATCCATACGTGGTATGTGAAAAAAACACACATGAAATGACTCTAGTTGTTGTTAGTAAAAAGAACACACATGCAATGACACTGGTGGATCCATAGGTGGATTGTGAAAAGAGCAGACATGCAATGACACTGGTGGATCCATATGTGGTATGTGAAAAGTACACACATGAAATGACTCCGGTTGTTGTTAGTAAAAAGAACACACATGCAATGACACTTGTGGATCCATAGGTGGATTGTGTAAAGAGCACATATGCAATGGCACTGGTGGATCCACATATGGTATGTGAAAAGAACACACATGCAATGACTCTGGTTGTTGTTAGTAAAGAGAACACACATGCAATGACAATGGTGGATCCATGTGTGGTCTCTGAAGAGAACACACATTTCAATGACACTGGTGGATACATATGTGGTATGTGAAAAGAACACACATTTCAATGACTCTGGTTGTTGTTAGTAAAAAGAACACACATGCAATGACACTTGTGGATCCATAGGTGGATTGTGAAAATAGCACACATACAATGACACTGGTTGATTGTAATACCCTCGAAGTTTTAGCGCTTCCCGCCAAACCCGCATAGAAACGATTCAAGGACGCCCACCAGGCACTTTCGTGCGGGTGGAAAACGAAGTAATATCATTACACAATAGTCCACGATGGAACCCCACAGAATAGATATATATACAACAACGACTCACTGAGTCAAGAATACAGATGTACAGTACAAAGATCCAAATCACCTTGAAAACGATACAGCATCCGAGTACGGATTAGAAGCAAATTGAGCTAAGAGCCCTGAAGAATAACCAAT
This sequence comes from Avena eriantha, assembly GCA_910589775.1. Lineage (NCBI taxonomy): Eukaryota > Viridiplantae > Streptophyta > Magnoliopsida > Poales > Poaceae > Avena > Avena eriantha. The sequence continues at coordinate 181,511,913 of OU342745.1, read as the reverse complement.
GGCGTCCATAACCCTACCCAGGCCAAGCCAAAAGGGTAACCCTGCTAATAACATCGATCTCAAACCTGCTAAAACAAAAGGGGTGCCGACAAAGGGCAAAGGAAAAAGAGGAGCGTCAGTACTGAGGCCAGTACACGGCGAGGCTAGAATTCGTCGGCTCTCGCCTACATAGGTATGGTGGACTGAAGCGGCAGCGAAGCATGCACTAAACAACCTATAGAGACTCGATAAACTTTCGGCTATTAGAGAGAGATAAGAAAGACCTATTCGGAACCATCCTTATACTAACACCAATCATACCCATCCTGGTATTCCCCCTCGAGACCAAACGAGGAAGTCAAACCGAGGAACTCACACAGTTGGCAGTTTATTCATTCCATTATAGTTGAAGAACTTATTAGTCAGATATACATAGCACGAGTCATCCTGATAGCATAAGTAGTGGGCAGTTTTAGTTAACCATTCAGTTGTAGTTGTAGTACTTACTAGTCAGATACAATTAGCATGTGACATCCCAAACCTAGCAGTTGTTGGCACTTTTATTTCATTCCATTGGAGTTGCGATACTTACTAGGCAGGTATAACATGACATGATACACCCCAGTCCTACCAGTTGTTGGCATTTTTATTATCCATTCCATTGTAATGAGGCTGATTACTAGTCACATATTAAGTCAAATTTATAGCACTTCTTTAGTTATGCTTGTCTATGATCGAGATACTGTGCTCCAAGTCGTCCATAACTGCGGACACGGTTTCAGAAAGATTTACCCTGCAGGGGTGCACAAATAGCAACACACGCACGATCAACCTCGGAAAAACCAAATGAAAACCCAACGAGCCTTTCACGACAAAGCAATCACAGGATTCATTAAATATTTTAGGGGGCCACCCCACTAAGCTACCTGCAACGAAGTTGGCCGGCTCCGAGATGGACCCAGGGTTTGTGTAGACGGCGGTAAATGACTGGGAACCCGAAATGTGACTAGGCTTGTCGATACGGCAAAAACGTGTCACGATCCAAAATAGTACAGGTGCTCCACGCACAATCGTAAATAAAGCAGTAAAGCATGGCATAAGTACATGATAGTAATAAAGCCCCAAACTAGTTTGTGGACCAAAGAAATAAGAAATGAATCAAGATCTGGCTAAGGGGATTCATGGTCCCACATGCGGATAGTGCGATAGTCAAGGAACATGTATCAAGTACTCGGGGTCCTACGAGACACAAGTGAGCGTGGAAGAACCAAATAACATCTATTGCCCACCGATGCCTCTGCATTAGTTATAACTATTCCCAGCATTTTAATCAAGTTGTATTTAAAGTCATGATCATCTCCACCATTAAACATGTGCCAACCTTCCAACAACGGTGGAGCGACAAAAACGCGAAGCTGCACCCGAGCAAGCAACTATGACTCACAAGGCCGACTATCTATCAAACAACAGGCAATAGGATGTGTCCAAGGCAATATAAAGGCTGCACGGAATATATCTGGTACAGAACACTAAAGCATCGCGACACGGATAGCAATAGATCAACATGAGGAAATAAAGACTATAAATACAAAATAGGTAGAAAGGGGGAGAATGCTCGCCTGGGAATCACTGCCGAAGATACATTATCCGAAGGACTTGCCGATACTCGCATCAACTCATCGGCCTAATCCGCGAAGAAGCAAAGCACTAAAAGAAACACCGGATGCACTATTTAATACTACGGCAGAAGACCGGGCATGATGCATGTATGATGCATGACATGGTAAAGATGCGATGCAACTAGACAATATTAAGCGGAACCGGGGTCCCGGCAATTAATTAGATGGTTCATGTTGTTTAGCTACCCCGCAATTAAAATGTTGTCTTAACACGGCAAAACATAGCATCAGTTCACTACACAAATTTAAATGGAGCCAATATAAGACTAGATTAGCCCGCATATAGTCTCCATATTTAGTTATTAGGTGAATCAACAAATACCCCCAAACAAATGAATATGTATGCGATCATGGACAATTTATATGCAACAAATATATGTCATATATTATAAAAATAGGGGTCTCGGATAGGGATCACACCTCTCGGTTCCGAAGCTCTTGGGTTTGATGTGGTTCAGGTTCGGTCTAGGACTCCGTATCGACGAACTTGTCGTCTGAGAAGGAGAACTTGGGGGTTGTCAACTTCAATTGTCGGTGTCAGACTCGGTTCTCTGCGCCGGTAGATCTTGGTGTATGTCTTTGGCAACACCGAGGAAGTAGACATCGGGGTTGTCCCTGTGACGATCTTGACTACGACACATGTGTCCAGAGGCAAACAATCATCCCTGCAGTGACCTATCTGCCACAAACCACACCAACATGTCGATATTGACAAGTCTCAGGACAGCATCAGGTGACGCAACAGAAACCACAAGCACAAGAACGGCAGCCCCATACCACAAACACTGGCAGGGGAGACACTAATGAAGAGAGGGGCGATGACCAGCACGTGTAGCTTGGAGATGGCCGGAGAGCTTGGGAGAAGGGCGCCATGATGCCGGGGCGGGATCAGGAGCATCTGCAGCGTCTGTGAACAGCGGGGAGGATAGAGCTCTCCAGGGTCGAGGCCAACGGAGACGGAGGCCATGGCGAGGGCGTGGGAGAAGGCAGAGGCGAACCTGCACGGGGGTGCGGCCAGCAGGGAGGCGGCGGCTCCAGTAGTGGCCGGAGATGCGGCGCACGTAGGGGCAGTGGCGTTGCCAGTGCGAAGGGCGGCCAGAGGAGGCGCGCGGGTGTGGCCGGAGCAAGGCGGCATGGACGGACGTCGGCAGAGGACGGTGCGACCTAGGCGAGGTCGACACGAGCGGCGGCCGGAGGAGCTTGATGCGGTGCAGGACTCAGGGGCGAGGGCGGCGGTTCCGGAGCATCGAGGCAAGGGGCGCCTAGCAAGCTCGGCCAGAGGGATCAAGGCAGAGGCGTGCGTGGGCGGCGGACGTGGGGCTCGGTGGAGAGAGCCTAGCGACGGGGGACTGGTGCGATGGAAGAGGAAGGACGCGTCCGGGAGCGACTGTTGTGGGGCTGGGGACGGCGACAGCGGTGCCTGGCGAGGCCGGCGGCGACGGATCGGAGATGGGGAGCAGTCGGGTCGAGGCGGGGGCTCGCGAGCGAGGGTAGGTGGGGACCGCGATGCGGCGCGCGTGGTGGGACACACGTGGGGTCGCGTGTGGTGGTGGGCGAGGGTATCGAGAGAGCGAGATGCTGGGAGTGGTAACTTGACAGGGGCTGGGTGCGGTGCATCGCAGGGTTGCGTGCCCTGCGTGCCTAGGTGTGCGGCGTGCGGGTTAGGGTGTGAGGCGGCGGGTTGTGGTGGCAGCAAGGATTAGCTAGAGTTAGGATTTAGCGTAGGTTTTTGAGGTAGTAGGCTGGCTGGTCGGGCCTGGCCGGCTGCCTCCCCTAAAGTAGTTTTATTTTTATTTTTTTATTTTTAAAGACTTTTACAAATAGTTTTAGACAAATAAAATATCCGGATAAGACCGAGGTTTTGATTTGAAATAAAGATAGGGATATTTAGAAAACAAAGATAGACTTTTAGAAAATAGTTTTAGGCAAACAAATGCATGATGATGACGATGCTCAAATGCAACATGCGGTCATAATGATGCACAAAACAAAAACACAACAATTTTCTAGTAGTGGTTTTACCGGGGTGCTACAATTCGACACCACTAACAATGGATCTCGCCCTCGAGATCCGCCTCATGGTACAGGGAAGAAGGCCGACGATCTGAATCTTCTCGCTGCATCTAGATCCTCGCGACAGCACTAACAAAGATTCTTGCTTCATATTGGAATCTCCAACACCAGCAACAAGAGGTCGTTGCTCACATTCGTCGAGAGAGCACTCCGTAGAAGCAAAGGCGAATAAAGAGGTCACAAGGCTACCTCTAAGTTAAGTGGAAGGAGTAAATAAGTGCAATATAATCCACTTCAATGTACGAGAGCGAATAGAATGAGTAGTCAGCATGGGGGCCAATCCATCACGCACCCAAACTATTACTCCGCACATGCAGTAGAAAAGCGTGACACCCATTCTCGGAATTTAGACTGAAGATCTCGACAAGCGAGGTTCAGAAACAAAGGAGTGATGCATGCTCTTCATCGGATCTAATGTAAATGACATCGTCGCATTGGAAAACACCGGAAGATACAAAGAAAGATTTATGTGGATTTTCGATCCACTGAAAGGTACACAAAGGAAGATTCCTCAAATAGCCTGAAGACTGGATGTTGAAGCATCGTTACAAAAGGAAGGAATCGAAACCCTGAAGGAACGACGGAAACCCAAACACGAGAAGTCCTGGACTTGAGAATAAGATAAGAGACAAGATTCAAAACACGCAAAGATAAGAGTAGAATATCATAGGGGTAAGAAGTAAAAGCAGACCTAATCAGATCTATCCAACCAGTTTTGCAAAATTGTTTTGACACTCTACAACGTTCGTTAGCTAGGTTATCCTATAGGCCGGACTAGTGGGGTATCGCAACTGCTAAGCTCTGATACCACTTTGTAACACCCTCGAATCGGTCCTATGCAATTTTTAGCGCTTCCCGCCAAACCCGCATAGAAACGATTCAAGGACGCCCACCAGGCACTTTCGTGTGGGTAGAAAATGAAGTAATATCATTACACAATAGTCCACGATGGAACCCACAGAACAGATATATATAGAGCAATGACTCACTGAGTCAAGAATACAGATGTATAGTACAAAGATCCAAATCACCTTGAAAACGATACAACATTCGAGTACGGATAAGAAGAAAATTGAGCTAAGAGCCCTGAAGAATAACCAATGGCGTCCATAACCCTGCCCAGGCCAAGCTAGAAGGGTAACCCTGCTAACAACGTCGATCTCAAACCTGCTAAAACAAAAGGGGTGCCGACAAAGGGCAAAGGAAAAAGAGGAGCGTCAGTACTGATGCCAGTACACGGCGAGGCTAGAATTTGGCGGCTCTCGCCTACATAGGTATGGTAGACTGAAGCGGCATCGAAGCATGCACTAAACAACCTATAGAGACTCGATAAACTGTCGGCTATTAGAGAGAGATAATAAAGACCTATTCAGAACTGATGCAGCCCGTCCTACAGACGCTTCTACATCTACACCAACAAGTCCCCCAAGTGGACCCATGACTCGTGCCCGAGCCAAACTCCTACAAGCTAAGGTGAACTCGCTCCTATCCTCGTGCCAATTTTATACCTCCTTGGATGGTGTGCTACTTCACGCAACTACCCTATGCATCATCAGGTACGAAGCTTCGACACACCACCAAGCACCCAAGGATGGAGAACAAGAAGTAGAAGCCGCTGGAGCTGCTCAGACCGGAGTCATCGGTCTGCGCACACCGGAGTCTCCGGCCTGCCAAAGTCTCCGGTCCGAAGACACCGGAACTCCGGCCCTCTCTCTGGTCTGACCCCCTGCACCGAGCCCTGGGACAATCTGAAGGCCCCTCTGGAGGCTGGTCCGGAGGCTACACCGGATTCTCCGGCCTAGACCGAAGTGTCCGGTCCACCACACCGGAGTCTCCGGTCCGTCCGTCGCCGGGCATGAAAAGGCCTTTGGGCCTTCGGCCCATGTACCCCTTAGTCCGTCCAGAACTTGTCTTTTATTCCTAAAGTACCCCTGTTTAAGTGGCTGGCCTATATATAGACCCCCACCTCCATATTAAACCCTAGGCATGATATTGGAATTAGTGGAAACCCCTTGTGGATATATCTAATTCTTGCCTCATGCTCCTTGACTAAGGAGCACCAATATCCCCAAACCTCGTTGGAGTTTGTATCGTGCCTCCATGTTGTACAAGGCATCGGTGTCCCTTTGCCTAGACGTCAAGATCTCACCGAGTCCCCCATCTCGTCGTGTCGGTTCGAGAGAGAGTCCTCCGCCCGACGCCGATCCTAGGGATTGCGCCGGACCGGTCACCACCGGCGTGAGCTATTGGTGTTTATCGTGGTTTTGCGTGTGTGTGTTCATCGCGTTCTTCATGCGTGTGTTCGTCGTGTTCATCCTTCCCTCGTTCCCCCGCACTTCACCCTTGATTTGAAAGGGAATCGTGAAAGATCGGGCCATCCTAGAGGTTTGCCCTCAACATATTGGTATCAAGAGCTTCGTTGCTCATGATTTCCCCCACAAATTTTTCTTCTATCCACCAAAATTCGAAAATCCCCAAAAAACAGCCCAAATTTGCCTTTGGATTGATCTCTTGATTTGGAGTGTTAATTGTGGTTTTGATCCGACCAAACCTTGTCTTAGGAGTTGGTCCAGCTTTATCCTGCGTTTTCCCAGCCCAATTTGGCCAATTTTTCGCGAATTTGAGGACCCAAGGAGTGGATTTCCGCTCAAGAACATGAGCAGTTCGCGATCTGACTCCAGACCGGAGTATCCGGCCTACACACCGGAGTCTCCGGCCTACCCACACCGGAGTCTCCATCCTGGACCGGAGTTTCCAGCCTGAAACCCCGTAGTCTCCGGCCTGAAGCCTGATTTTGATAGTTTTGCCTCTAATCTTGCATTGGCTAATTTCATCTTATTTGTTTGTGCCCGTGTGCGTGTCGCCAACTAACAGCAAGCTTCCGCATCAACAACCCCCGCGCTCATCGACACCAAGGCCCACGAACATCATCCTGCACCACCGACGCCAAGTTCATCATCAAAGAAGGTATAACTTGCGTCACCTTGTTAACCTCTATCTTCCTTTGTGTGTACCTATCCCATGAGAGTGGCTCATCTTGTGTTTGCTTGAGCATTGTGCATTTGTCCTTGGATAGTGAGAGTGCAAGAGCAATATCAAGTGTGACTAGGTAGCATCAAGGGAGAGCAAAAAAAATACAAAAGAAAGAAAAAGATACAAATAAAAAGCAAAAGAAAAATAGTCTCCCGTTGCAAAAGAGTCTCAAAGCTTGTAAGGAAGAGAGAAAGAAGAGCGCCTAAGGCAAGTGCACAAATCCGTTGCTCATTTTCCCTCTTTGCAAACGAGCTAGGGTCTCTCCTTGCATTGGCACTACACCGAGCTTAGTCTTCGTTAGGACATTTTGTTTGCTCATTTTCGTAGTCGTGTCAATCCCAACTTTCTCCACGTGTGTGTACATAGTCGTAGGTTCCCGTCACCCCTTTAAGTTGTTGACCTTCGCCTTTGACTTGAGTTTTGTTGGATTTTACCCACTTTTGTCTATCCCTTTTCTTTTGGTTTTTTCTTTGACATTCCACAATCCTAACCTACCACAAACAAGCTTTTGAGTGTTAGTTCTTTCTTTAGTGTGAGTTTTATTTGCATTTCCACTTTGCACGCTTATAACTCTCACTTGTGGTTTCTAGTTTGGTGCAATCCCCAAGGTGAGGTACAAGGCTAACACCACCATATTCCACTTCCATATATAATACTTGTGTGTTTTGCATGATGGATAGGCACGGTGAGGAAAGCCAACCACCTCCCCACGAAAAAGATCAAGGACCGTACATGACGCGCGCAAGTCACTTCATTGTTCGACAAGAGTTCCGTGAACGTTGCCAAGCCCTTGAGACGCGACAAGTTGAACAATTTGGCGAGACGCAAGCCGAGTTCAAGAACATCGACAACTGATTCGATGGCCTCGAAAGGCAAATGCAAGCAATGCATCACAACTTCGACCACCAAAATGAGTCGCTTCAACGCTCCGTGGCCGAAACAAATGACAATCTTCGACGCCTCATCAACAGAATGGCAAGACCGCGTTCACGTGCTTCAAGCTCTTCAAGTTCTTCACATCGTCATGCACCTCCGCAACACGATCTACCTCCAAGTGCTACAAGACGCAATGGCGCTCCCGTGGCTGAAGATGGAAGTTCTTCGAACTATGTACCTTCCCCACGGCATGCCACAACGTCAAGCTATGATGGTGATTTGTCTTCAAGGCCAAGAGCAAGGCAAGAAGCACACCGTCATCACGCAAGGGCATTAGTTCTACAACAAGAGCAACCACAAGCGCAACCACAAGCGCAACCGCAAGTCTACCAACATCGACTGCGACACATACTTGACACAACAAGCGATGACTCCGATTTGGAGAATCAAGCTTGTCATCGACATGAAGCTCTACAAGATCCTCCTCCTCGTCATCAACGTCAACATAGACACCATGGTCATCACGAGGTGCCTCCTCCACATCAACAAAACTGGGAGCGTCAAGTGATACAAGTTGAGCGATGCCCACCATGTCAAGAGGCTCACGACCATGTTCTTCGCCGTGAGGCCAATGTGCCTAACCAACATCACCAACTGAGGAACGAGCTCCTCTTCGTCATCAACCGCATCAAGAGGCTCCACACCCTTACCATGAGGCCCAAGCGCCTCAGCCACGTCAACAACCGCGCCAAGAGCAAGAGCAAGCTCCTCCACATCAATATCAAGAGCAAGCTCTGCAACAAGGTCACGAGAACCAAGTTCCACCTCCCCAACTACAAGATCATCAACAAGGTCACCATGCTCGTCGCAATGACCGCAACGATGAAGAAACTTTTGGCAAGCTCAAGTTCACAATGCCCAAGTTCACCGGATCTAATGACCCCGAAGAATACCTCTCGTGGGCACTCAAGGTCGACAAGATCTTCCGCATGCTCAACTATAGCAATGAGAAGATGGTCGCCATGGCTTCGCTTGAGTTTTGATGATTACGCCAAACTTTGGTGGGAACAAGTTCAAGTTGTTCGTGATGCAAGACAAGAACCGCCAATCACAACTTGGCATGACATGAAGGCTCACATGAGATCCCGGTTCGTCCTCGCTCATTACACGCGTGACCTCTTCAACAACCTTCAAGCGCTTCGTCAAGGGACAAAGACCGTGGAAGAGTACTTCAAAGAAATGGAACTAAACTTGATTCGCGCCAGCATTGATGAGCGCATGGAGCAAACAATGGCACGTTTCCTTATTGGCTTGAATCACCCAATCAAGCGCATCGTCGAGTTCCAAACATACAACACCATGGTTGAGCTTGTGCACATAGCAACAAAGGCTGAACGTCAAGTGCAAGAGGATATCAAGTACAACAAGCCCAAGACGTACTTCACCTATAAGAAAGCTTCAACCGCTACACCAACAACTTTCAATGGAAGATCCTTAAGTACCTCCAAGACTTCCTTCAAGCCCACACTTCCTCAAGGAAAACTTCCCCCAAGTGGCAAGCAAGCAAAGAGTGATACACCTTTCAACAGTGAATGCTACAAGTGTGGAGGTAAAGGACACAAGTCGGCCGAATGTGGAAACAAGAAAGTCTTGTTCATCCATGACAATGGTGATGAAGAGTACTTGAGTGAAGATGAGTTTGATGCCTATGTCAAGGAAGCAATGGCAAGGCAACGAGTGGAATATGATCAAGAACTCCTCATGTGTGAACATGACGCAAGTCCCTCGCTTGTCGTCACAAGGATCTTGAACACTCAAGCACAAGAGCATGAAGACCAACTCTCCAATATCTTCCAAACACGAGCCGGCATCAATGGCAAATCTATCAAGGTGATCATTGACGGAGGGAGTTACCACAACCTTGCTAGCACCGAGTTGTGTGAGAAGCTCAACCTCACCCTCCTTCCGCACAAGCAACCCTATCACGTGCCATGTCTAAGTGACCAAGGGTCCGTGAAGATCAAGCATACCGTATCGGTCTCCTTCGCCATTGGTCCTTACAAAGATACGGTAGACTGTGATGTGATTCCTATGACAGTTTGCCACATGCTTCTTGGTGGACCATGGTAATTTGACAAGGCTGCTCAACATGATGGTCGCACCAATGTATACACCTTCAAATGGCTCAACAAAACATGTGTTTTGCAACCGATGACTCCTAGCCAAACAATTGCGGACAATGCAAAGGCTTTAGCGAGGGCGCAAAGCACAACACCTACTTGTGAGAAGAGCGGAGAGAGAGAGAACCACCTCATAGCGAGTGAGAGACACAAGCCAAACTCGAGTGGAAAAAATAAGAGTGTTCTCCTTGCCACCAAAAGTGAGATGAGATATGTTCGGAACAACCCATCCATCTTGCACTATGTCCTCCTTTGCAAGGGACTAGTGCAAGGAACTAATGAATTAACCAATGTTCCTCCATCTTTGATGAATGTTTTGCAGGAATTCAAGGATGTGTTCCCCAAAGAGCTTCCACATGGACTACCTCCTCTTCGCGGCATCGAATATCGCATTGACCTCATCCTCGGTGCTCCACTTCCCAACCGCGCCGCTTACCGCACGAACCCGAAGGAGACGAAGGAGATCGAACGTCAAATCAACCAACTCGTCTCCAAAGGTTTGATCCAAGTTAGCACTAGTCCAAGTGTTGTACCCATGATTCTTGTCCCAAAGACGGATGATACATTACGGTTATGCATGGACTGCCATCCAATCAATGCTATCACCATGTGTTATCGACATCCCATACCACGTCTCGATGACATGCTTGATGAGTTGTGTGGAGCCACTATTTTTTCAAAATTGATCTTTGTAGTGGTTACCATCAAATACGCATGGCTGAAGGTGATGAGTGGAAAACCGTCTTCAAGACCAAACTTGGTCTCTATGAATGGTTGGTTATGCCCTTTGGTTTATCGAATGCCCCATCCACCTTCATGCGCCTTATGAATCACATCTTGCATTCTCTCATTGGAAAAAGTGTTGTTGTCTATTTTGATGATATTCTTGTATATATCAAATCACTTGAGGACCATATAACACATGTCAAGGAAGTTTTGCAAATCCTTCGACATGAAAAGCTTTATGCTAATCTTCCCAAGTGCACTGTTGCTAAAGACAAGTTGATTTTTCTTGGATTTGTCGTTTCTTCGAAGGGAATTGAAGTTGATGTTTCCAAGGTAAAGGACATACGAGATTGGCCCATACCAACAAATGTGAGTGAACTCCGAAGTTTTCATGGGTTGGCCGGTTTCTATCATCGCTTTGTGAAAGACTTTTCAACCATTGCTTGTCCTCTTAATGAATTGACCAAAAAGAATGTCACCAGTGTGGGGCAAAGCACAACAAAAAGCTTTTGATGAACTTAAAAAGAGGCTCACCGAAGCACCTCTTCTTGCTTTACTTGATTTCACAAAAACTTTTGAGATCGAGTGTGATGCTAGTGGTATTGGCATTGGAGGAGTCCTTATGCAAAACTAGCGTCCTATAGCCTACCATAGCGAGAAACTTGATGGTGCTCGCCTCAATTATCCGATTTATGACAAATAGCTTTTTGCCTTAGTTCGTGTCCTTCAAGTGTGGCAACATTACCTCTGGCCCAAGGAATGGATTATACATTCTGACCATGAGTCCTTGAAATATCTCAAAGCCCAAGACAACTTGAGTAAGAGACATGCTAAGTGGGTTGAATTTATGGAGTATTTTCTGTATATTGTCAAGTATAAGAAGGGCAAAGATAATGTAATCGCGGATGCTTTGTCTCGCAAACACACAAGCCTTCTTACAAGACTTGAAATCAACATGTTGGGTCTTGTGGAAATAAAATCTTTGTATGCTTCCGACCCGTTCTTTGAACCAATTTTCGCAAAGTGCTCCAATGACAAAGGAGTTGATAATTTCTATTTGCATAAGGGCTTTCTATTTAAACAAAACAAGCTATGCATTCCGAAGTCATCGCTTCAACTTTTGCTTCTCCAAGAATCTCATGGTGGGGGCCTCATGGGTCACTTTGGCCGTGACAAGACATTGGACATGCTCTCCAATCACTACTTTTGGCCCAAGATCAAGCGTGACGTGGAGCGCTACGTTCATCAATGCACGACATGTGTTCAAGCTAAGTCGCAAGCTAACCCTTATGGTCTTTATATGCATTGCGTATTGCTCATACCCCTTGGTCCGACATTAGCATGGATTTCGTGTTAGGATTGCCTAGATCTAAGCATGGTCATGATTCTATATTTGTTGTTGTGGATCGTTTTTCCAAAATGGCACACTTCATACCGTGCCATAAGACCGACGATGCTTCACATGTTGCAAATCTGTTTTTCAGTGAAATCGTCCGTCTTCACGGTGTGCCAAGGACAATCGTCTCCGCCCGCGACGTCAAATTCATGAGCTACTTATGGAATACCCTCATGGCCAAGCTCGGCGTCAAGCTCCTCTTCTCATCTGCATCGCATCCCCAAACTGAAGTTGTCAACCGAAGCCTCGAGACTCTCCTTCGTGTGTTGATCAAGAAGAACTTGAAGGATTGGGAGGAATGCATCCCACACGCCGAGTTCGCATACAATCGTGCCAAGCACTCAACAACCATGATGAGTCCATTCATGATCGTCTATGGTTTTGAGCCCCTCACCGCGCTCGACATCCTACCACTACCTCTTCATGAGCACACAAACATGGACGTCGAGAAACGCGCACAAGCTATGAAGAAACAAGAGATACTATCGAATAACAAGTCCTTCGCCAAGCTTCAAGGTTAAACAAGGACAAGAAGGAGATGATCTTTGAAGAAGGTGACCTTGCGTGGATACACCTAAGCAAAGACCGCTTCCCCAAGGAACACGACTCCAAGATCAAGCCAAGAGGAGATGGTCCCTTCAAGGTCCTCAAAGAATCAACAACAACGCCTACATCATCGACATACCGACCTCCAAGTACCTTGCAAGCAATACATTCAATGTCAAGGATCTCTCACCCTACCATGGAGATGTTCAAGATGATATCCATGAAGAGTCGAGGACGACTCTTTCCCAAGGGGGGGAGCTGATGCAGCCCGTCCTACGGACGCTTCTACATCTACACCAACAAGTCCCCCAAGTGGACCCATGACTCGTGCCCGAGCCAAACTCCTACAAGCTCAGGGTGAACTCGCTCCTCTCCTCGTGCCAATTTTATACCTCTTTGGATGGTGTTCCACTTCATGCAACTACCCTATGCATCATCAGGTACGAAGCTTTGACACACCACCAAGCACCCAAGGATGGAAAACAAGAAGCAGAAGCCGCTGGAACTTCTCACACCGGAGTCTCCGGTCTGCGCACACCGGATTCTCCGGCCTGCGAAAGTCTCCAGTCCGAAGACACCGGAGACTCCGACCCTCTCTCCGGTCTGACCCCTGCACCGAGCCCTGGGACAATCTGAAGGCCCCTCCGGAGGCTGGTCCGGAGGCTACACCGGATTCTCCGGCCTAGACCGTCGCCGGGCATGAAAAGGCCTTTGGGCCTTCGGCCCATGTACCCCTTAGTCCGTCCAGAACTTGTCTTTTATTCCTAAAGTACCCCTGTTTAAGTGGCTAGCCTATATATAGACCCCCACCTCCATTCTAAACCCTAGGCATGATATTGGAATTAGTGGAAACCCCTTGTGGATCTATCTAATTCTTGCCTCATGCTCCTTGACTAAGGAGCACCAATATCCCCAAACATCGTTGGAGTTTGCATCATGCCTCCGCTTTGTACAAGGCCTAGGCATCGGTCTCCCTTTTCCTAGACGTCAAGATCTCACCGAGACTCCCATCTCGCTGTGCCGGTTCGAGAGAGAGTCCTCTGCCCATCGCCGATCCTAGGGATTGCGCCAGACCGGTCACCCCCGGCGTGAGCTATTGGTGTTTATTGTGGTTTTGCATGTGTGTGTTCATCGTGTTCTTCGTGCGTGTGTTCGTCGTGTTCATCCTTCCCTCCTTCCCCCGCACTCCACCCTCGGTTTGAAAGGGAATCGTGAAAGATCGGGCCACCCTAGAGGTTTGCCCTCAACAGGAACCATCCTTATACTAACACCGATCATACCCATCCTGGTATTCCCCCTCGAGACCAAACGAGGAAGTCAAACCGAGGAACTCACACAGTTGGCAGTTTGATTCATTCCATTATAGTTGCAACACTTACTAGTTAGATATAGATAGCACGAGTCATCCTGATAGCATAAGTAGTGGGCAGTTTTAGTTAACCATTCAGTTGTAGTTGCAGTACTTACTAGTCAGATACAATTAGCATGTGACATCCCAAACCTAGCAGTTGTTGGCACTTTTATTTCATTCCATTGGAGTTGCGATACTTACTAGGCAGGTATAGCATGACATGATACACCCCAGTCCCACCAGTTGTTAGCATTTTTATTATCCATTCCATTGTAATGAAGCTGATTAATAGTCACATATTAAGTCAAATTTATAGCACTACTTTAGTTATGCTTCTCTATGATCGAGATACTGTGCTCCAAGTCGTCCATAACCGCAGACATGGCTTTCAGAAAGATTTACCCTACAGGGGTGCACAAATAGCAACACACGCACGATCAACCTCGGAAAAACCAAATCAAAACCCAACGAGGCTTTCACGACAAAGCAATCATAGGATTCATAAAATATTTCAGGGGGCCACCCCACTAAGCTACCCGCGACAAAGTTGGCCGGCTCCGAGACGGACCCAGGGTTTGTGTAGACGGCGGTAAATGACTGGGAACCCAAAAGTGTGACTGGGCTTGTCGATACAGCGAAAACGTGTCACGGTCCAAAACAGTATAGGTGCTCCACGCACAATCGTAAAGAAAGCAGTAAAGCATGGAATAAGTACAAGATAGTAATAAAGCCCCAAAATAGTTTGTGGCCCCAAGAAATAAGAAATGAATCAAGCTCTGGCTAATGGGATTCATTGTGCCACATGCGGATAGTGCGATAGTCAAGGAACAGGTATCAAGTACTCGGGGTCCTACGGGACACAAGTGAGCGTGGAAGAACCAAATAACATCTATTGCCCACCGATGCCTCTGCATTAGTTATAACTATTCCCAGCATTTTAATCAAGTTGTATTTAAAGTCATGATAATCTCCACCATTAAACATGTGCCAACCTTCCAACAACGATGGAGCGACAACAACGCGAAGCAGCACCTGAGCAAGCAACCACGACTCGCAAGGCCGACTATCTATCAAACAATAGGCAATAGGATGTGTCCAAGGCAATATAAAGGCTGCATGGGATATATCTGGTACGGAACAATAAAGTGGCGACACGGATAGCAATAGATCAACATGAGGAAATAAAGACTATAATATACAAAATAGGTAGAAAGGGGAGAATGCTCGCCTGGGAATCACTGCCGAAGATACAATATGCGAAGGACTTGCCGATACTCGCATCAACTCATCGGCCTAATCCGCGAAGAAGCAAAACACTAAAAGAAACACTAGATGCACTATTTAATACTACGGTAGAAGATCGGGCATGATGCATGTATGATGCATGACATGGCAAAGATGCGGTGCAACTAGACAATATTAGGCGGAACCGGGGTCCCGACAATTAATTAGATGGTTCATGTTGTTTAGTTACCCCGCAATTTAAATGTTCTCTTAACACGACAAAACATAGCATCAGTTCACTACACAAATTTAAATGGAGCCAATATAAGACTAGATTAGCCCGCATATAGTCTCCATATTTAGTTATTAGGTGAATCAACAAATAGCCCCAAACAAATGAATATGTATGCGATCATGAACAATTTATATGCAACAAATATATGTCATATATTATAAAAATAGGGGTCTCGGATAGGGATCACACATCTCGGTTCTAAAGCTCTTGGGTTCGATGTGGTTCGGGTTCGGTATTGGACTCCGTATCGACGAACTTATCGTCTAAGAAAGAGAACTTGGGGGTTGTCGGCTTCAATTGTCGGTGTCAGACTCGGTTCTCGGCGCCGGTAGATCTTGGTGTATGTCTTTGGCAACACCGAGGAAGTAGACATCGGTTTGTCCCTGTGACGATCTTGACTACGACACATGTGTCCACAGGCAAACAACCATCCCTGCAGTGACCTATCTGCCACAGACCACACCAACATGTCGATATTGACAAGTCTCAGGACAGCATCAGGTGACGCAACAGAAACCAAAAGCACAAGAACGGCAGCCCCATACCACAAACACTGGGAGGGGAGACACCAATGAAGAGAGGGGCGATGACCAGACGATGTGCGCACGTGCAGCTTGGCGATGGTCGGAGAGCTTGGGAGAAGGGCACCACGATGCCGGGGCCGGAACAGGAGCATCTGTAGCGTCTGTGAACAGCAGGAAGGATAGAGCTCTCCAGGGTCGAGGCTAACGGAGACCGAGGCCGCGGTGAGGGCATGCGAGAAGGCAGAAGCGGACCTGCATGGGGACGCGGCCAGTAGGGAGGCGGCGGGCTCCAGGCGGTGGCCGGAAATGCAGCACACACAGGGGCACTAGCGTTGCCGATGCGAAGGGCGGCCAGAGGAGGCGCGCGGCTGCGGTCGGAGCAAGACGGCGCGGACGGA
>OU342745.1:181452253-181495533 GCA_910589775.1 Avena eriantha | reverse complement strand
TGGATCCATAGGTGGATTGTGAAAAGAACACATATGCAATGGCACTGGTGATCCACATGTGGTATGTGAAAAGAACACACATGCAATGACTCTGGTTTTTGTTAGTAAAGAGAACACACATGCAATGACACTGGTGGATCCATGTGTGTTCTCTAAAGAGAACACACATTTCAATGACACTGGTGGATCCATATGTGGTATGTGAAAAGAACAGTCATGAAATGACTCCAGTTGTGTTACTAAAAGAACACACAATGCAATGGCACTGGTGGATCCATATGTGGATTGTGAAAAGAGCACACATGCAATGACTCTGGTGGATCCATATGTGGCATGTGAAAAGAACAATCATGAAATGACTCCAGTTGTTGTTAGTAAGAAGAACACACATACAATGACACTGGTGGATCCATAGGTGGATTGCGAAAAGAGCACACATGCAATGACTCTGGTTGTTTTTAGTAAAAAGAACACACATGCAATGACACTGGTGGATCCATGTGTGGTCTCTGAAGAGAATACACATTTCAATGACACCGGTGGATGCATATGTGGTGTGTGAAAAGAACACACATGAAATGACTGCAGTTGTTGTTAGTAAAAAGAACACACATGCAATGGCACTGGTGGATCCATAGGTGGATTGTGAAAAGAACACACATGCAATGACACTGGTTGTTGTTAGTAAAAAGAACAGACATGCAATGACACTGGTGGATCCATGTGTGGTCTCTCAAAAGAACACACATTTCAATGACTCTTGTTGTTGTTAGTAAAAAGAACACACATGCAATGACACTGGTGGATCCACAGGTGGATTGTGAAAAGAGCACACATGTAATGGCACTGGTGGATCCACATGTGGTATGTGAAAACAACACACATGGAATGACTCTAGTTGTTGTTAGTAAAGAGAACACACATGCAATGACACTAGTGGATCCATGTGTGGTCTCTGAAGAGAACACACATTTCAATGACACCGGTGGATGCATATGTGGTTTGTGAAAAGAACAAACATGAAATGACTGCAGTTGTTGTTACTAAAAAGAACACACATGCAATGGCACTGGTGGATCCATATGTGGATTGTGAAAAGAGCACACATGCAATGACTCTGGTTGTTGTTAGTAAAAAGAACACACATGCAATGACACTGGTGGATCCATGTGTGGTCTCTAAAGAGAACACACATGCAATGACTCTGGTTGTTTTTCGTAAAAAGAGCACACATGCAATGACACCGCTGGATCCATATGTGGTATGTGAAAAGAACAGTCATGAAATGACTCCAGTTGTTGTTACTAAAAAGAATACACATGCAATGGCACTGGTGGATCCATATGTGGATTGTGAAAAGAGCAAACATGCAATGACTCTGGTTGTTGTTAGTAAAAAGAACACACATGTAATGACACTGGTGGATCCATGTGTGGTCTCTAAAGAGAACACACATGCAATGACTCTGGTTGTTTTTCGTAAAAAGAGCACACATGTAATGACACCACTGGATCCATAGGTGGATTGTGAAAAGAACACACATGCAATGGCACTGGTGGATCCACATGTGGTATGTTAAAAGAACACACATGCAATGACCCTGGTTTTTGTTAGTAAAGAGAACACACATGCAATGAAGATGGTGGATCCATTTGTGGTCTATGAAGAGAACACCTATTTCAATGACACTAGTGGATCCATATGTGGTATGTGAAAAGAACAATCATGAAATGACTCCAGTTGTTGTTAGTAAAAAGAACACACATACAATGACAGTGGTGGATCCATAGGTGGATTGTGAAAAGAGCACACGTGCAATGACACTGGTGGATCCATATGTGGTATGTGAAAAGAACAATCATGAAATGACTCCAGTTGTTGTTAGTAAAAAGAACACACATACAATGACACTGGTGGATCCATAGGTGGATTGTGAAAAGAGCACACATGCAATGACTCTGGTTGTTTTTAGTAAAAAGAACACACATGCAATGACACTGGTGGATCCATGTGTGGTCTCTGAAGAGAACACGCATTTCAATGACACCGGTGGATGCATATGTGGTGTGTGAAAAGAACACATATGAAATGACTGCAGTTGTTGTTAGTAAAAAGAACACACATACAATGACACTGGTGGATCCATAGGTGGATTGTGAAAAGAGCACACATGCAATGACACTGGTTGTTGTTAGTAAAAAGAACAGACATGCAATGACACTGGTGGATGCATGTGTGGTCTCTGAAAAGAACACACATTTCAATGACTCTGGTTGTTGTTAGTAAAAAGAACACACATGCAATGACACTGGTGGATCCACAGGTGGATTGTGAAAAGAGCACACATGTAATGGCACTGGTGGATCCACATGTGGTATGTGAAAAGAACACACATGCAATGACTCTAGTTGTTGTTAGTAAAGAGAACACACATGCAATGACACTGGTGGATCCATGTGTGGTCTCTGAAGAGAACACACATTTCAATGACAATGGTGGATCCATATGTGGTATGTGAAAAGAACAGTCATGAAATGACTCCAGTTGTTGTTACTAAAAAGAACACAGATGCAATGGCACTGGTGGATCCATATGTGGATTGTGAAAAGAGCACACATGCAATGACTCTGGTTGTTGTTAGTAAAAAGAACACACATGCAATGACACTGGTGCATCCATGTGTGGTCTCTAAAGAGAACACACATGCAATGATTCTGATTGTTTTTCGTAAAAAGAGCACACATGCAATGACACCGCTGGATCCATAGGTTGATTATGAAAAGAACACACAGGCAATGGCACTGGTGGATCCACATGTGGTATGTGAAAAGAACACACATGCAATGACTCTGGTTTTTGTTAGTAAAGAGAACACACATGCAATGACAATGGTGGATACATTTGTGGTCTATGAAGAGAACACCCATTTCAATGACACTGGTGGATCCATATGTGGTATGTGAAAAGAACAATCATGAAATGACTCTAGTTGTTGTTAGTAAAAAGAACACACATACAATGACATTGGTGGATCCATAGGTGGATTATGAAAAGAGCACACATGCAATGACACTGGTGGAAACATATGTGGTATGTGAAAAGAACAATCATGAAATGACTCCAGTTGTTGTTAGTAAAAAGAACACACATACAATGACACTGGTGGATCCATAGGTGGATTGCGAAAAGAGCACACATGCAATGACTCTGGTTGTTTTTAGTAAAAAGAACACACATGCAATGACACTAGTGGATCCATGTGTGGTCTCTTAAGAGAACACACATTTCAATGACCCCCGTGGATGCATATGTGGTGTGTGAAAAGAACACACATGAAATGACTGTAGTTGTTGTTAGTAAAAAGAACACACATGCAATGGCACTGGTGGATCCATAGGTGGATTGTGAAAAGAACACACATGCAATGACACTGGTTGTTGTTAGTAAAAAGAACAGACATGCAATGACACTGGTGGATCCATGTGTGGTCTCTGAAAAGAACACACATTTCAATGACTCTTGTTGTTGTTAGTAAAAAGAACACACATGCAATGACACTGGTGGATCCACAGGTGGATTGTGAAAAGAGCACACATGTAATGGCACTGGTGGATCCACATGTGGCATGTGAAAAGAACACACATGCAATGACTCTAGTTGTTGTTAGTAAAGAGAACACACATGCAATGACACTGGTGGATCCATTTGTGGTCTATGAAGAGAACACCCATTTCAATGACACTAGTGGATCCATATGTGGTATGTGAAAAGAACAGTCATGAAATGACTCCAGTTGTTGTTACTAAAAAGAATACACATGCAATGGCACTGGTGGATCCATATGTGGATTGTGAAAAGAGCAAACATGCAATGACTCTGGTTGTTGTTAGTAAAAAGAACACACATGTGATGACACTGGTGGATCCATGTGTGGTCTCTAAAGAGAACACACATGCAATGACTCTGGTTGTTTTTCGTAAAAAGAGCACACATGTAATGACACCACTGGATCCATAGGTGGATTGTGAAAAGAACACACATGCAATGGCACTGGTGGATCCACATGTGGTATGTTAAAAGAACACACATGCAATGACCCTGGTTTTTGTTAGTAAAGAGAACACACATGCAATGAAGATGGTGGATCCATTTGTGGTCTATGAAGAGAACACCTATTTCAATGACACTAGTGGATCCATACGTGGTATGTGAAAAGAACAATCATGAAATGACTCCAGTTGTTGTTAGTAAAAAGAACACACATACAATGACATTGGTGGATCCATAGGTGGATTATGAAAAGAGCACACATGCAATGACTCTGGTTGTTTTTAGTAAAAAGAACACACATGCAATGACACTGGTGGACCCATGTGTGGTCTCTCAAGATAACACACATGCAATGACTATGGTTGTTGTTAGTAAAAAGAGCACACATGCAATGACACTGCTGGATCCATAGGTGGATTGTGAAAAGAACACACATGCAATGACACTGGTGGATCCAAGTATGGTCTCTGAAGAGAACACACATGCAATGACCCCAGTTGTTGTGAGTAAAAAAAGCACACATGCAATGACACTGGTGGATCCATATGTGGTATGTGAAAAGAACACACATTTCAATGACTCTGGTTGTTGTTAGTAAAAAGAACACACATGCAATGAGACTGGTGGATCCATAGGTGGTATGTGAAAAGAACACACATGCAATGACTCTGGTTGTTGTTAGTAAAGAGAACACACATGCAATGACACTGGTGGATCCATAGGTGGATTATGAAAAGAACACACATGCAATGACACTGGTGGATCCATATGTGGTGTGTGAAATGAACACACATGCAATGACTCTGGTTGTTGTTGGTAAAAAGAGCACACATTTGAATGATACTGGTGGATCCATAGGCGGATTGTGAAAAGAGATTTTCCCTCTCTCTCGGTCACAAATCTTACAAAAGCCCAAACGTGTGGAGATCCCAAACGTGTGCTCACTCTGGTTGCTATGCCCTGATTGGCTAACACAGATGTCACGCGGATCGTCTCCACCAACTGTTGATCCCATGTGATCCAACAGGCAGGATAACCCCTCCCTTCTCCACTTTTTTTATGCATGGTCAATTCGTGCCACCTCTCTATCCGTGCCACCGATACTTTACCTCCATAATCAAGTGAAAATCCATCTATCTAACTAAAATAAATAAAATAAATGATCATATTTCAAAGAAGCCATCGTCTTCGTCTTCCGGTTCATCCTCGTCTTTGTCAACGCCATGGTCCCTGCCATCACCGTCGTCGGTGTCCTCCTCTGACGACTCGACACGGCCCCCTTCCTCGAATAAGCACGCTATCTCCTCGTTGGAGTCCTCCTCCTCCTCCTCTTTGTAGTCCCACGGGTCCACGTCACTCTCCTCTGCTTCTGCCTCCAACTGATCGATGAACGCCTCCTCGTTGGCCGAGTCGGACTCGTCCAAATAGCTATCTCCTCTCTTCTTCCTGGTGTTCTTCTCGTTCCTCTTCTTGTCCATACTCGCCGGTGCAACACGCGCCCCCGTCCTGGCTGCTACTTTGCGCTCGTCCGACGCTGCAGGTACCCCATGCTCCTCCTGCCCAGCCGGTACGAGCTTCGACGTCGCGGTGTCCTCGAGTGCCGATGTCGATGGGTCCTAGCACGGTCGGACACGACATGTTGCCTCAGTAGGCGACTCGCGAGTGTAGACGATGTAGCGAAGAGCCAGGGACGCAGCACGGTCAGTGGACGGCTTGGACCTGCCATTACCATGGCGAGGGGGCATCGTGCTCGAGGTAGTTGCTCCGAATGGTCGATGGCGGGTACACAGAGTGGGGTGTCGATCTAATCAAGGACGAGAAGCGGTTTCGTGCGTCGTGTCCACGCATGCATTTGTTGTTTACCAAAAAAAAGTAATATCTCGCATACTGAACATAATTTGATCACAACAAAAGTGGCACAACGTATTCTAGACTCGTAAATATCCCGTGTGTGCCTGTCACGTGGAGTTTGACGAAGTTGGATGTGTCGACGTGATCGTGTAGCCGTTGCGCGCGTCATTGCCCCATCAACACGTGACACACGCACGCGGGATGTGCACGATGATTCCCGTGATGACCACCCGGCTCGCACTCCCCTTATTATATACTGGATTTTGAGCGGTGCCGAAGACCATTGAAGTGTCCATCGCAATAAAGACAAGTCCCATCGATTCCCTACCCCTGCCTCCCTGGCTTGTTTGAGAAGGTAGACCATACACGGTGGTCTTGTATAATAGTACTACTACTACTGGACCACGGCCTGTACTCTTTGACTCTTCTCCCACACTAATCATTATCTCTTTCCTCCTGTCGCCGCCACACTCACCCTGCAAGCCATGGCTCCACTGAGGAGGGGGAGAGGCCGGTTGACGATCCTCGCGGAGAAAAGGGAGAGAAATCGCCGCGACTCTTCGTGCTCTACCAGCCGCTCAAGCCCACCCTCTCATCGAGGCCCAATCTCCCCCGACAATGGCGCCAAATGTTCTAGCAGGTAGAGGCTCCTCCCGGTACGGTCTCCTTGTTATACTTCTTCTCCATCTCCCTCTCCATCCTGATCTTAATCAGCTTCTTCTTATTTTTCTTCTTCTTCTAGCTCTTCCTCTTCTACGTATTACAGGCCGGCCGTGGAGCCCGAATCCACCACGACGGAGGCGTTGCAGGACCTGTTCGGCCCCGTTCCATGTCTCAGCGAGGTAGAAAATCTCCACGCTGTTATTTCTCCGAGTTATGATGTGGATTTCTTAGATGCTGTCCGCCCCACATTGGTTTTTCTTCTTCTTTTGTGAGTTGTATTAGTTTTCATGAATATGACTGGATCTCTTGGTCTTTCCTTAATACCGCTGTTCATAGATTCACTATGGATTTTTTGTGATTAGGATTAGTTTATCGTGGTCATGAATAGATCTCTAGGTCCATTTTTTAACACTGCGGTTTTTTGATCTGTATTAGTATTCACCTAGGACCCGGAGTGTAATTGTAGAATTCCTATTTCAATTAACATGAATGATGCAGCGATCGAAGGCCGAGTACTGTGACAAGGTGGTCGTGATCAGTTCCAAGATTTCCAACCAACATGAGCTTGCACGCTCCCTCACCCAAGCTAATAAGAGCCTACACAAGCAATTATCTGTGCAGAAGGAGATCTCGCTAGATTTTGCACGTGAAGTTGTTAGGCTGCAGAAAGTGCTCGACCGTAACTTGAACAGGCAAGAACAGGCCATCAAGATAATCAACGAGCTCACGGAGGAGAAGAAGAATCTCGTGGAAAGGTGCATTCTCCTGCAGGACGAAGTCAACGAGGCACTCAGAGGACGTGTCGAGGACACCAAGGCTACCATCCGAGCCTACGATGACAGGAACCGTTTCCTGGATGCAGTCAAGGAGATGAAGGCGGACATGAGCAGAGGGATCACCATACTCGAGGGTGTTCGGAAAGATAACGAGGAGCTAAGGGCATGTCTGGAGGCGTATCGGAGCAATGCCCAAGTCTGATTCCCATTAGCAGGGACATGAATATCAGTTCGTCCTCCTCTCCTTTTGTAATGTTTAGGGTTCAGGGAGCAATGCCCATGTCTGCTTCCCATTATAGGGTGCAATAAGAATCCTAGGGCAACTCCTTATCTATCTGGACATGTGTTGGTGTTCATGTTCATGAATGGACACGATGTTCTCTTTCCATTATGTATCTGGACATGGGTTTCTGCATTATGATTTTGCCACTCTCCCACTACTATTTGGTGATATTGGGAAAAACCCACAGCACACTAAACTGCTGATAAATCTTATTTGTCTTTGAAATTGAAATTATGACAGTGCCACTAGTCGATTCATAAAATGTTGATTAGTCCTAGATTGCTTCTTCCTTGAAATTATGACAGAGCCACTAGTCGATTCAGTTAATTATGGAAACTAACCAGCTTGTCCTGGTGAACTGAACAAACCATACTATGTATTTTTGTTGCAGGGAAAGAGGCGAAAGATCGACCAGGACCTGGTGACCTGGCTAAATGACAAGATAATAATCCAAAGGGAGAAGCAGAATTCCCAGAAACTGGCCTTTGACCAACTGCGCGCTGAAGTCGCGGTCCTTTCTGACAAGTGCCAGAAACTGAAGGAGTTAAACGCCGACTGGGCGAAGCTACACAGTGAAGGTCGCACCTCGGCTAGGAAGCAGACGGAGATCATGAAAGGGATCTTGAAGGAAAATCGTGCGGCTACGGACAAAATTCTCCAATCCGTGATGGAGCGCTGGAACCTACAGCTGAAGCATGACATAGTACTAAAGGAGCTGGCCAATCTTAGGGAAGAAAACAGGTAGCTCCGGGCCAGGCTCGCTTGAACACAACATATGTCTATTTAGTACTGAACTGCCTGGTTTATCCTCTGTAGTGGTGATTTTGTAAGCGTGAACTTAACTCTATGCAAGATATGTGTGTTCGTCTGAAATTAGTTTGCTCGAGGATTGAGTTTGGCTTAGTTCGGAAAGCACAACTGCAAGTCTTACAATTAACTAGTTTCAGTCATTGGCACAACATAAATTATTCATCTCGAATTTCCTTTATCCTCTATAGTCTGTCCTTGTTCACCCTCGCGCGCCTTCTTCAGTTCCTTCAACGGATCCTCAATGAAGTACTCTAGCTTCTTCTTGTCTTCCCTGAGCTGATCCCTCTCCTTTTCTACATTATGAATCAGTAACGTGTGACTATCCTGAAGCTTCTTTGCAGTTGCAACAACCAAGCTCCCATCGATCCCGTCAGTTAGCTCTGACTGCAAATTCTCGATTTCTTGTTCTAGCTCCTTATTTCGTACCGACAGCTTATTATTTTTTTCAGCTGCATCACTTACATTAGTAAATCTCCCCGACCTTTCCAACTCATACATCTCCCGTAATTGTGCCAAACATTTCTTAAGTGCATCTGGCCACTCAAGATCCACCCACTCTACTGCTTTACACATCGGGCCAACCTAAAAACACACACACTATAGTGTTATGAACATGCACGATACATTTTAATTCATGTCATAGTTGCACATAATGTAAACAAACCTGATTTGTACAGCCCAAAAACCTTCTCGCAGTGTTACTGCCTTCGAATGCAAGATATCTCCTCAGTTTTAGCCCATGGTCACATGGCACTTCTCCATCGAGATCTAGGCCCTACCATTCAGAATCATAGATCGTCCTTATAGGTAAACGCAAAGCTGAAATCAAACACGATTGCATGCACATATGGAGCTCAGATCGAGAGATTTACCATTGCCTAACCCTAGCCCGAGAAAACATAGGAACTCACATCATGGAAGGAATACTAGATGTTGGAGAGAAGACTGTCGCTGCTCGACTGGTCGTCCTCGCCGTTCAAGGACAGCATGGCGAATGGGTCGTCGCAGGCGTCGGCATCGGCGAGAGAGGGAGAGAGAGAGAGAGAGAGAGACCTTCTGATGCAGCCTGTCCTATGGACGCTACTACATCTACACCAATAAGTCCCCCAAGTGGACCCATGACTCATGCTCGAGCCAAACTCCTTCAAGCTAAGGTGAACTCGCTCCTCTCCTCGTGCCAATTTGATACCTCCTTGGATGGTGTGCTACTTCATGCAACTACCCTATGCATCATCAGGTACGAAGCTTCGACACATCACCAAGCACCCAAGGATGGAGAACAGGGAGCAGAACACGAAGCAAAAGCCGCTGGAGCTGCTCAGACCGGAGTCTCCAGTCTGTGCACACCGGAGTCTCTGGCCTGAAGACACTGGAGACTCCGGCCCTCTATCCGGTCTGACCCCCTGCACCGGGCCCTGGGACAATCTGAAGGCCCCTCTAGAGGCTGGTCCGGAGGCTACACCGGAATCTCCGGCCTAGACCGTAGTCTCCGGTCCACCACACCGGAGTCTCCGGTCCGACCGTCGCCACGCATGAAAAGGCCTTTGGGCCTTTGGCCCATGTACCCCTTAGTCCATCCAGAACTTGTCTTTTATTCCTAAAGTACCCCTGTTTAAGTGGCTGGCCTATATATAGACCCCCACCTCCTTTGTAAACCCTAGGCATGATATTGGAATTAGTGGAAACCCCTTGTGGATTTATCTAATTCTTGCCTCATGCTCCTTGACTAAGGAGCACCAATATCCCCAAACCTCGTTGGAGTTTGCATCATGCCTCCGTGTTGTACAAGGCCTAGGCATCGGTGTCCCTTTGCCTAGACGTCAAGATCTCACCAAGTCTCCCATCTCGCCGTGCTGGTTCGAGAGAGAGTCCGCTGCCCGACGCCGAT
This sequence comes from Avena eriantha, assembly GCA_910589775.1. Taxonomy (NCBI): domain Eukaryota; kingdom Viridiplantae; phylum Streptophyta; class Magnoliopsida; order Poales; family Poaceae; genus Avena; species Avena eriantha. The sequence goes on along the minus strand of OU342745.1, from coordinate 181,485,212 downwards.
CCTAGGGATTGCGCCAGACCGGTCACCGCCGGCGTGAGCTATTGGTGTTTATCGTGGTTTTGCGTGTGTGTGTTCATCGCGTTCTTCGTGCGTGTGTTCGTCGTGTTCATCCTTCCCTCCTTCCCCCGCACTCCACCCTCGATTTGAAAGGGAATCGTCAAAGATCGAGCCACCCTAGAGGTTTTCCCTCAACATATTGGTATCAAGAGCTTCATTGCTCACAATTTCCCCCACAAATTTTTCTTCTGTCCACCCAAAATTTGAAAATCCCCAAAAAAGAGCCACGAATTTGCCTTTGGATCGATCTCTTGATTTGGAGTGTTATTTGTGGTTTTGATCCGACCAAACCTTGTCTTAGGAGTTGGTCCAGCTTTATCCTGCGTTTTCCTAGCCCAATTTGGCCAATTTTTCACGGATTTGAGCACCCAAGGCGTGGATTTCCGCTCAAGAACACGAGCAGTTCACGATCTGACTCCAGACGGGAGTCTCCGGCCTACACACCAGAGTCTCTGGCCTACCCACACCAGAGTCTCCGGCTTGGACCAGAGTTTCCGGCCTAAAACCCCGGAGTTTCCGGCCTGACGCCTGAATTTGATAGTTTTGCCTCTAATATTGCATTGGCTAATTTCCTCTTGTTTGTTTGTGCCCGTGTGCATGTCGCCAACTAACAGCAAGCTTCCACATCAACAACCCCCGCGCTCATCGATACCACGGCCCAAGAACATCATCCCGCACCACCGACGCCAAGTTCATCATCAAAGAAGGTATAACTTGCCTCACCTTATTAACCCCTATCTTCCTTTGTGTGTACCTATCCCATGAGAGTGGCTCATATTGTGTCTGCTTGAGAATTGTGCATTTGTCCTTGGATAGTGAGAGTGCAAGAGCAATATCAAGTGTGACTAGGTAGCATCAAGGGAGAGCAACAAAAAAGATACAAAGAAAAAGCAAAAGAAAAATAGTCTCCCGTTGCAAAAGAGAGTCTCAAAGCTGGTAAGCAAGAGAGAAATAAGAGCGCCCGAGGCAAGTGCACAAATTCGTTGCTCACTTTTCTTCTTTGCAAACGAGCCACGGTCTCCTCTTGCATTGGCACGACAACGAGCTTAGTCTTCGTTAGGACATTTTGTTTGCTCATTTTCATAGTCGTGTCAATCCCAACTTTCTCCACGTGTGTGTACATAGTCGTAGGTTCCCGTCACCCTTTTGAGTTGTTGACCTTCGCCTTTGACTTGAGTTTTGTTGGATTTTACCCACTTTTGACTAGCCCTTTTCTTTTGGTTGATTTTTTGGCTTTCCACAATCCTAACCTACCACAAACAAGCTTTTGAGAGTTAGTTCTTTCTTTAGTGTGAGTTTTCTTTGCATTTCCACTTTGCACGCTTATAGCTCTCACTTGTGGTTTCTAGTTTGGTGCAATCCCCAAGGTGAGGTACAAGGAAAACACCACCATATTCCACTTCCATATACAATACTTGTGTGTTTTGCATGATGGATAGGAACGGTGAGGCGAGCCAACCACCTCCCCATGAAGAAGATCAAGGACCGTACATGACACGCGCAAGTCACTTCATCGTTCGACAAGAGTTCCGTGAACATTGCCAAGCCCTTGAGACACGACAAGATGAACAATTTGGCGAGACGCAAGCTGAGTTCAAGAACATCGACAACCGCTTCGACGGCCTAGAACGACAAATGCATGCAATGCATCACAACTTTGGCCACCAAAATGAAGCGCTCCAACGCTCTGTCGCCGAAACAAATGACAATCTTCGACGCCTCATCGACGGTATGGCAAGACCACGTTCACGCGCATCAAGCTCTTCAAGTTCTTCGCATCGTCATGCACCTCTTCCACAAGATCTACATCCAAGTGCTACAAGACGCAATGATGCCCCCGTGGTCGAAGATGGAACCTCTTCGAACTATGTACCTTCCCCATCGCATGCCGCAACGTTAAGCTATGATGGTGATTTCTCTTCAAGGCCAAGAGCAAGGCAAGAAGCACACCGTCATCACGCAAGGGCATTAGTGCTCCAACAAGAGCAACCACAAGCGCAACCACAAGTGCAACCGCAAGTCTACCACCATCGACCGCGACACATACTTGACACAACAATTGATGACTCCAATTTGGAGAATCAAGCTCGTCATCGACGTGAAGCTCTCCAAGATCCTCCTCCTTGTCATCAACGTCATGAACGTCAACAACGACACCATGGTCATCACGAGGCGCCTCCTCCACATCAACAAAACTTGGAGCGTCAAGTGATACAAGTTGAGCGACGCCCACCACGTCAAGAGGCTCATGACCATGTTCTTCGTTGTGAGGCCCATGTGCCTAACCAACACCACCAACCGAGGAACAAGCCTCCCCTTCGTCGTCAACCGCGTCAAGAGGCTCCACACCCTCACCACCATGAGGCCCAAGCGCCTCAACCACATCAACAACCGCGCCAAGAGCAAGAGCAAGCTCATCCACATCAATATCAAGAGCAAGCTCCGCAACAAGGTCACGAGAACCAAGTTCCACCTCCCCAACTACAAGATCATCAACAAGGTCACCAAGCTCGCCGCAATGACCGCAACGATGAAGAAACTTTTGGCAAGCTCAAGTTCACAATGCCCAAGTTCACCGGATCCAATGACCCTGACGAATACCTCTCGTGGGCACTCAAAGTCGACAAGATCTTCCGTATGCACAACTATAGCAACGAGAAGATGGCCGCCATGGCTTCGCTTGAGTTTGATGATTACGCCGACCTTTGGTGGGAACAAGTTCAAGTTGCTAGTGATGCAAGACAAGAACCGCCAATCACAACTTGGCATGGCATGAAGGCTCACATGAGATCCCGGTTCGTCCCCGCGCACTACACGCGTGACCTCTTCAACAACCTTCAAGCTCTTCGTCAAGGGATAAAGACCGTGGAAGAGTACTTCAAGGAAATGGAACTCAACTTGATTCGCACCAACATTGATGAACGCATGGAGCAAACAATGGCACGTTTCCTTATTGGCTTGAATCACCCAATCAAGTGCACTGTCGAGTTCCAAACATACAACACCATGGTTGATCTTGTGCACATAGCAACAAAGGCTGAACGTCAAGTGCAAGAGGACATCAAGTACAACAAGCCCAAGACATATTTCACCTACAAGAAAGCTTCAACCGCTACACCAACAACATTCAATGGAAGCTCATCAAGTACCTCCAAGCCTTCCTTCAAGCCCACACTTCCTCAAGGAAAACTGCCCCCAAGTGGCAAACAAGCAAAGGGCGATACACCTTTCAACGGTGAATGCTACAAGTGTGGAGGTAAAGGACACAAGTCGGCCGAATGTGGAAAAAAGAAAGTGTTTTTCATCAATGACAATGGTGATGAAGAGTACTTGTGTGAAGATGAGTTTGATGCCCGTGTCAAGGAAGCAATGGAAAGGCAACGAGTGGAAGATGATCAAGAACTCCTCATGTGTGAACATGACGCAAGTCCATCGCTTGTCGTCACAAGGATCTTGACCACTCAAGAACAAGAGCATGAAGACAAACGCTCCAGTATCTTCCAAACACGAGCCGTCATCAATGGCAAATCTATCAAGGTGATCATTGACGGAGGGAGTTGCCACAACCTTGCTAGCACCGAGTTGTGTGAGAAGCTCAACCTCACCCTCCATCCGCACAAACACCCCTACCACGTGCAATGGCTAAGTGACCAAGGGTCCATGGAGATCAAGCATACCGTATCGGTCTCCGTCGCCATTGGTCCTTACAAAGATACGGTGAAGTGTGATGTGGTTCCTATGACAGTTTGCCACATGCTTCTTGGTCGACCATGGCAATTTGACAAGGCTGCTCAACATGATGGTCGCACCAATATATACACCTTCAAATGGCTCAACAAAACATGTGTTTTGCAACCGATGACTCCTAGCCAAATAATTGCGGACAATGCAAAGGCTTTAGCGAGAGCGCAAAGAACAACACCTACTTGTGAGAAGAGCGGTGAGAGAGAGAACCACCTCATAGTGAGTGAGAGCCACAAGCTAAACTCGAGTGGAAAAAATAAGAGTGTTCTCCTTGCTACCAAAAGTGAGATGAGAGATGTTCGAAACAACCCATCCATCTTGCACTATGTCCTCCTTTGCAAGGGACTAGTGCAAGGAACTAATGAATTAACCAATGTTCCTCCATCGTTGATGAATGTTTTGCAGGAATTCAAGGATGTGTTCCCTGAAGAGCTTCCACATGGACTACCTCCTCTTCGCGGCATCGGACATCGCATTGACCTCATCCCCGGTGCACCACTTCCCAACCGCGTCGCTTACCGCACGAACCCGTAGGAGACAAAGGAGATCGAACGTCAAATCAACCAACTCGTCTCCAAAGGTTTGATCCAAGTTTGCACTAGTCCAAGTGTCGTACCCGTGATTCTTGTCCCAAAGACAGATGATACGTTACGGTTATGCATGGACGGTCATTCAATCAATGCTATCACCGTGCGTTATCGACATCCCATACCACGTCTCGATGACATGCTTGATGAGTTGTGTGGAGCCACTATTTTTTCGAAAATTGATCTTCATAGTGGTTACCATCAAATACGCGTGGCTGAAGGTGATGAGTGGAAAACCGCCTTCAAGACCAAACTTGGTCTCTATGAATAGTTGGTTATGCCCTTTGGTTTATCAAATGCCCCATCCACCTTCATGCGCCTTATGAATCACATTGTGCGTTCTCTCATTGGAAAAAGTGTTGTTGTCTATTTCGATGATATTCTTGTTTATAGAAAATCACTTGAGGACCATATAACACATGTCAAGGAAGTTTTGCAAATCCTTTGACATGAAAAGCTTTATGCTAATCTTCCCAAGTGCACTTTTGCTAAAGACAAGTTGATTTTTCTTGGATTTGTCGTTTCTTCGAAGGGAATTGAAGTTGATGTTTCCAAGGTAAAGGACATACGAGATTGGCCCATACCAACAAATGTGAGTGAACTCCGTAGTTTTCATGGGTTGGCCGGTTTCTATCGTTGCTTTGTGAAAGACTTTTCAACCATTGCTTGTCCCCTTAATGAATTGACCAAAAAGAATGTCACCTTCGTGTGGGGCAAAGCACAACAAAAAGCTTTTGATGAACTTAAAAAGAGGCTCTCCGAAGCACCTCTTCTTGCTTTACCGGATTTCACAAAAACTTTTGAGATCGAGTGTGATGCTAGTTGTATTGGCATTGGAGGAGTCCTTATGCAAAACGGACGTCCTATAGCCTACCATAGTGAGAAACTTGATGGTGCTCGACTTAATTATCCGATTTATGACAAAGAGCTTTTTGCCTTAGTTCGTGTCCTTCAAGTTTGGCAATACTACCCATGGCCCAAGGAATTTATCATACATTCCGACCACGAGTCGTTGAAATATCTCAAAGGACAAGCTAACTTGAGCAAGAGACACGCTAAGTGGGTTGAGTTCATGGAGTCTTTTCCGTACATTGTCAAGTATAAGAAGGGCAAATATAATGTAGCTGCGGACGCATTGTCTCGCAAACATACAAGCCTTCTTTGAGACTTGAAATCAACGTGTTGGGTCTTGAGGAAATAAAATCTTTGTATGCTTCCGATCCGTTCTTTGAACCAATTTTTGCAAAGTGCTCCAATGATAGAGGAGTTGATGATTTCTATTTGCATAAGGGCTTTCTATTTAAACAAAACAAGCTATGCATTCCAAAGTCATCGTTTCAACTTTTGCTTCTCCAAGAATCTCATGGTGGAGGCCTCATGGGTCACTTTGGCCATGACAAGACTTTGGACATGCTCTCCAATCACTACTTTTGGCCCAAGATGAAGCGTGACGTGGAGCGCTACGTTCAACGATGCACGACATGTGTTTAAGCTAAGTCGCAAGCTAACCCTTATGGTCTTTATATGCCATTGCATATTCCTCATACCCCTTGGTCCGACATTAGCATGGATTTCGTGTTAGGATTGCCTAGATCTAAGCATGGTCATGATTCTATATTTGTTGTTGTGGATCGTTTTTCCAAAATGGCACACTTCATACCGTGCCATAAGACCGACGATGCTTCACAAAACATCTATGAATTGCTGCTTCTTATGATGCCATCACCGGATTTTTGCCATCTTCTTAGGGCCAATACTGATTTCCTTACCGATCATCTCTCTTATTTCATCAAGAGTTATGTTTTTTGAATAGACAGTGATCTCCACAGTACATGAAGAAATTGGCTTATTAACTCCCTCATGAAGTTTTGCCATGTATGAATCCACCTCTATGTGTATACTGAACTTATCTAGATCAGCATCTATTGGTCCGTATTCTCTAGGAGCAGAAGCTATGGCAGCAAGATCTCCAGCATCTGCATACATATCATCAATCATCGCTTCAACTTTCACCTTACGATCAGCTGCACAACACTCTCAAACCGTCTGAAGCTCATGGGAGTGCTCAATTTGTTGATAGGTATCATTCATGTTGCGCCACACCAATTTTGTCCTTTTTCTAGAACCCTAGGGAATTCTAGCGGCAAGCATATCTACCAGCTGTGAAACAGACACAACCTCTTTGCAATTCACAAGCAGATGCACATCTTGCCCGAACACAACCCTCTCGCAACCAAAATCAAGTTTTTCAGTGTACTACCGAACATGAACTGTGAACTCATATAGGTCCCTTGAATCAAAGTTGTGCCTAATTTGATTAAAATGGGGAACATTTCAGTTCATTCAATTCTATTATGCTGTAACTAATCTACTTGCAAGATAAGGCATAGATAAGAAAAATTCACCTCTCTCTCTTCTCTCGGGTTTTTTCTTCGAGATCTGGGTGCTGCATCCGCCCACCGGAGCTGAACAATCCGCCGCCAGCCTTGCTTTTCTCTTCAACCCGCTGCTTGTAGGTACCTTGGGAGCAAAATCCTTGCTGGTGTCCTCGCTAACCGGGGCTGAACACCTCGCCGCTGCTACGTGTTGAGCCCCAGACTTGGGCCCGACGGACCCGAATCAGTCGGCGACGTAGCTACAACCTTCGCCTGGCAAGACATGCTGGGCCGCCACCGTCGGATTCAGTGTCGTGTGAGGGAGAAAAAAGGTCCTCCACCACCGGGAGATTTAGGGTCGGGGAAGGGTAGAAAAGGGACCGCCGCCACCGCAGCAAGATTCAGTGTCGAGAGTTAGGAAAGTACAGTAATGGATTTGCCCCTACGACACGTGCAGGGTGGCTAAGAAGAGTGACCGGCGAAGAAGGGGCACATCAGGAACTAGTGTAACGGAATATCCTGACTTAACGGGTGCGATTTGAAAATATTGGGTTTGGCCATCATTCACTCGAAAGACCCCTCTCAGCAATTGGCGCCCCAACTTTTCGAATCGCGGTGATAAAATCAACTTGGGTACCGCGTTGCCTGGGCGACCCAACTTTCGGGCCACAAAATGATATTCTCCACAGTAGGAGGTGTGGATCTGGCCAAAAAGGCTGGAAGATGGAAAACATGGACATGACTTCGCCTCCTCCGCAAGCTGTGACTCAGCCTCTCTAGCATGGTGCAGCAGCTCGTTCATTGTCTCATACTTGTGATAACGCACAATGCTATTGATTTGAAGCTTCAAATTGTTGAGGAAATGCTGCATCGTCATCTCACGTGATTCACGAACATTAACACGTTGCATAAGCATCTCCATCTCCATGTAATACTCATCAACTATCATTGTTCCTTGCCTCAACTGTGTAAGCTTGTCAAACACTTATCGCAAGTAATTGGTTGGGACAAAATGATCCATCGTAATGCTCTTCATCTCACGCCAATCCATCAAAGGAAGTTGATTGTCGTTTCTTCGATTCTGCACAATAGCATCCCACCAACGCAAAGCATATCCATCAAACTCCGAAGCTGCAAGCTTGACTTTCTTGTCTTCGGGATAATCAAACAAACGCCAGAGCTTCTCAATCTTAAACTCCCAAGTAAGATAATCCTTAGGATCAAGGGAGCCACTGAAAGAGGGAATTGAAAACTTGCGCTTGCCCAAACCATCATCAACTTGATTCTAAATACGTTGAGCACATCCCAAAGGAGCATAACCACGGGCATAAGGAGGAGCAGCCCCAGGTGCAGGGGAATGGCACATCCCCTGCCATGATGTGGGGCAGCATCAGCCACACTACCCTCATCAAAATCCTCAAACGCATCATCATGTTGGTGTGAGTGTGCTTGCTGAATTGTTGCTTGAATAGCCTCAATTGAACGCTGCAAGGTGGTAAAGTTGACATTCATTGCTGTCAGTTGAGTCTGAATATTATTGATCACTCCAGTATTATTCTCCACTGCATCTTGCATGTCCTTGATATTCCCATCTCCAGACTCACGCCAATTTGCAAGCTCCTCATCCTTCTTTTGCTATGACACAACATCACCATCACTAGTAGACATGATTAGTAGGTTAGTGCAAAAATCTAAATTTGTTTGGTGGAAACACTCACAACTGAGAAGAAAGGAGATCTTACCGTTCCAAAGTGAATAGAGATGCTTTACCAAACATAATCAAAGACTGATGCACTGATGTGATGAACTGAATATCAAAGGTATAGAGAACGATCACAGGGCACATAGGTTATTTATGGTGGAGCTCTAGGTATGGTATCCTAAGTACACCGCAAACAAGTCCTTGTGTTGATCGTACAAAAACCCAAGAACACACACGTGGAGAAAAACGTGGCAATGCAACTATGAAGGGTGTTGCACTACTCTCGAGAGACACTAGCAAAGCTCAAAGTAAACAGGCACAAGATTGCTCAATGTATCGGTGCACAAAGATATCACTAGGCCTCTTGCTCAAATTCTCTTTTACTTTTCCTTTTTCTGTTGTATAGCTCTGTTGCTTTTTTTTATGTTGCTATTTTGCGTTTTCTCTCTCTTTTTATATATCACACACGGCCTAATTACAAACTACAGCACCAAAATCCTAAGAGCAGACTGTAGGAGCGGAAACTAGTCTCAATAGGCAAGTTCCTACACCTATGTAGTCGAATGGCTGTGGCTAAGGTTAATGAAAAGTGCAATTTTTTGTCACACTTTGTAATTCTTGCCGTGGCAGAAAATCAGGGCAAAAAACCTTCCGTGGCAGAGAAAACAGGCAAAATCATGCCGCGACAGAGCAGCGGCAGAGCAGGTGGCGCGCGACAGAGAAAACGCACGGATTTGTGCCGCGGTAGAGCAAGCGCACGCGGTAGAGAAAACCATGCCGCGGCAGAGTTCTGATCGGACACGGTGTCGTGACAGAGAAACAGGGCGATTCCGTGCCGTGGTAGAAATCGGTAAGAATAATTTTTTTTTAAACCGACTGATATGGGCACAAAGGAGGAGATGAAGCCTAATTGCAAGCCTCCACCAAGCTAGGTGATGCGGGGTGCATCCCATTGATGATTGGCACGCCAAGACGACCTATGATATGTGATGACAAGTCATAGGTTGTGTCAAATATTGTTGCTATGTTATTGAGTCCGAGTCCAAGTTAGGTTCGAGTATGTTTGTGTGTTCGGTTTGGGTCTATCCAACCGACTAGTTGCAGGCCTCCTATATAAAGAAGCCAGCCGCCTAGGGTTTAGGGGAGTTCAGTTGTTTAGTCTAAAAACTATATTGTGCTCCACCGTGTATCATCCCTCCGGGGACAGCGATACCGTTTATCAGATTATTGCTATGGAGGTTCTTGCGTTCATCAAGGATTGCCGTGCTCAGGTTTGAGGCGTGGTGATCTTCATCACGTTACTTGCTGGATTGATTCCTCTTCTTCAGGTTGCGTTCATCGCACAATTGGGAGATTATTTACCTAGTGGACTCGCTGTGAAAGATCGGGACAAAACTATAGGATCATCGGCTTGATACATATCACCGACTCGACCAAGGGTGTTTGACCAGGACTCTAGCAAAAAACGGATATGTCTATGGCGATGGAAAAAGATGGTGGATTCCACTAGAACAAGAAGAAAACGATAAAATAAATCTAGATCTAAACTAAAGGATGAACACGACGAGCAACTATTACTCGAATATGATGTAATCTAGGCTATGGCAACTCTTTTTGTGGGGCTTTTTCTATATATGTCGAAAACACTCTCTAATCTATGGATGGATTGTGGATTGCTTACCGAGGCAACGAGGAAATCTAATACCAAGAAGATGTGGGGTGGCCCGATCTTCTGAGCAGGCTCTTGTCGATGATGGTGGTGGATGATAGATAACTAGTGCGTAGCTATGATCTCTCCCGCTCGAACCATGATGCCAATGCAACATCTCCACGCAGCCGTCGACCACGAACGGTAGTTTGCAATCTACTAATTCCCAGTGGAACAACAGATCAAACTCAATTGCAATTGGTAGAATTCGATCACAGGATAATTCCAGAGGTTCCATAAAAGAAACAACTCCAAAATAATTTTAGCGTGGTCTAAACCCTAATAATAGTGCGCCCCATCTACTTATGAGTCTGGGGGTGCGGCGGCTTAAGGTGGGATCCGAGTTGGTCCCACCGAAGTAAGATACAAACCAACCCAAAAAGGGTTCGGCCACATAACTCTGTCATGGCAGAGTTTCAGGCGATTTCTCTACCCCGGCAGCCTGCCGTGGCAGAGCTGGACTTGGTTTTCCTGCCGCAGCAGCCTGCCGTGGCAGAAAACTGGTGCTTTTCTCTACTGCGGCAGGGAACTTGCTCCTCTCATTGATATTCGTCTTGGACAGCTCCTTGCGCTTCCTCCCTCTCCTCCCTCACGCATTCTTCATTGATCAACATGCCATGTTCCATTAGCTCCTCGCTCCTTGCTACGCCTTCTTCTCCCAAGTACCTGATCATACAATAATTCAAAGATTTAGGTAGTATAAAATTCTCATTAACTAAAACACCAGGTTCATTAGGAAACAAGTTCACCTGTTGTTCTAGTAGCTTAGCACGAGATCTTGTACTTGGTCCAATCCTTATCTCATTGAATTGATCTGCAGTAATTGGAAAATCATCATTAGCAATTGGGGTTGGTGTAACTGTACGGATGTCCTCATCATGTTGGAGCTGCTCAGACCGGAGTCTCCGGCCTGCGCACACCGGAGTCTCCGGTCCCGCCAGAGTCTTTGGCCTGAGGACACCGGAGTCTCCGGATCGACCCCCAAATCGAGTTCGAGGACACTCAGATGGCCACTCTAGAGACGTACCAGAGATCGACCGAAATCTCCAGCCCAGACCAGAGTCTCCGATCCACCACACCGGAGTCTCCGGACTGAGCGTCGCTAGGCATGTAAAAGCCTTTGGGCCTTTGGCCCATGTACCCCTTAGTCCATCTAGAACATACCTTTTATCCATGAAGTACCCCTGACTTAGTGGCTGGCCTATATATAGTCCCCCACCTCTATTGTAAACCCTAGGCATGATATTTGGAATTAGAGGAAACCCCTTGTGGATCTATCTAATTCTTGCCTCATGCTCCTTAACCAAGGAGCACCAATATCCCCAAACCTCGTTGGAGTTTGCATCGTGCCTCCGCGTTGTACAAGGCCTAGGCATCGCAGTCCCTTTGCCTAGACGTCAAGATCTCACCGAGTCTCCCATCTCGCTGTGCCGGTTCGAGAGAGAGTCCTCCGCCCGACGCTGATCCTAGGGATTGCCCCAGACCGGTCACCACCGGCGTGAGCTATTAGTGTGTATCATGTTTTTGTGTGAGTGTGTTCATTCTATTCTTTGTGCGTGAGTTTGTTGTGTTCATCCGCCTCTCCTTCCCCGCACTCCACCCTCGATTTGAAAGGGATTTGTGAAAGAACGGGCCACCCTAGAGGTTTTCCCTCAACACGTTTCCTCCAAGTCAGAAATTAGTGTTTCCTTCTTTGTGGACATCACCACTATGTCGTCCACATATGCATGTACATTACGTCCGATTTGATCGTGGAGGCAATGCTACATAGTGCACTGATATGTAGATCCTGCCTTTTTGAGCCTGAAAGGCAACGTTACATAGCTGAAAGTTCTGAAGGGGGTGATGAACAAAGTGTTTAACTTGTCTGACTCCTTCATGCATATTTGGTAATAACCAGAATATGCGTTAATAAAGCATAGGAGTTCCAAGCCTACTGTTGAGTCAATAACTTGGTCGATCTAGGCAGAGCGAACGGATCTTTGGGACAAGCCCTGTTCAAGGAAGTATAACCGACACACATTCTTAAATCAGTAGGGTCCTTTTTAGGGACCATTACAAGATTGGCCGACCACTAAGTGTGGATGACCTCTTCGATGAATCCGGCTAATTCTAACCGGGCTAGTTCCTTAGCTATAGCTTTGCGCTTTTCATCGCCGAAATGTCGTAAGGACTGTTTGACGTGTTTAGTGTTAGGATACACATTTAAAGAGTGTTCGGCAAGTTTTGTAGGTACTCTAGTCATGTCAGAAGGTTGCCATGCGAAAATATCTTTATTATCTTTGAGTAACTCGACGATCGCGCTTTCCTATGCTTGGCCTAAGCCTACGCCTATTTGTGTCACCTTGGAGGGGTCATCGTCTTTCAGCGGTGTGGTCTTCGTCTCTTCCGATGACTTGAACTCTAGATTCGGCTTCAGTACCTCCTTCTTTGTTGCGGGCATCTCAGACGGGTCAATGTTCTTCTTGAACTCCTGTTACTCCTCGGTGTGCAGTACGACTTCAGCAATGGCAGCAACTCCGTCCTCGCATTCTCGTTCTTTCTTCGGGTTTCGCTGGATTATGATGACGCCATTGGGACCTGGAATTTGTAGCATGTTATAGATATAACAAGGGCGATCCATGAATGCCTAGTAGGCCAGACTCCCAAAGATAGCGTGGTATGCGCTCTTGAACGGCACCACTTCAAAAGACACTAGTTCATTCCGATAATTATTTGGCATTCCAAAAGTAGCTTTCAGAGTAATTTCTCCCAAAGAGTTCGCTTGTATTCCGGGGACAACTCGATGGAAAATCACGGTGCTATGATTTAGTTGTGTTTCTGATATCTTCATACAGTGCAGTGTTTCGACGTAGAGGATGTTGATGCTACTACCACCGTCTATGAGAGTCTTGGAGAACCCATAGCCACCGATCAGTGGATTGACGACCAGAGTGTACTTTTGATGAGGATATATAGAGGGATTATGATGATTCTGACTACTTGAACTGGAAGGAAATATTGAGTCAAATCAATAATGACTATCAGGTGAATTCATTCCTAGTTGGCCATGATGCTTTCATTCATAAGAACTTTATACTACCTAAGTATGTGCATTTATGTATGATCAGGTTCGTTGGAGAAACAAGCATGGCGCGAGGAGGAGAAGGGCTACAAGAGGAGCCCGGCATAATGATCGCCCGAGAATGCGCGAGGGAGGAGCGGGAGGAAGGCGCAAGAGAAGATCATCAAAACAAAGGCAACCGAGAGTTAGAAGGTGACCAAGAAGGAAGGTTCAATTCGGACTGGCAGAAGTTCTGAAATTGAAACGGACATGGTTTCCACATACCAACTCGGAATTAAGCAAATAAGTACTTGTTGGAAAGATAATTCTGAGATCTTTCCAACGGGTACTTGCACGTATCCTAGTTCGTTAGGAGCTGTGTGCAGCAACCAAAACAAGTCTACAGACGTTTTCTGTCAGTTTACAAATAGAGTCCTTTTAAGTTAGGAAAGTTAGAGATATGTTTGGTTTTGACCCCAACTCTATGTTGGACGTCCATCAGCATTTATATAGGCTTGTAATCATGGTTTTTAGGGTTTAGACCATGTTAAAATATTTTCGAGTTGATTCTTTTATAGAACCTCTGGAATTACCCTGTGTAGGAATTCTACAACTATAATTGAGTGTGATCTATTGTTCCATTGGGAATTAGTAGATTGCATACTACTATTCGTGGTCACGGCTGCGTGCGCAAGAGTGTGGTGTTGTGAATATCCTAGAAGGTTCGAGAGCTGTTGCATTGGCATCAGGGATCGAGCGGGAGAGATCATAGCTACGCACTAGTTATCTATCATCCACCATATCATCGACAAGAGCTTGCTGAGAAGATCGGGCCACCCTATATCATCTTGGTATCAGATTTCCTCATTGCCTCGGTAAGAAATCCACAATCCATCCATAGATTAGAGAGTGTTTTTCGTCCTATACAGAAAAAGCCCCACAAAAAGAGTTGTCATAGCCTAGATTACATCGTATTCGAGTAATAGTTGCTGGTCGAGTTCCTCTATTAGATTAGATCTAGATCTGTTCTTCGTAGATTTCTTTTCTAGTTGGTCTAGTTGTTTTCCGCCATCTTTTTCTGCCACCATCAAGTCAGATCCGATCCAAGCAAAGATTCCTAGTTGTGTACTTCTTGGCAAGTCGGAATTGCAAAAAAAAATTTGTTGCCGACTCTGCCGCGGCAGAGAAAACGCCCGTTTTTCTACCGCAAGTCCGTGTCTACCACGGATCCGATTTCCTGCCGCAACACGATTCCGTGCTGTTTTTCTGCCGCGGCACGCGTTCTGCCGCAAGGTACAGATTCTCTACCACGACACAGTTTTGCCCCGTTTCTCTGCCGTGGCAGCCATAAAAAAATTTGTGAAAATTTGCGATTTTCCAAACCTTAGCTACAGCCATTCTAATTCATAAGTGTAGGAACTTTTCCATTGAGATTAATTTCTGCTCTTACAGGCTACTCGTAGTGTTTTGGTGTTGTGCTTTGTACTTTGGTTGTGTGTGATATTAAAAAAAAGAGAATATAGCAAGAGAAAAAGCAAAAAGAAAAAGAAGCTATACAAAAGAAAGAGAAAAAGAAAAGGAGAATTGATAAAGAGGCCTAGTGATATCTTTGTGCACCGGTAGATTGATAAATCTTGTGCATGTTTACTTTGAGCTTTGCTAGTCTCTCTCGAGAGTAGTGCAACACCTTTCTTAGTTGCATTGCCACATTTTTCTCCACGTGTGTGTTTCTTGGGTTTTCGTACGATCAGCACTAGGACTTGTTTGCGGTGTAGATAGGATACCATACCTATAGCTCCACCATAAATAACATGTGTGCCCTACGATCGCTCTCTATACCTTTGATATTCACTTCATCACTTCAGTGCATCAGTCTTTGATTACGTTTGGTAGAGCATCTCTATTCACCTTGGAACGGTAAGATCTCCTTTCTTATCAGTTGTGAGTGAGTGGTGAGAGCTTCCACCATACTGATTTTGATTTTTGCACTAACCTACTAATCATGTCTTTGAGTGATGATGAAATTGTGTCACAGAAAAAAGCAGGTTGAGGAGCTTGTTACTTGGCGCGAGTCTGTCGATGGGAATATCAAGGACTTGCAAGATGCAGTGGATCAGAATACTGGCATAGTAACTAATCTTCAAACTCAAGTGACATCACTCAATGTAAATATGGCCACCTTCCAGCGTTCGATTGAGGCCATTACAGTGGCGATTCAGCCAAGGTACACACAGTTGAGGCAAGGAACCATGACAGTTGATGAGTACTACATGAGATGCTTAGGCAACATGCTAGAGTTTGTGAACCCCTTGAGATGACTATGCAGCGTTTTCACAACAATTTGAAGCTTCAAACCAAGAGCATTGTTCGTCATCACAAGTACGAGACTATGAACGAACTGTTGCACCATGCTAGAGAGGTCGAATCACAACTAGCTGAGGAGGCAAAGTCACATGCACGTTTTCCATCAACCAGCCGTTTTGCGACCGGATCTACACCGCCTCCTATGGCGCCACCTGCAGTGGCTGCTAGCCACCCTCCGCCATCGGCCAAACCTACTAATGTAATCATCTCTACTCCTGGTATTGTTTCTTGTGATATGCAGGTTGCTTTTGAACAAAGGGAGCAATCTATTTTACAACCTGCATCATCAGACTGTGCATTGTCAGTTGCGGAGGATGTTTTAGTCCCAACTACAACTGAGGAGATTGTTGATGACATTGGTACTGATTTGGAGCTACAGTCAACAAGCGCAACATATTGTGAGTCTATTCCTTTGTTGATGCCTCCTTATGATTTGCCTTGCACTAATGTTTCAACACCATGTGATAGTTTACCCAATTTTAATTTTGATAATGTGGTACTAATTACACATAAAGAAATACTTGCTAGAATACCACCTACTGATATTGTGTATTCCATCATGCTAAATAAACCTATGAGTATGAGTTGTGCTATGGACAAGATTTCTGAAATTTTATGTCTAAATTCTAGCACATATTCTCCTTGTTTCACTTTCAATCTAATTGGTGAATATAGCATGGATGAAAATTTTCTTGTGGATCACATATGCATTACTTGTGATAGACTCGCTCAACTAAAACAAGTTGTTTTCAGCCATATTTGCAATGTGTCACAAATGTTTGCTATGGGACAATAGTTCATGTTCGAGATATTATGGAAATACATTCTGGTCTAGTTGATATATTGCAACCAACACAAGTAATTTTACCTATGTTGGATTGTTCAAATCTTGCTAGAATAGGACCCAAGTTTTCATATTCATTATGTTTGTCCCAAAAGTCTTTGTCTAGTTTTGTTACTACTTTAGACTTCCTTGATATCTGCAAATTGATTTGCATCTTACATACTGGACAACACGATCATGTTCATAATAATCAGAGTAGCGCAGTTGAAACATGGCATGATTCAATTTGGTCTTCAGACATATTGAATTGGTTTGATCTTGTTCACAAATTTGATCATAGATCTTCTTTGAGAAAACTTAATTTAATTTGAAGAACAAGACTATCTATTTAGTTGTTTTTCACCATGATCATGATTCTTTGTACTTCACTTATACCTGCAATTTAAGTTGCTTGATGTATACTGGACATACTTTTCATGTCAACAACAATAATACAACATGTTATATATACATATACTTTGCGTACACGTTGTTCTTTTTGTTTCTCCCACTTTCAGCTTACCTAAAGCCGAGGACGACTTTTCATGAAGAAAGGGAGGATGATGATGATATATACAGGGATTATGATGATTCTGACTGCTTGAACTGGAAGGAAATATTGAGTCAAATCAATAATGCCTATCAGGTGAATTCATTCCTAGTTGACCATGATTCTTTCATTTATAAGAACTTTATACTACCTAAGTCTATGCATTTATGTATGATCAGGTTCGTTGGAGAAACAAGCATGGCGCGAGAAGGAGAAGGGCTACAAGGGGAGCCCGGCATGATGATCGCTCGAGGATGCGCGGGGGAGGAGCGAGAGGAAGGTGCAAGAGAAGATCATCAAAACGAAGGCAACCGAGTTAGAAGGCGACCAAGAAGGAAGGTTCAATTCGGACAGACAGAAGTTCTAAAATTGAAACGGACGTGGTTTCCACATACCAACTCCGAATTAAGCAAATAAGTACTTGTTGGAAAGATAATTCCAAGATCTTTCCAACAGGTACTTGCACGTTTCCCAGTTCGTTACGAGCTGTGTGCAGCAACCAAAACAAGTCGACAGACGTTTTCTGTTAGTTTACAAATAGAGTCATTTTAAGTTAGGAAAGTTAGAGATATGTTTGGTTCTGACCTCAAGTCTATGTTGGACGTCCAACAGCCTTTATATAGGCATGTAAATCATAGTTTTTAGTGTTTAGATCACATTAAAATATTTTGGAGTTGATTCTTTTATAGAACCTCTAGAATTACCCTGTGTTCGAATTCTACAACTATAATTGAGTGTGATATGTTGTTCCATTGGGAATTAGTAGATTGCATACTACCGTTCGTGGTCACGACTGCGTGCACAATAGTGTGGTGTTGTGAATATCCTACAAGGTCCGAGAGCTGTTGCATTGGCATCAGGGATCGAGTGGGAGACATCATAGCTACGCACTACTTATCTATCATCCACCATATCATCGACAAGAGCTTGCTGAGAAGATCGGGCCACCCCATATCAACTTTCCTCGCTTATGTCGTTTAAGTGGAGATCTAGGGGTGGTTGGGGATGTGGAGGAGGTTATGGTTGTTCTCGCTGATTTATGCCGAGGAAGAGAGGACAACACGCGATGGCACATGAGACCATGGGGAAGAGAACAGGAGGCGTGCACCTTCTCCATCGGGTCTAGTCAAACCACAACTAGGAGTGGACGCACGTGGGTGGGCTGGCGTCGCTGTAGGCCGCCTGCTCTCGACCATGACCGCTAGCGAGAGGGAGGGCTGACCACGGGTCTGGACAGGTGCAGTCGACAAACTTTGAGCTATCTAGGTTGGGTTTGTTTTGCTCCACCGTTGGAATTAGCAAGAGAAACAGATGGTGTAATAGATGTCCTTGGTCACTTAGGTCGCAAGATAGATTAGGAGAGGGGGAAATTTAGGTCTAGGTGGGTTTTAGCTAGATAGATTAGTGGGTGGACAAGGTAGCTTAGAGTGGGGAGGATGGTTTGGTTTAGCCAAACCAAAGAGGTAGGTTTAGATTAGGGTTTGAGAGATTCAAAAACAAAAGAACATTTAGTTTGAATTTAAAAGCAAAGCTCAAATAAAATAAAACAAAACAAAGAGAAGAAGGCCAAGGGTTATGATTGCATGGGATGCAATAAGTGACATGCATGAATGTGAGCAGATTTTGTGAAAACAAATATGGGGCACATGTATGTGAGGAGAAGATTTGCCAAAATAAAGATGCAAATAAACCAAGATTTTGAGAATGGACATTTTTACATGGCATGTTTGAATTGGCTTGGGTCAAACCACATGTAGTGTTTATTATTGCATGCTCTAGAGAGAGCCATTATTGCATGCATGCACTAGGAAGGATGCTTTTATATTACATGTGGATCTATTATGTGAAAACAACATAGACACGCATGCATAAAGGAATAAAAGAGAGTGCATAAGCACTAGAATGATATATAGCAATATTTAGATAAAAGGATCCCCATTTTGACATGGTTTGGATCAACCAAGTGGAATAAAACCCATAATACCAATGTAGAAGATAATAATCCATCATATAGCATGTAGGCATGACTCCTTTCTTACAGAAGGGCACCTGAGATCCCCAAGTCGAGTGCGGAAAGGGATTATCCCGCTCTTGAGCTTCTTCATGACATGGCGGCTCTTGTTGTCCCTGGTCTCCTTGTTAGATTCCATCTTACTTGAATCCACCTGTAATGTATGGAATACAAACCGAAATGAGCAAAATAATAAATATATATTCCTTCCACCATTCCGAGTTAGTTTCGACGCAATAATACAAGTTCAGCAGTTCATTACGACCATCTCCCCAGCTCGCTCCTAAATTAATGTGGTTTGTGTTCTTGGTAACTTATTAATAAATAAATAATATGGATTCATTCAGAACAGACTAGATCTCTCCATGTACCGGTTCGTACGTTGCATCTAATCGCTAGGACTAGATTTTTTTTATGACGCCAGGATAGATTAAGCTCGAGCAGAAAATATGAAACATGTAGAAAGAGATGTACCTCCGGGTACACAAGCGGAGCGTGTTCGTCGAACTCCACGCCCTCATCAGCGCCTCCAAAGTTGTCAGCACCGGCGAGCACATGATCCCCCAAGGGGTTGAACTGCACGTCCTCCTCACCTTGTGATGCGTGATGCTCCTCCAGATCTCCCGCGTGAAGCACCACCCCGGCGGCGATGCCCGGACACTCACCCCCACGCACTGGTTTCATGGAGAAGGTTCGTGCAAGTACGTTCACGATTGTGGGGTTTTGCTAGATAGGGAAGAAAGATTAGTGGATGAGTTCGAATGGAGGACCCGATAGGATGGGTTTTTAATGCGGGGACGTTTAGGCCTCCTCGAGGGCCCCGGTAGGCAGCTCTTCCAGCTGCGCCTGCCGCATGGAAGGTTCGTGTGGTGGGGGCCTGCCGGAAGTGAGAGTGCAGGCGCGCTACGTAGTAAAAATGGTATAACCCGTGGATCGTGGATGACCAGTTGCTGTGGAGTAGACTTGTAGCCTTTGTAGACTAGATTAAACATGACATGACCACTCGACGACTTTTTCCATGGATGACATCGTGTTCCTTCTTGTAGAAGTCTCGTTGAGGGAGACGTCTGTGTTGTCTCGCGCTGTCCTCTGAAGGGCACGACGTGTGCAATGAGCCTCGTTGGATCACACAGGATCAATAGTTGGTGCGCACGATCCGCGTGACAACTGTGACAACCAATCAGGGCGTAGCAAACAGAGTGGGCACATGTTTGCGCTTCTACGAAAGATAGAGGGGGGCAAAACTGGGTAGTATCAAAAAACCAAGGGCAAATCTGAGTAGTATAAAAGTGGAAAGTGGGCGTCTTTTAGAATGAAATACATCGTGGCATACATCAAATTATGCCAAGATAGATCCACTAGAATTCATTGCATGTGTGTTCTTTCCACAAACCACATATGTATCCACTAGAGTCATTGTGTTGAGGGCATACCTCTAGGGTGGCCCGATCTTTCATGATTCCCTTTCAAATCAAGGATGGAGTGCGGGGAGAGGAGGGGAGGATGAACACGATGAACACACGCACGAAGAACGCGATGAACACACACACACAAATCCACGATACACACCAATAGCTCACGCCGGTGGTAACCGGTTCGGCGCAATCCCTAGGATCGTGTTGGGCGGAGGACTCTCTCTCGAACCGGCATGGTGAGATGGGAGACTCGGTGAGATCTTGACGTCTAGGCAAAGGGACTCCGATGCCTAGGCCTTGTACAATGCGGAGGCACGATGCAAACTCCAACGAGATTTGGGGATATTGGTGCTCCTTGGTTAAGGAGCATGAGGCAAGAATTAGATAGATCCACAAAGGGGTTTCCACTAATTCCAATATCATGCCTAGGGTTTACAATGGAGGTGGGGGTCTATATATAGGCCAGCCACTTAAATAGGGGTACTTTAGGAATAAAAGACAAGTTCTGGACGGACTAAGGGGTACACGGGCCGAAGGCCCAAAGGCCTTTTCATGCCTGGCGTCGGTTAGACCGGAGACTCCGGTGTGGTGGTCCGGAGACTCCGATCTAGGCCAAAGATTCCGGTCGGTCCCCGAACCAGCCTCCGGAGGGGCCTTCAGATTGTCCCAGGGCCCGGTGCAGGGGCCAGACCGGAGGTGGGGCCGGAGACTCCGGTGTCTTCAGACCGGAGACTTTGGTTGACCGGAGACTCCGGTGTGTGCAGACCGGAGGCTCTGGTCTTAGCAGCTCCCACGTCTTCTGCTTCATGATCTGCTCCTTGTTCTCCATCCTAGGGTGCTTTGTGATGTGGTTGTGCTTTGACCTGATGATGCATAGACTAGTTGCATGAAGTAGCACACCATCCAAGGACGTATCAAATTGGCACGAGGCGAGGAGCGAGTTCACCTTAGCTTGCAGGAGTTTGGCTCGCGCACGAGTCATGGGTCCACTTGGGGGGACTCGGTGGTGTAGATGTAGGAGCGTCCGTAGGACGGGCCGCATCAGCTCCCCCCCTTGCGAAAGAGTCGTCCTCGACTCTTCATGGTTGTCATCTTGAACATCTCCATGGTAGGGTGAGAGATCCTTTACATTGAATGTATTGCTTGCAAGGTACCTGGAGGTCGGTATGATGATGATGTAGGCGTTGTTGTTTATTCTTTTGATGACCTTGAAGGGACCATCTCGTCTTGGCTTGATCTAGGAGTCACGTTCCTTGGGGAAGCGATCTTTGCTTAGGTGTATCCACACAAGGTCACCTTCTTCAAAGATCATCTCCTTCTTGTCCTTGTTTAACCTTGAAGCTTGGCGAAGGATTTGTTGTTCGATAGTAGCTCTTGTTTCTTCATGAAGTGTCTTCATAGCTTCTGCACGCTTCTCGACGTCCACGTTCGTACGCTCATGGAGAGGTAGTGCTAGGATGTCGAGCGCGGTGAGGGGCTCGAATCCATAGACGATCATGAATGGACTCATCTTGGTTGTTGAGTGCTTTTCTCGGTTGTAGGCAAACTCGGCGTGGGGAATGCATTCCTCCCAATCCTTCAAGTTTTTCTTGATCAACACATGTAGAAGAGTTCTGAGGCTTCGGTTGACAACCTCGGTTTGTCCATCGGTTTGAGGATGCGACGCGAATGAAAAGAGGAGCTTGACGCCGAGCTTCGCCATGAGGGTCTTCCATAAGTAGCTCATGAATTTGACGTCGCGGTCGGAGACGATTGTTCGTGGCACACCATGTAGATGTACGATTTCCCTGAAAAACAACTTTGCAACATGTGAAGCATCGTCGGTCTTATGGCACGGTATGAAGTGTGCTATTTTGGAAAAGCGATCCACGACAACAAATATAGAATCATGACCATGCTTAGATCTAGGTAATCCTAACACGAAATCCATGCTAATGTCGGACCAAGGTGTGTGAGGAATAGGCAATGGCATATAAAGACCATAGGGATTAGCTTGCGACTTAGCTTGAACACATGTCGTGCATCGTTGAATGTAGCGCTCCACGTCGCGCTTCATCTTGGGCCAAAAGTAGTGAATGGAGAGCATGTCCAATGTCTTGTTACGGCCAAAGTGACCCATGAGGCCTCCACCATGAGATTCTTGGAGAAGCAAAAGTTGAAAGATGACTTTGGAATGCATAGCTTGTTTTGTTTAAATAGAAAGCCCTTATGCAAATAGAAATCATCAACTCCTCTATCATTGGAGCACTTTGCAAAAATTGGTTCAAAGAACGGATCGGAAGCATACAAAGATTTTATTTCCTCAAGACCCAACACGTTGATTTCAAGTCTCATAAGAAGGCTTGTATGTTTGCGAGACAATGCGTCCGCAGCTACATTATATTTGCCCTTCTTATACTTGACAATGTACGGAAAAGACTCCATGAACTCAACCCACTTAGTGTGTCTCTTGCTCAAGTTAGCTTGTCCTTTGAGATATTTCAATGACTCGTGGTCGGAATGTATGATAAATTCCTTGGGCCATGGGTAGTATTGCCAAACTTGAAGGACACGAACTAAGGCAAAAAGCTCTTTGTCATAAATTGGATAATTAAGGCGAGCACCATCGAGTTTCTCGCTATGGTAGGCTATAGGACGTCCGTTTTGCATAAGGACTCCTCCAATGCCAATACCACTAGCATCACACTCTATCTCAAAAGTTTTTGTGAAATCCGGTAACGCAAGGAGAGGTGCTTCGGTGAGCTTCTTTTTAAGTTCATCAAAAGCTTTTTGTTGTGCTTTGCCCCACACGAAGGTGACATTATTTTTGGTCAATTCATTAAGGGGACAAGCAATGGTTGAAAAGTCTTTCACAAAGCGACGATAGAAACCGGCCAACCCATGAAAACTTCGTTCTTCACTCACATTTGTTGGGATGGGCCAATCTCAAATGTCCTTTACCTTGGAAACATCAACTTCAATTCCCTTCGAAGAAACAACAAATCCAAGAAAAATCAACTTGTCTTTATCAAAAGTGCACTTGGGAAGATTAGCATAAAGCTTTTCATGTCGAACGATTTGCAAAACTTCCTTGACATGTGTTATATGGTCCTTAAGTGATTTGCTATAAACAAGAATATCATCAAAATAGACAACAACACTTTTTCCAACGAGAGAACGCAAGATGTGATTCATAAGGTGCATGAAGGTGGATGGGGCATTCGATAAACCAAAGGTCATAACCAACCATTCATAGAGACCAAGTTTGGTCTTGAAGGCGGTTTTCCACTCATCACCTTCAGCCATGTGTATTTGATGGTAACCACTACGAAGATCAATTTTCGAAAAAAATAGTGGCTCCACACAACTCATCAAGCATGTCATCGAGACGTGGTATGGGATGTCGATAACGCACGGTGGTAGCATTGATTGGACGGCAGTCCATGCATAACCGTAACGTATCATCCGTCTTTGGAACAAGAATCACGGGTACGACACTTGGACTTGTGCTAACTTGGATCAAACATTTGGAGACGATTTGGTTGATTTGACGTTCAATCTCCTTTGTCTCCTCCAGGTTCGTGCGGTAAGCGGCGCGGTTGGGAAGTGGTGCACCGGGGATGAGGTCAATGCGATGTTCGATGTCGCGAAGAGGAGGTAGTCCATGTGGAAGCTCTTCGGGAAACACATCCTTGAATTCCTGCAAAACACTCATCAAAGATGGAGGAACATTGGTTAATTCATTAATTCCTTGCGCTAGTCCCTTGCAAAGGAGGACATGGTGCAAGATGGATGGGTTGTTCCGAACATCTCTCATCTCACTTTTGGTGGCAAGGAGAACACTCTTAGTTTTTTCACTCGAGTTTGGCTTGTGGCTCTCACTCATTATGAGGTGGTTCTCTCTCTCGCTGCTCTTCTCACAAGTAGGTGTTGTGCTTTGCGCCCTTGCTAAAGCCTTTGCATTGTCCGCAATTATTTGGCTAGGAGTCATCGGTTTCAAAACACATGTTTTGTTGAGCCATTGGAAGGTGTATACATTGGTGCGACCATCATGTTGAGCAGCCTTGTCAAATTGCCATGGTCGACCAAGAAGCATGTGGCAAACTGTCGTAGGGACCACATCACACTCCACCGTATCATTGTAAGGACCAATGGCGAAGGAGACCGATACGGTATGCTTGATCTTTACAGACCCTTGGTCACTTAGCCATTGCACGTGGTAGGGGTGCTTGTGTGGATGGAGGGTGAGGTTGAGATTCTCACACAACTCGGTGCTAGCAAGGTTGTGACAACTCCCTCTGTCAATGATCACCTTGATAGATTTGCCATTGATGCCGGCTCGTGTTTGGAAGATATTGGACCGTTGGTCTTCATGCTCTTGTGCTTGAGTGGTCAAGATCCTTGTGACAACAAGCGAAGGACTTGTGTCATGTTCACACATGAGGAGTTCTTGATCATCTTCCACTCGTTGCCTTGCCACTGCTTCCTTGACACGGGCATCAAACTCATCTTCACTCAAGTACTCTTCATCACCATTGTCATGGATGAACAAGACTTTCTTGTTTCCACATTCGGCCGACTTGTGTCCTTTACCTCCACACTTGTAGCGTTCACCGTTGAAAGGTGTATCACTCTTTGCTTGCTTGCCACTTGGGGGTAGTTTTCCTTGAGGGAGTGTGGGCTTGAAGGAAGGCTTGGGGGTACTTGAGGAGCTTCCATTGAAGGTTGTTGGTGTAGGGGTTGAAGCTTGCTTCTAGGTGAAGTACGTCTTGGGCTTGTTGTACTTGATATCCTCTTGCACTTGACGTTTAGCCTTTGTTGCGATGTGCACAAGCTCAACCATGGTGTTGTATGTTTTGAACTCGACGATGCGCTTGATTGGTTGATTCAAGCCAATAGGGAAATGTGCCATTGTTTGCTCCATGCGCTCATCAATGTTGGCGCGAATCAAGTTGAGTTCCATTTCCTTGAAGTACTCTTCCACGGTCTTTGTCCCTTGACGAAGCGCTTGAAGGTTGTTGAAGAGGTCACGCGTGTAGTGCGCGGGGACGAACCAGGATCTCATGTGAGCCTTCATGTCATGCCAAGTTGTGATTGGCGGTTCTTGTCTTGCATCACGAGCAACTTGAACTTGTTACCACCAAAGGTTGACGTAATCATCAAACTCAAGCGAAGCCATGGCGACCATCTTCTCGTTGCTATAGTTG
Source organism: Avena eriantha (assembly GCA_910589775.1). Lineage (NCBI taxonomy): Eukaryota > Viridiplantae > Streptophyta > Magnoliopsida > Poales > Poaceae > Avena > Avena eriantha. The sequence continues at coordinate 181,459,647 of OU342745.1, read as the reverse complement.
TGCATGCGGAAGATCTTGTCGAGTTTGAGTGCCCACGAGAGGTATTCTTCGGGGTCATTGGATCCGTGAACTTGGGCATTGTGAACTTGAGCTTGCCAAAAGATTCTTCATCATTGCGGTCATTGCGACGAGCTTGGTGACCTTGTTGATGATCTTGTAGTTGGGGAGGTGGAACTTGGTTCTCGTGTCCTTGTTGCGGAGCTTGCTCTTTATATTGTTGTTGAGGAGCTTTCTCTTGCTCTTGGCACGGTTGTTGACGTTTTTGAGGCGCTTGGGCCTCATGGTGGCAAGGGTGTGGAGCCTCTTGATGCGGTTAATGACGAAGAGGAGACTCGTTCCTTGGTTGGTGATGTTGGTTAGGCACATTGGCCTCACGGTGAAGAACATGGTCATGAGCCTCTTGACGTGGTGGGCGTCGCTCAACTTGTATCACTTGACGCTCCAAGTTTTGTTGAGGTGGCGGAGGCGCCTCGTGATGACCATGGTGTCGGTGCGGAAGTTCATGACGTTGATGACAAGGAGGAGGATCTTGGAGAGCTTCACATCGATGACGAGCTTGATTCTCCAAATTGGAGTCATCACTTGTTGTGTCAAGTATGTGACGTGGTCGATGGTGGTAGACTTGTGGTTGTGCTTGCGGTTCCTCTTGTGGTTGCTCTTGTTGGATCACTAGTGCCCTTGCGTGATGACGGTGTGCTTCTTGCCTTGCTCGTGGCCTTGAAGACAGGTCACCATCATAGCTTGACGTTGCGGCGTGCCGTGGGGAAGGTACATAGTTCGAAGAGGTTCCATCTTCAACTAGGGGGACGCCATTGTGTCTTGGAGCACTTGGAGGTAGATCTTGTTGCAGAGGTGCATGACGACGCAAAGAACTTGAAGATCTTGAAGGACGTGAACGCGGTCTTTCCATTCCGTCGATGAGGCGTCGAAGATTGTCATTTGTTTTAGCGATACAGCGTTGAAGCGACTCATTTTGGTGGCAAAGTTGTGATGCATTGCTTGCATTTGCCTTTCGAGGCCATCGAAGCAGTTGTCGATGTTCTTGAACTCGGCTTGCGTCTCGCCAAATTGTGCATCTTGTCACGTCTCAAGGGCTTGGCAACGTTCACGGAACTCTTGTCGAACGATGAAGTGACTTGCGCGCGTCATTTACGGTCCTTGATCTTCTTCTTGGGGAGGTGGTTGGCTCGGCTCACTGGGCCTATCCATCATGCAAGACACACAAGTATTGTATATGGAAGTGTAATATGGTTGTGTTAGCCTTGTACCTCACCTTGGGGATTGCACCAAACTAGAAACCACAAGTGAGATCTATAAGCGTGCAAAGTGGAATTGCAAAGAAAACTCACACTATAGAAAGAACTAACTCTCAAAAGCTTGTTGGTGGTAGGTTAGGATTGTGGAATGCCAAAGAACCAACCAAAATAAAAGGGATAGTCAAAAGTGGGTAAAGTCCAACAAAACTCAAGTCAAAGGCGAAGGTCAACAACTCAAAAGGGTGATGGGAACCTACGACTATGTACACACACGTGGAGAAAGTTGGGATTGACACGACTATGACAATGAGCAAACAAAATGTCCTAACGAAGACTAAGCTCGTTTTCGTGCCAATGAAAGGAGAGACCGTGGCTCGTTTGCAAAGAGGTAAAATGAGCAACGGATTTGTGCACTTGTCTTGGGCGCTCTTCTTTCTCTCTTTCTTACAAGCTTTGAGACTCTCTTTGGCAATGGGAGACTATTTTTCTTTTGCTTTTTCTTTGTATCTTTTTCTTTCTTTTGTATTTTTTTTGCTCTCCCTTGATGCTACCTAGTCACACTTGATATTGGTCTTGCACACTCACTATCCAAGGACAAATGCACAATGCTCAAGCAAACACAAGATGAGCCACTCTCATGGGATAGGTACACACAAAGGAAGATAGGGGTTAATAAGGTGACGCAAGTTATACCTTCTTTGATGATGAACTTGGCGTCGGTGGTGCGGGATGATGTTCGTGGGCCGTGGTGTCGATGAGCACGGGGGTTGTCGATGCGGAAGCTTGTTGATAGTTGACGACACGCACACGGGCACAAACAAACAAGAAGAAATTAGCTAATGCAAGATTAGAGGCAAAACTGTCAAAATCAGGCGTCAGGCTGGAGACTCCGGGGTTTCAGGCCAGAAACTCCGGTGTAGGCCGGAGACTCCTGTGTAGGACGGATACTCTGGTGTGTAGGCCGGAGACTCCGGTCTTGAGTCAGATCGCGAACTGCTCGTGTTCTTGAGCAGAAATCCACGCCTTAGGTCCTCAAATCCGCGAAAAAATGGCCAAATTGGGCTGGGAAAACGCAAGATAAAGCTGGACCAACACCTAAGACAAGGTTTGGTCGGATCAAAACCAAAAATAACACTCCAAATCAAGAGATCGATCTAAAGGAAAATTTGGGCTATTTTTTGGGATTTTCGAATTTTTGGTGGATAGAAGAAAAATTTGTGGGGGAAATCGTGAGCAACGAAGCTCTTGATACCAATATGTAGAGGGAAAACCTCTAGGGTGGCCCGATCTTTCACGATTCCCTTTCAAATTGAGGATGTAGTGCAGGGAGAGGAGGGGAGGATGAACGCGACGATCTGCTCCTTGTTCTCCATCCTGGGGTGCTTGGTGATGTGTTGGTGCTTCGTACCTGATGATGCATAGAGTAGTTGCATGAAGTAGCACACCATCCAAGGACGTATCAAATTGGCATGAGGCGAGGAGCGAGTTCACCTTAGCTTGCAGGACTTTGGCTCGCGCACGAGTCATGGGTCCACTTGGGGGACTCGATGGTGTAGATGTAGGAGCGTCCGTAGGACGGACCGCATCACATTGCATGTGTGTTCCTGTCATGAACAACTTATGGATCCACCAGTGTTCATTGCATGTGTGTTCTTTCCACAAACCACATATGGATCAACGAGTGTCATTTCATGTGTGTTCCTGTCATGAACAAAACATGGATCAACCAATGTCATTGCATGTGTGTTTTTGTCAAGAACTACATATGGATCAACCAGTGTCATTGCATGTGTGTTCCTGTTATGAACCACACATGGATCAACAAATGTCATTGCATGTGTGTTCCTGTCAAGAACCACATATGGATCAACCAGTCTTCATTGCATGTGTGTTTCTGTCATGAACCACACATGGAACAACCAGTGGTTATTGCATGTGTCTTTTTTCCGCAGACCACATATGGATCCACTATAGTCATTGCATGTGTGTTCTTTCCATAAACCACACATGGATTAACCAATGGCACTGAATGTGTGTTCTTTTCACAAACCACATATGGATCAACCAATGGCATTGCATGTGTGCTCTTTTCACAAATCACATATGGATCCACCAGTGTTCACTTCATGTGTGTTCTTTCCACAAACCACTTATGGATCCACAAGTGTTCATTGCACGTGTGTTCTTTTGCACAAACCACATATGGACCACTAGAGTCATTGCGTGTGTGTTCTTTTCACAAACCACATATGGACCCACTAGAGTCATTGCATGTGTGTTCTTATATTAAAACCAGCACTAGACTCATTGCATGTGTGTTCCTGTCAAGAACCACATATGGATCCACCAGTGTTCATTGTATGTGTGTTCTTGTCACAAACCACACATGGATCAACCACTGGTTATTGCATCTGTGTTCTTTTCCACAGACCACATATGGATCCACTAGAGTCATTGCATGTGTGTTCTTTCCACAAACCACACATGCATTAACCAATGGTATTGCATGTGTGTTCTTTTCACAAACCACATATGGATCAACCAATGGCATTGCATGTGTGTTCTTTTCACAAATCACATATGGATCCACCAGTGTTCACTGCATGTGTGTTCTTTCCACAAACCACTTATGGATCCACCAGTGTTCATTACATGTGTGTTATTTTCCACAAACCACATTTGGATCCACTAGATTCATTGCATGTGTGTTCTTTTCACAAACCACATATGGACCCACTAGAGTCATTGCATGTGTCTTCTTATACTAAAACCAGCACTAGAGTCATTGCAAGTGTATTCCTGTCAAGAACCACAAATGGATCCACCAGTGTTCGTTCCATGTGCTTTCTTGTCACAAACCACACATGGATCAAACAGTGGTTATTGCATGTGTGTTCTTTCCACAGACCATATATGTATCCACTAGAGTCATTGCATGTGTGTTCTTTCCACAAACCACACATGGATTAACCAATGGCATTGCATGTGTGTTCTTTTCACAAACCACATATGGATCAACCAATGGCATTGCATGTGTGTTCTTTTCACAAATCACATATGGATACACCAGTGTTCACTGCATGTGTGTTCTTTCCACAAACCACTTATGGATCCACCAGTGTTCATTGCATGTGTGTTCTCTTCCACAAACCACATATGGAGCCACTAGAGTCATTGCATGTGTGTTCTCTTCCACAAACCACATATGGACCCACTAGAATCATTGCATTTGTGTTCCTGTCAAGAACCCCACATGGATCGACCTGTGTTTATTGCATGTGTGTTCTTGTAATGAACCACACATGGATCAAACAGTGGTTATTGCATGTGTGTTCTTTCCGCAGACCACATGGATCCACTAGAGTCATTACATGTGTTTTGTTTCCAGAAACCACACATGGATTAACCAATGGAATTGCATGTGTGTTCTTTTCACAAACCACATATGGATCAACCAATGGCATTGCATGTGTGTTCTTTTCAGAAATCACATATGGATCCACCAGTGTTCGATGCATGTGTGTTGTTTCCACAAACCACTTATGGATCCACCAGTGTTCGTTGCATGTGTGTTCTTTTCCACAAACCACATATGGATCCACTAGAGTCATTGCATGTGTGTTCTTTTCACAAACCACATATCAAAACCAGACTAGAGTCGTTGCATGCGTGTTCTATCCACAAAAAACACATGGATCCACCAATGGCATTGCATGTGTGTTCCTGGCATGAACCACATATGGACCAACTAGAGTCATTGGATGTTTGTTCTTTCCACAAACCAGATATGGATCCACTAGAGTCATTGCATGTGTGTTCTTTCCATAAACCACACATGGATCAACCAATGGCATTGCATGTGTGTTCTTTCCACAAACCACATATGGATCAACCAGTGGTCATTGCATGTGTGTTCTTTTCCACAAACCACACATGGATCCCCTTGAGTAATTGCATGTGGGTTCTTTCCACAAACCACTTATGGATCCACCAGTGTTCATTGCATGTGTGTTCTTTTCCACAAACCACATATGGATCCACTAGAGTCATTGCATGTGTGTTCTTTTCACAAACCACATATGGACCCACTAGAGTCATTGCATGTGTGTTCCTGTCAAGAACCACATATGGATAAACCAGTGTTCATTGCATGCGTGTTCCTGTCATGAACCACACATGGATCAACCAGTGGTTATTGCATGTGTGTTCTTTCCGTAGACCACATATGGATGCACTAGAGTCATTGCATGTGTTTTCTTTCCACAAACCACACATGGATTAACCAATGGCATTGCATGTGTGTTCTTTTCACAAACCACATATGGATCAACCAATGGCATTGCATGTGTGTTGTTTTGACAAATCACATATGGATCCACCAGTGTTCATTGCATGTGTGTTCTTTCCACAAACCACTTATGGATCCACCAGTGTTCATTGCATGTGTGTTCTTTTCCACAAACCACATATGGATCCACTAGAGTCGTTGCATGTGTGTTCTTTTCACAAACCACATATGGACCCACTAGGGTCATTGCATGTGTGTTCTTATACTAAAACCAGCACTAGAGTCATTGCATGTGTGCTCCTATCAAGAACCACACATGGATCAACCAGTGTCATTGCATGTGTGTTCCTGTCATGAACCACACATGGATCAACCAGTGGTCATTGCATGTGTGTTCTTTTCCACACACCATATATGGATGCACTAGAGTCATTGCATGTGTGTTCTTTCCACAAACCACACAAGGATTAACCAATGGCATTGCATGTGTGTTCTTTTCACAAACCACATATGGATCAACCAATGGCATTGCATATGTGTTCTTTTCACAAATCGCATATTGATCCACCAGTGTTCACTGCATGTGTGTTCTTTCCACAAACCACTTATGGATTCACTAGTGTTCATTGCATGTGTGTTCTTTTCAACAATCCACATATGGATCCACTCGAGTCATTGCATGTGTGTTCTTTTCACAAACCACATATGGACCCACTAGAGTCATTGCATGTGTGTTCTTATACTAAAACCAACACTAGAGTCATTGCATGTGTGTTCCTGTCAAGAACCACACATGGATTAACCAATGTCATTGCATGTGTGTTCCTATCATGAACCACACATGGATCAACAAGTGGTCATTGCATGTGTGTTCTTTTCCACACACCACATATGGATCCACTAGAGTCATTGCATGTGTGTTCTTTCCACAAACCACACATGGATTAACCAATGGCATTGCATGTGTGTTCTTTGCACAAACCACATATGGATCAATCAATGGCATTGCATGTGTGTTCTTTTCACCAAATCACATATGGATCCACCAGTGTTTACCGCATGTGTGTTCTTTCCACAAACCACTTTTGGATCCACCAGTGTTCATTGCATGTGTGTTCTTTTCCAAAAACCACATATGGATCCACTAGAATCATTGCATGTGTGTTCTTTTCACAAACCACATATGGACCCACTAGTTATTGCATGTGTGTTCTTATACTAAAACTAGCACTAGAGTCATTGCATGTGTGTTCTTTCCACAAACCACACATGGATCCACCAATGGCATTGCATGTGTGTTCCTGTCATGAACCACACATGGATCAACCAGTTGTCATTGCATGTGTGTTCTTTTCCACAAACCACATATGGATCCACTAAAGTCATTCCATGTGTGTTCTTTCCACAAACCACACATGGATTAACCAATGGCATTGCATGTGTGTTCTTTTCACAAACCACATAAGGATCAACCAATGGCATTGCATGTGTGTTCTTTTCACAAATCACATATGGATCCACCAGTGTTCATTGCATGTGTGTTCTTTCCACAAACCACTCATGGATCCACGAGTGTTCATTGCATGCGTGTTCTTTTCCACAAACCACATATGAATGCACTAGAGTCATTGCATGTGTGTTATGTTCACAAACCACATATGGACCCACTATAGTCATTGCATGTGTGTTCTTATACTAAAACCAGCACTAGAGTCATTGCATGTGTGTTCCTGTCATGAACCACACATGGATCAACCAGTGGTCATTGCATGTGTGTTCTTTTCCACAAACCACATATGGATCCACTAGAGTCATTGCATGTGTGTTTCTTTCCACAAACCACACATGGA